>OY757932.1:14874965-15474965 GCA_963585895.1 Sepioteuthis lessoniana | reverse complement strand
AACAACTTGTCAAAGAAGTGATTAACAGCAGAGTGGTCAAAATTGATAAGCTAGCATGTAAACTGTATAAAATAGAATTTTGGTTAGAATCTGCACACTGGTTGGTTAATGGGTTATCACTTGGCGAAAAAACAGTAATCTGCACTTTTGAAGGATAGATATGTTTCAGAGACTTGGAATCTTAGCTCTTTCTTAGCTTATTTGGGTTACTATACCAAAGATGATTAGGGACCTTTTCTCCCATCCCAAATAATGGTATCAAAATAAAAAACCTCACTAATAAAAGCAAGCCTGAATAATGAAGAAACATCTGAATAAAAGTATTAAGTTTTAAAAAACATTTAATGAGTTTGTCAGCTTCTTTTGTCACTGGGGATTGAGTGACATAAAAGTAACCCAACAATGCAACAAAATTTGAGATATAGAAGAGAATATAGGTAATTAAGAGGTTTGTATTTTTAGCCATTTTTTTATCCCATTTAGGCTACCATACCAAAGATGACTAGAGAACTTTTTCCACTCCCTAATAAAACTATCAAAATAGAAACCCAACTAAGAAAGGCTAACCTGATTAATGAAGAAACAAATGAATGAAAGTGGAAAGTTATAAAAATATAAATATGAGTAACAACATTAAGGTAATCCAACAATGCCATAACTCGACAATGGAACAAAAGTAGTTGTCACTACCATAACATCTTTGGAAGGTATTCAAACCCACAAATTATAAGCCAATCTTGACACAAGGCAACAAAAGAATTAAATGTACTATTAATTGCCTAACATTATCAATTCCAAAAGGTTTTATTAATCACATCAAAAATTAATCCCTTATATACCAAGTGTACAGCTAACAAATCTCTTACCACAACCAGGTACATTAATAGAAAACCAAAACCATACTTGGTGACCTTTGCATGCCAGAAATAACGTGATACTTCAAATTATATGAGAATCATTAAATAAGTTTCCAGACTTTTTTCGTGTGGGCACTTTTATTGATAGTACACACATGAAACTCTAGTCCTCTTTGAAGTAATCTCCTCCAGCTGAAATGCACTTGTTGTACCATTCCAACAACTTCTGGAAGGCCCCATGGAAGTCCTCTTGAGTGAGCGTGTCAATGACCTTCATCACAGCCTCTTTCATCTCCTCAATTCTCTCATAACGACAGCCTTTAAGTTTTTCCTTGAGATTAGGGAGTAAGCAAAAGTTACAGGGATCAAGGTCTGGACTATAGGGAGGCTAAGGAACTGTCTTGATGCCCATCTTGGTCAAATAGTCTGTGACAAGGATGGAGTTGTGGACTAGTGCATTGTACTGGTGGAAATGCCACTGACCTGATTTGAAGAGTGCTGGCCTTTTCCGAAGGCGGAATCTCTTCCTGAACTCCCTTAAAACCTCAACATAGTAACCCTAAACCTAACCCTTTGGCCAATCAACTCTGGTGTATTGACTTCCTTACTCCTCCCACACCTCTCATCATCCCTCACAGACTCTCTGCCTTCCTTAAATCTCTTATACCACTCAAAAACTGATGCTCGATTCATGCAAGATGCTTCAAAAGCAGTCTGAAGCATTCCATACGTTTCTGTGGCACCATTTTTCCCAAGTTTAAAACAGAATTATATTGCATATCATTCTTCTAAAGTGTCCTCACATCCAGATTGCATTTTTTAAATTCACCAGGCTTTAGTAGGGTGTATTCCAATTCCTGCTGTAGCTGTTCATTCGAGCCTGAAATCATAAAAATTGGTCAGTCATCTCATAATAGCAATAACATACTGAATTTTCAATTTTAAATGCCAGTACAAAAAAAGTCTGGAAACTTATAGAAGGCACCACATATATTGTACCCATCATCCATTTCTTCCTGATCTCACAGCTTCAGAGATTGAACAGAGAGAATAAAGCAACACGATCCTAACCTTTGAGATGAGTTGTGTTTTGTGTTTTTCCCTCCCTATCTGACAATAAGCCATCACCAACATAGCAGTTTTTGGTGACTATTCTACATCCAAGTAACACAAACCAAGATGGGAACTATACAAAAATGTTGCATACTATTTTGAATAAATCCTAAAAGCAGTACCCTACAAACCAGCAGCTGTATAGCCACTTACCTCCCCTCTCACAAATTATCTAAGAAACACAAACCTAGATGGGAACTACATAAGGATGCTGTGTGCTATTCTGAACAAATCCTGTAGAAAAATACTACAAAACAGCACCTGTATGGCCACTTATCTCCCATCTCACAAATAATCCAATGAACACAAACCTAGATGGAAACTACATAAAGATGCTGTGTGCTATTTTGAACAAATCCTAAAAGCAGAATTCTTCAAAATAGCAGCTGTATGGCCACTTACCACTCATCTCACAAATCATCCAAGCAAGACAAACCTAGATGGGAACTACACAAGAATGCTACATAGATTTTTCTATAAATCCTAAAAGCAACACCCTACAAAACAGAAGCTGCAGGGCCACTTATCTCCCATCTCGCAAACCATTCAAGTAAGACAAATAAGGCATACTGAACACTCCTGAGAAAATAAGAATGAATTCCTAAGTGATGTTCTCCTATGGAACCCTATACATGGATCTTACATTCCTTAGCTCTGTGAAGACATTGGATTCCATCTGAAGGATTTACCAAGAGCAATAGCCGATAGGTATTGATGGTAAGAAAGAGTCAAGGGAATCTGTGCTGTTGGCATTCATTAATGATGATAATGAAGGCTATTGTATGTATAATGTAAATACATTGCTAATGATTTAACAATAATAATGCAATGAAAATCAGGAAGAAAGAGATTGTCAGTGGTCAAGAACATTTTTTAACTTAATTTTAGGTTTTTTATTCCAACCTTTAGTTCATCAGTGTTTATTTTCATTTCCACTGCATGACATTCTTTTGGATTCCCAATCTGCAAGAGAGAAAAAAAACAGTTTAATCCAAGAAAAATTCAAAAAACCTCAAATATTTCACATATGAAGTTTACTCTCAAGTGAAATAGTCTTTTTTTACTACATTTTAGTTTCTTGGTTTGGTTTGGTTTTGTAGGTTATTCAATGCCAAATCCTTTTAATACATATATATTAGATATATGATTTCTAAACACATTTTGCAGATGATATTTTTTAATGAGCCTGAGCCCATTTTTTCACAGTTAATGGTTTCTCTTATTTCTATCTGATATGAATAATTCTATTGACTATTAAACCTTTGTTTGCACACAGTTTAATGCTTTCAAGTATTGCTATGTATCACTAACAATTCAATTAAATATTAGTCACTTGTTTACACACAGTTAAATGATCAAACAGTTCTATTCCAAATAATTCAGTTTAGCATAAGTACGCATTTTTTTTGTTCACACACAGTTAAATCTAAAACCAGTTCTATTTCTAACAATGCAGTTTAGCATGAGACATTTATTTGTGCTCAGTTTAAATGTCAAAGTACACACTTTAAACATTAAACAGTTTCATTTGACCCATAGATCAGGTGCTACCACACCAGGTCAGAGTGGACCTGGGAGTGATGGCAATGAAGGGGTATTCCACATTCCCTAAAACCCCAGCATTACTGGAGCCTCAACATCAAATTGTTTAGTGTCATACACAGGACATTCATTTGGTGGCGGGGGGGTCTTAATCCTCAGCAGAGATGGAATCAGTTTATTCTACAGCCCACATTTTAGTTTCATTTCCTTTATTTGTCCTTGCCCAGTCGGCTGGGGCTGTAGAATACACCGACTGCTTCTCTGCAGAGGGGTAAGACCCCACCACTGATTGTCCTGGATATGACACTAAACAATCTGATGGTGAGGTTCCAGCAATGCTGGAGCTATGGGGAATGTGGAGTACCCCTTCATTGCCATCGCTCCCAAGTGTTATATTTTGACCTTCGACCCGGCCCAAAAATATTATTCCAAGGTGATACACCGGAAGGAAGTGACACATTCCAATGGCCAGTAATCAAAAGAGATCGCATGGGCGGATTAAGGCTTATGATATGGGACAAGGTGAAGGTTCCATTGTGACACTACAGTGATGCACCAGAAGAGAGTAACCTCTGAACTGCATGACAGTTATTTCCGCTTGATGACGATTAAACATCCGATTTCAAAGATCCAATAGGCGATCGTGTGGGCGTTGAGTTATTATATAATTGAGTTGAGTTGGGTGCCAAAGCAGTTGCCAGCAGACTTCCAGACAGTAGAGACCAGATGTGGTAGGGAAAGTCACACCCGACCGAGGGGGCCCTCGGAAAGCCCCGATGGAGTTGACCCCAACATCAGGAGAACAAGAAAGACACAACGTGACGGTCATAACAGTGGGGTCAAAATATGAAGTTTATGTTCGGTCTCCAGCATCCTCTCACATGCAAACCTTTGAACAACCCTTTCAAACCCTTGCAATAAAGTGAGAGGTAAATATATTTGTAAAGAAGTTTCCTGCATCTTCCTTACTGCGTGCGTCGTTTATTACTGCGTCTGTTATCATTGCGTCGGTATGTATCCAGTATATATATGTATATTTCTGCATGAATCAGCAGATGACTATACAACACCAAGCCCACTCTTGCCTGGAGTGGTAGCACCTGATAAGGGTCCTATCTATGGGTTAAATAGAACTAAACCGTGCTTCTTTCACTAAACTGATTTTTGCATTTAAACTGCATATTTATGCTAAACTGAATTGTTTAAAATAGAACTGTTTTAACATTGGAACTGCGTACTAGTGCTGAACTTAATTGCTCAAAATAGAACTGTTTTTGAAGTCTAAACTGTGTACTTATGCTGAACTGAATTATCTGAAATAAAACTGTCTGACATTTAAATCTATGTATTGCCCAGTCAGCTGGGGCTGTAGAATACACTGACTGCACCTCTGCAGAGGGGTACAACCCCCCCAACGAGTGTCCTGATATATGACACTAAACAATCTGATGGTGAGGTTCCAGCAGTGCTTGAGCTTTGGGGAATGCGGAGTACCCCTTCATTGCCATCGCGCCCAGGTCCACTCTGGCCCGGAGTGGTAGCACCTGGTAGGGCCCTATCTATTGGTTAAATAGAACTAACAGCATACTTATGCTAAAATGAATTGAGTAAACTGAATAGCTTCAAATAGAAACGTTTAAACAATTAAACCGTACTTACACTTTAACTGCATGCTTATGCTTAACTGAATTATTTGAAATAGAACTGTTTTTCAACATTCAAACTGTATTTACACTTAACAGAATTATTACATATAACTGCTTGAATAGTTTGAAATAGAAATGTTTTTGACAATTAAACTGTGTACTTATGCTAAACTGAACTGTTTTTAATAGAAGAGATTATTTACTTAAAAATGGATTTGGCGTTAAATAACCTACAAAGGTTGATATGCCATAAAACCAAACAAACCAAACCTTTATTTGTCCTTAAAGGTTATCTAACCCAAAATGTATTTAAATGTTTGATTACAATCATTTGTGTTCTTTTTTATTGAACTTGTTTTGATTGTCTATCATCATTTGATAGGTGCCCGTGGTGTAGTCGTTATCGTCGTAGGAAACGGACACGGCGATACAAGTTCAAATCCTGGATGAGACTGATTGCATTTCACATAGCACTTTCCTTGGGGAAAGTATGAATCCAATTATTCTCCCTCCAGCTATGGGTAAATAGTATGACAGACTAGGTTCTTTAGCCTTGGTTAGGCAACTAGTCTAGGAGAAGGAAAACTCTGAATTCAAACCTGCTAAACTCCGCTTAAAAATTGACCTTGTGTTATATCCTGCCCGAGCGGAGGGGTTGGTAAATAGTATCATCATTTGTTTGCTCACAGGTATATGATATCTAGTATTACAATCTAATCCAAATGCTGCCTATTTGGGTGGGGCTGTAAAATACGCCAACTGCACATCTGCTGAGGGATGAGACTCACCCATCCACCTACACCCGCCAACAAATGTCCTGGATATGACATTAAAATGCATCTGATGATGAGGCTCTTGGCCTGGAACTTTGGGAAATGTGGTATGCCTCTCCATTACCATTACTTTCAGATCCATTCTGACCCAGAGTAGTACCTGTTAGGGTCCCATCTATGGGTCAAATAGAGCAGACAGTCCCTGAATAGCCAAGCCAAGGCACTCGTGGTAATTAAAAATGAATAGGGAGGACTGGAGGTCCAAGGATCATGTGCATATGTGTGGAGCAAGTGGAACCAAATGTTTCTGCCAGACACGACAGGTGAAAATGAGGGAACAACTAGTGTCTTTCAACGGTGAGAAGTGATAAGGGAAAGACGTCAGTAGAACACCAGCCATGAAGATGTGAGGAGATGGAAGCCTCAGAGCCTCAATTTTGGGGGTGTATTTGAAAGGGGGTATAAGACTACGTGACTCAACAGACAAACATGTTAAAACTAGGAAAAAATCCAAGGTCTGTGTCAGCTCTCTCTTTCCCACCATGATATATTGCTTATTTTTGTTTAGTTGACCCCATTGTCTGAGTTTCTATACTGTCTTTCTTTCTTCCAGTAACCACTTGCTACCTAGTAATAAATAAACCTTTGAGTAGTTTAACAGAGTTTTGCATTTGTCAACTTGTTACCATGGTGGGGTCACAATGTGTTCGAAAAGTCTCTTTGATACAGCAGTTGTACAGTAACGAATAATAATCCTTTGTAAAGAGTTATAGATTCAAGTAACTATTTTTAATACAAATTTATAACTTTTTGGTAAGTGTTTTCAATGACACACTTCCTTGCACTGCATCTGATAATATCAGGGTCATTTCTAGGTCATCTCACTACATAGCTGCAGGAACAGGAGGGAATTATCTCCCTTGTCCCAGATAGTATAAATGTATAGCCAGCTTAATTTTCATAAAAGTATGAATGAGATCATTGAACAGACATACATCACTCAGACTTTATCCATACTCTTTGGCTACTAATATTCTACATGGAAGTCTGCTGATCAAAAGTTAAGAACCAAGGTACCATACAGAGTACTGTAAACAAAGAAGCCCCTATAGATGACCTTACTGCACATGTCACTTTTAATCCAAAAACTGATACCTATACGTCAAGGAATGTCAATGGTCAAAAAGAAGTGGAAACAAAATCAATTTCATTCTTCTCACACCCAGATTCTTTCCCTGTCAGCTGGGGCTATAGAATACACCGACTGTACTTCTGCAGAGGAGTAAGACCTCCTCACGAACAAGTGTCCTGGATATGACACTAAACAATCTGATGGAGAGGTTCCAGTAATGCTGGAGCTTTGGGGAATTTGGAGTACCCCTTCATTGCCATCACTCCCAGGTCAACTCTGGCCTGAAGTGGTAGCACCTGATAGGGTCCTATCTATGGGTCAAATAGAAATAAATGTGTACTTATGCTAAACTGAATTACTTGAAATAGAACTGTTTTGACATGAAATCTATGTACTTATGTACAATTGAATTGTTTGAAATAGAACTATTTTGAAATTTAACTGTATGTGGACAAAAACTATACTTATACTAAACTGAACTGTTTGAATTAGGACTGTTTGACCAAACTGAACAGCTTGAAGTATTGTTTTTGAAAATTAAAATGTTTTTGAAAATTAAATTGTGTACTCGTGCTAAACTGAATTGTTTGAAATAGAACTGATTATTTGTATAAAATTGAATTTGGCATTAAATAACCTACAAAGGTTGATATACCATAAAACCCAAACCACCAACCAACCACCCAGATCCAAGACAAGCTAAGAACATCCCCAATGCCTGCAGGACCAGGCTCAGAATTTACCAGTGCTACCACCATATGCTTTGAGGAACCAAAACACTAACAAAAACATGGGACTCTCAGAGAGAAATTTAATCCCATCAAAATAGTTGTGGGCCATGTGTGTGGTAGGGGGTCTTCCTAATGTGTCTGGGCTGGCTGCCTATCATATTCACAGTAGGTGAAAGATCTACAAAACAAGCACAATACATATGTAAAAAAACAAAAAATATTATACTTCAGCCAGACAGCCAGCATTGACATGGACACGCTACCCCTATACTTTCTCCAAACCCATGATGATGTTGCTCTCCTCAGTAATTTAGTAACATGTAATACTTTTCTTTCAGATCCACAGCATCAAACATTAAACTCTCTAGCTCACAAGTTTAAATCTAAACCAGATGAAACCCCACAGTTGACTAATTGCTCTAAAACCCATCCTTTTCAAGCAGTTAGTGAAAACATAGATAAGATCAAGAGGTAGTTGTAAGACCAATTTGCCACAACTGTTCTTAACAATTGAGGAAAATTTCCCACTATGTCTGGTCCTCCAGCCTACATTCATCTCAAAGAAGGTTCAATTCCCAAATCTAGATATAACCCTATTGCAGTACCATACCATTTTAAAGGGCAAGTATCACAGGTGCTTTGTGTGGTTATCCATATTTACCCAACCCCTCCGCTCGGGCAGGATATGACACAAGGTCAATTCTTAAGCAGAGTTTAACAGGTTTGAATTCAGAGTTTTCCTTCTCCTAGACTAGTTGCCTCACCAAGGCTGAAGAACATAGTCTGCCCTACTATTTACCCATAGCTGGATGGAGAATAATTGGATTCATACCTTTTCCAAGGGTATTAGTGCTATGTGAAATGAAATCAGTCTCATCCAGGATTTGAACTTGTATCGCCGTGTCCATTTCCTACGACAATAACAATTACACCACAGGCACCTCTTTTGTGTGGGTATCACCAAAAAAAAGAGGGGGACCTAGGAGAACAGAGGATTATCAACATCTAAACTCGCAATGCAAATAAGAAACACACCACACTAGTTTGCTGCTCTGATTAGCACTACAAATAGCACCCGACACAAAAAACAGTGTTGAATACCATAAATGGTTACCACTTGATCCTCAACCACTTTTGACCTTTTTCAAAAGATTCCCCATGGATACTTAGCATCCAGCAATGTCTACACATGGAGGTACAATGAGATAATCAAAGATATAACTCGCAAAGTAAAAATTGTGGATGATATTCAACTCTTCAAATACAGCATAGAGGATGCATTTGATCACACATTTGTGTACCCTATCATGCTGCAAAAAAAAAAAAACGGAATCGTCCTCAACAGACATAAATTCCAATTCTGCCAAGATGTAGTTTGAAGGCCTTCAAATAATACCATCAGGAGTGACCGCTTCAGAAATTATGCTAAATGCAATTATAAACTTCTCAATCACAAAGAATATCACTGATGCTAGGTCTTGGTTCAGGATAGTGAGCCAAGGGATTTTCTTTAAGCTCTATGTCACCCTTTCAGGATCTTGTCAAACAGGATTCTCATTTTGGTCGAAATCAAAATTTCGATAATGTATTTTGGCAATCCAAGCAGATCATCATAGGCTTAGTAAAAAAAAAAAAAGCATTATGACCTTTGATACTAACCGGGTAACCTGCCTTGCCCAAGACTGGAACAAAGAAGACATGGGTTTTCTGCTGTTACAGAGGCATTGGGGCTGTAGAATACACCAATTGCTTCTCTGCAGAGGGATAAGACTCCCCCAATAAGTGTCCTGGATATGACAAAAAATAATCTGATGGTGAGGCTCCAGTAATGCTGAAGCTTTTGGGAATGTGGAGTACCCCTTCATTGCCTTCACTCCCAAGTCCGCTCAGCCCCGGAGTGGTAGCACCTTATAGGGTCCTATCTATGGGTCAAATAGAACTAAACTGTGCACTTATGAACTGAAAGATTTGAAATAGTACTGTTTTTGACATTGAAACAGTGTACTTATGCTAGACTGAATTGTTTGAAATAGAACTATTTTGACATTTAACTGTGTGAAAACAAAGAACTATACTTATACTAAACTGAACTGTTTGAAATAGAACTGTTTATATGTATAAAAATCGCTTTGGCATTAATAAGCTATGATGGTTGATGTGCCATAAAACCAAACCAAACCAATTACAGAGGCATTGTACATGACCAACTAAGAAAGCTCCAATCTGGGGGACAAAATAATTTATCAATTTTAATTTTTTGTTTCCTAAAATGTGTCACAACATTCTATACTTTTCTGGATATTTACTACAGTATTATGTTACTGACCTTTTTTAGGGTGTGGTTTATAACCTAGAATGGAGGAAGTTATTTTATTGGATAGGGAAATCTGATATCAAATTGGCAACATTCAAAATCTTTTTAGATCAGTAATATAGGACTGTAATTTATATTATTGAACTTTTTAGGGTGTGGTTGATAACTGGGATGGAAGGAAGACATTTTATTGTAAGAAGGTATTTAATCTATGAATTTCAATTTATTGATTTGATTTTTCCCCAAGTAATATTATAGTTTTAAAAAAACCACATATCAACTTCCAGAGGGTGAGAAAGGTTTCTGAATTCTCATGTAACCTATGGAAACAATTATTTATTGTCTCTCTACATCAACTAGTTTATTATAATCGTATCAATTCATTACAAGTGAACAAAGAAGAGGCTCAATTGTTATCTTTTCTTAATTCTTTCATTTAGTATTCAGAAACTATGGAATATAAACAAGAAAATCCATTATGATTTTGATAGTACAATGTATGTATTTATCAATCACCTCACACAAATAGAATGTGATGTAAGGTCTATTTTTAAAATGGAGTTTAATTCTTTTTTTCTTATGTAATATATTAACGTGATCTGCAGGTGTTGACAGATACTTGGATAAGATCGGGGTGATTACCGGAATGTCACCATGTCCTGCAGGTGTCGTTTTATCGGTGGATGTTGTTGACAGCTTCATCTGGCTGAAGATAATATCAACAAAGTGATTACCAGAATGTCATCATGTCCTGCAGGTGTTGTATCAGTTGATGCTGTTGACATCTTCATCCAGGCGAAGATAATATCAACAAGATGATTATCAGAATATCACCTTGACCTATGGACATAGTTGAACTCGGCGAATGGTGGCAGATACGTCCACCCATAGAAGTGGGCTTTGGCAAGTAGCCAATGGGGAACAAGCAACACATGGACATGAACTGTAATCAATGGAAAGCAAAGAAGTGAGACATTGGTGTAACCATAACAAATGAAAAAGAGGAATTGCTACAGGTCACATTGGAGTTGTAGACTATATAAGTATCAGAATTTTGGCTAAAAGCAGTTGTTCACTGGCTCTTCCAACTCCCGATGATCCCTTCATAAGTGCAAACTCTCTGTGATCGCTCTTCTGCTCCACACAAGTATCAATGTCAAGAATAAAAATATAATCTTACATTTTTATATATGTGTTCCTTATTGTTCATCAAGACACAGCTGTAATATACAACACTTAAACCAATTGCCATATCAATGTTAAAGGACCCAGTCTACCCTGATATTTATCCATAGCAGGAGAGAGAATAGTTGGATTCAAAGCCTTTCCCAAGGGTACTAATTCTATGTGAAATGCAAACAGCCTAATCCAGGATTTGAACTCGGGTCACCGAGTCCATTTCCTACATTAATAACCTTTACACCACAAAAGCACCCAACACCTCTGCATGAGCAGGATGTAATACAAAGTCATTTTTTAAGTGGAGTTTAACAGGTTTGAATTCAGAGTTTTCCTTCTCCAAGAGCTGTTGGAGTGCCAAGGTTCAAGATCCTAGTCTGTCCTGCTATTTACCCATAGACTCCAAGAGTGATTGCCTAATCAAGGCTAAAGGGCCTAATCTTCCCCACTATTTAACCATTACTGGAGGATGAATATGTGGATTTATACTTTTTCAAAGGGTATAAGCACCATGATAAATACAAAATTCTTTGTCCAGGATTAGAACTCTGGCTGCCAATTTCATTTTCTATGATAATAACCATTATATCACAAGTACATAGATTGTCGAGACAAGTCTGTGTCAACCGAAAAAACAGTTTATAAAGCTGGTCTCTGTACTTTTTAAGCAAAATATTTGGGGTGAAACACAGAGTTGTGCAAGTGCAACAGCCTCACATACTCAATAAACTTTGCTCTGTGCTACTTTTTCTTGTTTACTAAAACAGAAAATTCATCTCAGTGGTAAGATTTGAAGATATGAAGGGCATTAAAAGAAATATGATGGCAAAGCCACGTAAGTTGGTTGACCATAGTCGAGGATAACCCAAAGGCTCCCTTTTTCAACAACTACTACACCAAGGGGTAAGAGAGGGCACTACTCCTTTTCCCTGGATTTTCCTTATAATGCTGAGTGTTAAGCAAAGAAGCATCAAGTACCATTTTTAGAGTCTTGGTATGACTTGACCTGGGATTGAACCTCAGTCTCCCAACCTTACCAAAACAAAAGTTTCAGAGATACTTTGACCGATGGAAAACTCACTTGAATAAGTGTGTTGAATGCCAACCACAATGCTAATTTTGAAGTACAATCCAATCATCATCATCATCAAGGCATGCTAACAATATGCTTTCCCTTGACTCTCTCTCACTATCCAGAGAGAGTTTAACAGGTTTAAATTCAGAGTTTTCCTTCTCCTAGAGCTGTTGCAGTACCAAGGTTCAAGATCCTAGTCTGTCCTGCTATTTACCCACAGACTCCTAGAGTGGTTACCAAATCAAGGCAAAAGGGCCCAATCTTTCCTACTTTTCAATCATCAATGGTTGGTTGGTTGGTTGGGTTTTATGGCATACCAACCTTTGTAGGTCATTTAATGCCGAATCCATTTTTATGCAAATAGTCAGTTCTACTTCAAACAATTCAGTTTAGGATAAGTACCCAGTTTAAATGTAAGTACAGTTCAATTGTGAAAAACATTTCTATTTCAAGCTATTCAGTTTAGTCAAGCAGTTTTAATTCAGCTAATTAAGTTTAGTATAAGTACAGATTTTGTTTACACACAGTTAAATGTCAAAACAGTCCTATATTAAACAAATCAGTTTCATGTAAAGAACAGTTTCAATGTCAAAAAAAAGTTCCATTTCAAATAATTCAGTTTAGAATAAGCACGCAGTATAAATGTAAGTACGGTTTAATTATCAGAAACATTTCTATTTCAAACTATTCAGTTTAGTCAAACAATTCAGTTTAGCATAAGTATGCCATTAGTTCTATTTAACCCATACATAGGACCCTAATGAGGTGCTACCACTCCGGGCTAGAGTGGGCCTGGGAGCAATGGCAATGAAGGGGTACTCTGCATTCCCCAAAGGTCCAGTATTACTGAAACCTCAGATTGTTTAATGTCATATCCAGGACACTCGTTGGGGGGGGGGGTATCTTACCCCTCTGCAGAGGTGCAGTTGGTATATTCTACAGCCCCAGTCAACTGGGCAAAATTATCAATGCTAAGGCAAATTTAAGATCACTAACAACTAAACAAAGCACATTTTACTTTCACTTTAGTCTCTTCTTACTGCTCATTTATGAAGGTCTTTAAATATTTTAATGGGATTTTAAGGTTCTCTATATAAATAAGTACAGGTTTTTGAGTATTTTCATGGGATTTTAAGGTACATTATATGGATAAGTACAGGTCTTAGAATATTTTAATAGGATTTTAAGGTACATTATATGGATAAGTACAGGTCTTAGAATATTTTAATAGGATTTTAAGGTACATTATATGGATGAGTACAGGTCTTAGAATATTTTAATAGGATTTTAAGGTACCTTTTATGGATAAGTATTGCTTACAAATAATTATCATAACGTTCAATAAAAGTGACCCTAAATCTTTTATTTTTAACATTGTCCACCTTACAACCCATATGTTATATGGGTTGTAAGTACTGATAGTTATTACAAAGCATGAAATAAACAGTATGTAGTTGAGTAAAACATTTAATTTGGAGCTAATTTCGTATGAAACACTTTGAGAAGAGTAAAAGCAGTGGAGGATAATTTTGACCAATTGATTAACTAACTGACTAATTAACTAATTGATAACAATTGCTACAATTTTACAATCTGACTTGAGTGAGAAAAGTCTAATGAAAAACAAAATAAACAGAAATCAATAATGAACAAAACAATTAAAAATGTTACTTGTCCAGAATAGGACACTGATAAATGTCTACAATGATATACAAAAAAGAAAGAAAATCGAGAGAAATGTAATAATTATATTCACTGTCCAGATAGGAGTCATTTCTTTCATTTCTTTCATTTTTTTTTTTTTTTTTTTTTTTACAGAACAGTTACATTTTATTCATGAAACTTATATCTCTGCTATTGATTGTAAGTTACCATCTTCTTAGTGTTTGGAGAAGGAAAAGAATAAGGAAATATATTGAGAGGATGAATTGTAGCAAGTTGAAGACGTGGTTTTTAAAATGTTAAGTAAAAAAAAAATTATTTTTAATTCTTTCTCATCAATTCCATTCATTGTTCATGACAATAAAAGAATTCATTTTAGCTTGGAAGTATACAAAATGTTTAAAAAAAAATGTTTACCTTGCTCTGAAATAAAAGCTGGTAAAAATGCCTATAAGTAATTTTCAAAGTTTCAATAAAAAAATCTTATTCATGTATGTACTAGTCCAGAATATTCCAATGAAGAAAATATCTGTTATAATATATATATATATATATATATATATATATATATATATATATATATATGGGGGGGTGATACTTGCATTTACCATCCAAATCATTTTTTTACTGGACATTTGCATTTAAAAAGCACATCTTCATCTGACAACAATTTACCCTCTTGATCTTTAGTCTTTCCCTTCTCCAACCAATAAGAAGATGGCAACTTATTGCTGACATAATTTTGAGAACTAATATGTAACTATTCAATAAACAAAAAAAAATTCTAAATTCTTTCTATGTAATTCCATTTAATGTTCATGCCAAAAAGAATTTATTTTAACTTGGAAATATACAAAATACTAGAAGGTTTACATTGTTCTGAAATCAAAGCTGTTGAAAGTACCAATAAGTAATTTTTCAAGGTTTCAATAAAAGACACGCATTCTGATACTTGTCCAGAATATTTCAATGAGAAAAACGTCTGTGGTAATATGCACACAAAAAAATTATCTAGAAATGTAATACTTCCATTCACCAATCAGATAAGAGTAAATTTCAGTCATTTCCTTCATATCTTGAGTGCATTTTTACATTTAAGAATCATATCTCCAACTCACTATAATTCACCAACCTGCTATATTTCTTTAGTCTTTTCCTTCTGCAACACTAGGAAAATGACAACTTCAAATTGACAGCTGATATATTATTTTTAGGAATAAAATATAACTGTTTAGTAAAAAAAACAAAAATGAAGGAAATGATGGAAATTTGTTCCTATCTGGATTGTAAATCTAAGTATTAGGTTTATATATATATTGTACAATACTCAAGATATTTTCTTAGCAATATAATCTGGACAAGTACCAAAAAAAACTTTAATTTATTAATGTATAAAACCCAATGTTGTTAAGAAATAGAACAAGAAAAATGAGAACCAAGTTATTGAAAATAATACTGCCTGTTTGAAAATCAATGCTTTCAATAATAACCTCCATTTCACATTCTTATAATCATCAGTTCTTTTCTACTCTATGATCTTAGAAGTGCAGTGCCTCATCTAATGCAATAGTTTCTTGTGTGGAGAAAAATTGAAAAACAAAGTAATCCAAAAATAATGAATTTATTAGAAAGAAAGGCAACATTAAGACATTTCACTTTTAATGAACCTTTGTCAGGATTTTGAAATGGTGAAACAAGTGTTGATAGAACAACGATGGATGTTTAACAAAATACAAAAACAGAAGGAGGATATTGTATAGAAAGAAAGATCATATAACCATTCAATCATTCAATCAGCATTCTTTTTTGAAAATCTATCATGTGATTGGCACAGGCAATGATATTAAACAAATGGAACCACTAAGAAATGGAAAGAAGAAGTAGAAGAAGAACAAAAACAAGAAAAAGAGGGGAGGAGAAGAACAAGAAGGAGAAGAAAGAAGAGAAAAGAGAAAGGAAGGAAGAAATATAGAAGCAGAAGAAAAGAGAGAAAAGAAAAGGGAGAGAAAAGAGAGGAGAGTAGAAGGAGAGGAAATAGAACAAGAAGGAGAAGAAAGGAAAGAAAAGAGAAATGAAGGAAGAAATATAGAAGCAGAAGAAAAGAGAGAAAAGAAAAGGGAAAGAAAAGGGAGAGAAAAGAGAGGAGAGTAGAAAGAGAGGAAATAGAACAAGAAGGAGAAGAAAGGAAAGAAAAGAGAAATGAAGGAAGAAATATAGAAGCAGAAGAAAAGAGAGAAAAGAAAAGGGAAAGAAAAGGGAGAGAAAAGAGAGGAGAGTAGAAAGAGAGGAAATAGAACAAGAAGGAGAAGAAAGAAGAGAAACGAGAAAGGAAGGAAGAAATATAGAAGCAGAAGAAAAGAGAGAAAAGAAAAGGGAAAGAAAAGAGAGGAGAGTAGAAAGAGAGGAAATAGAACAAGAAGAAGAAGAAAGAAGAGAAACGAGAAAGGAAGGAAGAAATATAGAAGCAGAAGAAAAGAGAGAAAAGAAAAGGGAAAGAAAAGAGAGGAGAGTAGAAAGAGAGGAAATAGAACAAGAAGGAGAAGAAAGAAGAGAAACGAGAAAGGAAGGAAGAAATATAGAAGCAGAAGAAAAGAGAGAAAAGAAAAGGGAAAGAAAAGGGAGAGAAAAGAGAGGAGACTAGAAGGAGAGGAAATAGAAGAAAAAGAATAGAAAGAAGAAAAAAAAAGGAAAGAAAAAGGCAGTAGACAAACAATCATACCATATGTAAACATATAAATAGGGTTAGATCATATAAATATTGAATGTATGTAAATTGTTGTCTATTAATGAAAATGTAGACAAACAGTATAAGAAGAAGAGAAGATACATAAAAGTTTAAATAAATAATGTAGCCATAATGGACAAATATATATATATATATATATATATATATATATATATATATACCAAAGAAAGGGGAAGAAATGGAAAGAGGACGCAAAGTGATCATGAAGAATGTGTAATAAAATATAGGGTAAGATTAGTTCATGGGGTTGAAAGTGTGTATTTTCTGAGCACATCCCCAGGATTTGACAAAAGGTTAACTTTTAAGAAAAATTAGTTTGGTTTGGTTGCTATATTTAATGACATATCAATATTCATAGGTTATTTAATGCTGAAGCCATCCTTCTAGAACAGTAGTGGTACTATCTAACCCATAGCTAGAAAGATAAGGGTATTCATACCTTTCTCAAGAGTATTAGTCTAAAAGTGAATGTAATAGCATAACTGGAGTTTGAACTTGCTTACTATGATGTCATAATCCAGCACATTAGCCACTACACCACAAGGACTGATCCTTTTATTCATGTTAACAAGACCAAAGCTGTATTTACCAAGACAGAAATTAACAATGAAGGAAACGTTAATTTTCTTCAGAATAGTCTCCTTAGCTCAGTCAGGAACTGTATTTACCATATTTACCCAACCCCTCCACTCGGGCAGGATATGACACAAGGTCAATTTTTAAGCGGAGTTTAACAGGTTTGAATTCAGAGTTTTCCTTCTCCTAGACTAGTTGCCTAACCAAGGCTGAAGAACCTAGTCAGCCCTACTATTTGCCCATAAGTGGAGGGAGAATAATTGGATTCATACCTTTCCCAAGGGTATTAGTGCTATGTGAAATCCAATCAGTCTTGTCCAGGATTTGAACTTGTGTCGCCGTGTCCATTTTCTTACGACGATAACCATTATACCACGGGTTTGCCCTAGTTTCCTGAAGACATTAGCGTAAAGTAAAACATTAATCACCTTAGCTAGGATTTGAACTCATAATCATGAAACTTAAATACGTGTAAACGAAAGACATTCAAAATTGTCCTCATGGTTATCCAGCCCAGTCGGCTCCGGCTGTAGAATACACGAACTGCATTTTGACAGATGTGTAAGACAACCTCAATGAGTGTCCTGGATGTAACACAAAACAATCTAATGGTGAGGTACCAGTAATGCGGGACCCTTGGGGAATGCAAAGTACCCTTTCATTGCCATCGCTACCAGGTCCGCTCTGGCCCTGAGTGGTAGCACCTGATAGGGTCCTATCTATGGTCAAATAGAACTGTTTAACATTTAAAATGAGTGCAAATAAATAACTTATACTAAATTGATTGTTAGAAATAAGACTGTTTGATCATTTAAGTGTATTTAAATAAATGAATTGTTAGTGATTAATCGCAATACTTGGAACCATTTAAGTGTGTACTTAAGAATGAGCTTTGGCTCATTTAAAAACATTATCAACAAAATGTATTTACTAATGCTATATATTTAATCTATATGTATAAAGACAATTTGGCATTAAATAACCTACAATGGTTTATATGCCATAAAACCAAACCAAAACAAATCATGTATTTAATATATATGTATAAAGAGGATTTGGCATTAAATAACCTACAATGGTTGATATGCCATAAAACCAAACCAAACCAAATCCTATATATTTAATATATATGTATAAAGAGGATTTGGCATTAAATAACTTACAATGGTTGATATGCCATAAAACCAAACCAAACCAAATCATATATATTTGATATATATGTATAAAGAGGATTTGGCATTAAATAACCTACAATGGTTGATATGCCATAAAACCAAACCAAACCAAATCATATATATTTGATATATATGTATAAAGAGGATTTGGCATTAAATAACCTACAATGGTTGATATGCCATAAAACCAAACCAAACCAAATCATATATATTTGATATATATGTATAAAGAGGATTTGGCATTAAATAATCTTCAATCTACCATAAAACCCAATTAAAACAAATCATATATATTCAATATATATGTATAATAAGGATTTCACATAAGAATAACCTACAATGGTTGATATGCCATAAAAACAAACTAAATCATGATTATCATTTAAGCTATGAATTATTTAAATTTGAAAATATCAGTTGTGTGCAAAGTAAAATATAGTTATTTATAAATTTCAACTAGATGAATTAAATTTAGATTTAAAAAATTAAATTTGAATTAAATCATTAAATTGAATGTTGGTGATAGTGATAAGTTTGATGAAGCACATAAAGAGTGAAACGTTATAACAGATAAATAAATTCTCCACCAAATTTTGTCTTTCCATCATATTTTTCTTCTATTCTGTCAATTATTTTATCATATATTTCTTCATATCATAGATATGTCAGAAAGGAAGGAATTATATTGGGAATGTGAATTTGCAAAACACCAAAACAAATTTTTATTTCTATGCTTTTTTATGAGTATTTTTGTAAAAGCTGAAATCACTTTCTGATCAATTTATACTGGTACATTTTCTCTGCTTTCTGATCAATAAGAAACAATTATTGATTCCTGATTGGTAATTAGCTAAATATTAGATATCACTAACAAGTCCCTTTCTAAAAAAATGTTCTCAATATTTCTGGTTTAGGAGTAATTTAGATAACTACATGCCAGCTTCCAGTCAAAGACGCCAGCTGCCCACTTGCCAGGTTTTTACTCAGGATAGCCTTAATCCAGTGTTAATTGGTTAATTTTGTGACTGTAGTGTCAGTACATTTTGTGTTTTAGGTACATTGGAGATATGTTAAAAAGGAAAAAATCATATTGCGAATCTGAATTCACAAAACACCAAAAGGAATTTTAGATACTGTAACATTATAAACTCTTTTGCATCTAGTTACACATAGTTAGGGGCAATCATATATATATATATATATGTAGGTGTGAGTGTGAGTATGTGTGTAGAGGTTCCTTTCTCGAGAAGCAAAGAAGCAATCAACAGACAGACAGACAGAGGGCAGTCCAAGGCAGTTGTGTTGCCAGGCCAAACTAGAACTCAGACATCAGACTTAGGAGCTGATTGTTAAACAGAATAGGATAAGATATTTTATCTGCCATCCATGATTGTGACCATAAGGAATTAGCTCTCAAGTCTATTTTGCAAGATGACACACGCAACCACCGACAGGATAAAAATAAGGAGAAAATAAAAAAAACAGCAAGTGAGTTTTTTTTTGCTTCTTTTTTTCCTTGCAGAGCTGACTCAAGGATTGAACAGTTTCAGGTCAAACCTGTGAACGACTAATCACATGTTAAAAAATCTCTACAACATGAGGTTGAGTCATTCCTCAGTTTCACCAAAATGCAGCAGATAACTGATCTAAAATGGTCTTATTCCAGTGTTAATTGGTCAATTTTGTGACTGTATTATCGAAACATTTTGTGTTAGGAGTTTTAGATTCGTTGAAGATATGCTAAAAATGAAGAAATTATATTGTCAATCTGAATTCAGAAAGCACTGAAAAGAATTTCAAATACAACAAACCTGTAATTTTAAATCCTCGCATTTTTTAGCCAGTTGCTTGCTCTTCGTTCTTTCAACTTCCATTTCAGCAACAGTTTCACGTAATTTCTTTGATAATTCTACAATTTTTACTGCAGCTGTGTCACTTGTAAGGCCAGGCACTGAAAGGTAAGCAACATTGAATTAGCACAAAATAAATATATAAACAATATATTAACTCTTAAGGGTACCTATCCTTGTCCCAGAAAAAAAGCATAAAAAAGAAAATGGTACTCTACTGGCCCAGTCAGCTGGGGCTGCAGAATACACTGACTAGATTTTTTGCAGTAGGGTAAGACTCCTACAACAAGTGTCCTGATATGGCACTAAACAACTAGATGGTGAGGCTTCAGTAATGCTGAAGCCATGGGGAATGTAGAGTACCCTTTCATTGCCATCACTCCCAGGTTCACTCTGGCCTGGAATGGTAGCACCTGATGGAGTCCTGTCTATGGGTCAAATAGAACTGTCTGACATTTAATTCGCATATTTATGCTAAACTAAATCATTTGAAATACAACTGTTTTTACATTTAACAGTATGTAAACAAAAAAACTGTGTACTTATGCTAAACTGAATTGTTTGAAATAGAACTGTTTGATCATTTAACTGTGTATAAACAAATGACTGATGTTTAATTGAATTGTTAAATATAGCAATACTTGAAAACATTAAACTGTGTGCAAGCAAATGATTAATAGTAAATAGAATTATTCGTAATAAATAGAAATAAGGGAAACCATTTAACTGTGTGCAAAAAAATTAGCTCCGCTTTGTTTAAAAATGTTATCTACAAAATGTGTTTAGAAATCATATATTTAATATGTATGTATAAAAAGGATTTGGCATTAAATAACCTACAATGGTTGATATGCCATAAAACCCAACCAAACCAAATCATATATATCTAATACATATGTATGAAGAGGATTTGGCGTTAAATAACCTACAATGGTTGATATGCCATAAAACCCAACCAAACCAAATCCTATATATTTAATATATATGTATAAAGAGGATTTGTCATTAAATAACCTACAATGGTTGATATGCCATATATAAAAATTTATTTCTAAGAATAAATCAAACCGACCATGTGCAGCATTTGATTTGGCCAGAGTGGAAAAGGGAGAAGTAATTCCAGACAATACAGCACCAAAAAGTTACCTCTCAACATTTGTCGAGAACTACTATTGGGCCCCTCAGTACAAATTTGGAGACCAGACTGTAAAGGCAGGAAAAAACATCCAACAGAAAGGTTTCATCACTCACTTCTTGAACAGCCAATAAGTATTTCAAACAGGCAAGAAGCTTCCCAAGAAATAAAACCAAAATCAAACAAAAGTCGACTACTGGAATTATAACAAGTTGACCCGAGAATTCTACTGCAAAGATAACTTTACAGAAGAATCAAAATCAAATGAAAACTGAACATTTTGACAAAACTGAAAAGAAAAAAAATATACTCAAATTCAAAGAATTTTGTTTCCCAGACACTCTCTCAGATAATTTCCCACAAATTGCACTAAAATTTGTAACACTTTATCTTTTCTATCCCTTTCTTTATTGTTTCCTTTGTATAAAATTCCTTTTTAAAAACTTTATTGTCTGTGTTATCTTTTCAAATCAGTATCCAAACAAACCAAATCCTATATATTCAATATATATGAATAAAGAGGATTTCTCATTAAATAACCTATGATGGTTGATATACCATAAAACCACACCAAACCTAATCCTATATATTTAATATATATGTATAAAGAGGATTTGTCATAAAATAACCTACAACGGTTGATATGCCATAAAACCAAACCAAACCAAACTATATAGATAGCAGCCCTTACTTTCTGTTAAATTATTTGCCCGTGCTTACTGTTGGATAACCTTCTCTTGTTTACCCAAACATCTACTTAGATGGTAACACTATATAGCAACTCATCTAGGTATTAATGTTGCCGAGTAATTCAGTGAGATCTATTTTTGACATGTAATCATCATCATCAACATATCACACTGCCAGCACGAATCTCCCGGACCCTTTCCCGCCACCCATCTCTATTGTTCATCACTCCCAGTAGGTCTTCAAGGCTACATCCTGTATTGACACACAGCTGTTGTATATAGGTTCTAGCTGGTTGTCCTGCCTTTGCTCATCCATGTGAAGGGGTCCACAAGAGTATGTCGCTTATGAGTTTGTCCCTACTTCTCCAGCAGTGTCTCGCATGTCTGGTTCATCTTACTTGGATAGTTTTTGTGATGGGTGGTAGGTGGCAGTACAGCTGCTGCTTTGTGGGGTGCTGCCTCCAGGACTTGTTCAATATTCCTTGCAGCATTCTTGTGTAATTGCCGTCAAGGTTTTAGATTAAATCCTGAGCTGTTAAATTGAACCCAGATTGGAAAGATAGAGTACAAGTCAACCAGTATGATTGATGGCTGTGGAACTCTGGTCAATCTGAGACCATGGCTCTCATTGGATTGTTTCTATCAAGTGACCAAAATGGTTCTAGAGTTAGAATAAGTTAATCAGTTGGAGAGAAACAGCCAACCTGGATGATTGAAGGATATCAAACAGGTAACAATGATTAAAAGTCGTCAAGAAATAAAAAGTTAATATACGCATTGTTGTACCTCATCAAAAAACAAGGATGGCAACATGAAGGAAACATCAGGACAACCAAGATGACAAGACAAGATGACCAAAAAAGAATGAAATGGAAGAAGAATGAAGTGAAGTGATCATAGATTAAGGCCCATATTCATAAAACTACTGATTGTGGTGTGAGGCATATATACTCATATATCCAGGCCAATCATAAAGTAAGGTTTGGTTTCTTTGTTTTAATGGTATATCAAGCTTTGTAGGTTATTTAATGCCAAAACCATTATCCTAGTGTAGTATACTAGCATATACATAGACACGGAAACATAATCAACGATAATATAAGCAAAGATAAAGACGAACTTCAATGACGAACAAACACACTTCTTTACAAAAATATATCTCTCACACTTTATTCTCAAAAGGGTTGATGTTTCTGTTGAGTGTGATAGATGAGTGGAGACAGGGACAGACTACTATATTGACCCAAGTTCTTCTCTTGACCATAGCAGCACTTCTTCCGCATCTTGGCTTGGGCTGCTCAACTGAGAGTTGCTGAGGGCCGTAGCCCTCAATCTGCAAGCTGGTCCTCACTCTGGCATCCTGTCTCCGACTAACTTAACAGCCGCCAGCACCTGTCTATATTCTTTCATAACGCCCACTTGCTTCCGTTTTTTCTTCCGCTTATTTACACAGGTGCATCTCTTGCTTGACGACTCGGTCGAGGGTCAATATATAACACTAGGAGAACAGTAGTGGTACTATTTAACCCATAGCTGGGAGGATAAGGGGGTTCATACCTTTCTCAAGGGTATTTGCTCGAAAGTGAACATAATAGTGCGACTGTAGTACGAACTTGCTTACTACAATTCCGCAGTCCATCGCTTTAACCATTACACCATGAGGACATGCCCCCATAAAGTAAGGATTATATAACATAGAACAGTAGAGTAAACGACTACATAACGTTAGCAGGACATTAGTATAACATTAGTATGCTTGATGCTAAGAATGATATTTAATTCCTGATTGGTTGGTTGGTTTTATGGTGTATCAAGCCTTTTTGGGTAAGTTAACACTGAATTAAATGTCAAACAATTCTCTTTAGTTTAAGTATAGTTTTTGTTTACAAATGGTTAAATGTCAAAACAGTTCTATTTCAAACAATTCAGTGTAGCATAAGTATAAATTATCTAAGCCAGTTTTTATCCAAGTAGAATCATTATTCAACCAGACATGCAGGACACTGCTGGAGAAGCAGAGATGAACTCATAAGTGATGTACTCTTATGGACCCCCACACATGGCCGTGCAAAAGCAGGACGACCAGCACGAACATACATTCAGCAACTATGTGAGGATACAGGATGCTGTCCAGAAGACCTGCCTGAGGCGATGAACGATAGGGAAAAGTGGCAAGAGAGGGTCAGGGATATTCGTGCTACCAGCACAACATGATGATGATGATGAAGATTATTTAGTATTGTTCATCTGTTATTCCTACATAGTTTTTTTTGCATAGTTGATACTATCAATTAAAACATCTTTAGAGATAGAAGAATAAAAATCAATTATATCAAATTGAATAAAAGTGGCTTTACTCTTAATTTTTGATATTTCCAAACCATTCAATTGTATCAGTTGAATTCTTCCAAAGATTGTTATGGGTTGTTTTTGTATATTAAGAACAATATTTTAAATTATATCTTTAAATAATATTTGAGATATATATATATGTATATATATAACTATTTTTTTTGTGAAGTTGTTTCTTTTACTAATTTTTTCCTCTTCTTTTCTCTGGAGTGTTTTGGCACATTTTTTGCTTTCATCATCTTTCAATCCATTTTATCTCCAGGTGTTGTATACTCACATACATATACATATATACATGCAGAATACATATTGACGCAATAATAAAGACAAGCGACACAGTTCTTAGAAAAATATACCTCTAACTTTATTGAAAGGTTTGCGTATGAGAGGGAGTTGGAGACCGAACAGAACTGCAACATATTAACCCCCACTCTTATGGCCATCAGCGTTGTGTCTTTCTCATTCTCCAGGGCTGCTTAACTCGAGGCCCGAGGGCCCAGCTTTCTGCCGAGTGCTGTTCTCTCAACTGCATCTTGTCTCTAACTCATCTGATCTCCAACTCAATCGAGGGTCCCGAGGGCCCCTTCTGCTGGGTGGTGGCTTCCCCTACCACATCTCGTCTCCAACTCGTCTGATCTCCAACTCACTGACTTCCTGTCTCACCGAGTTATATAATAGTTCAATCGCCCACTCAATCTTTGGAATGGCATTTTTGATCGTCATCAAGCGGAAATAACTGTCATGCAGTTCACAGGTCACTCTCTTCTGGTGCAGCAGTCTATGAGTGTACCATGGGATTTTTACCTTGTCCCATTTTTTTCAGCCAAGCTTGCCTACGCGATTTCTTCTCATAACTGCCATTAGAATGTGTCACTTCCTTCCGGTGCATCACTTTGGAATGACATGTTTGGCTGGGTCGAAGGTCAATATACAACACAGGAAGTTCCATATATTTAAACATCATTGCCTGTGCCAATTACGTGACAGTTTTTCAAAAAAGAACACTGATTGAATGAGTGGACGGTTATATGATCTCTTTTGTATACATATTTTTTCTTTTCTCCCATAATTGTATTTTATTAAAACATCTATCATTGTTCTAACAACACTTTTTTTCATCAAAGTCCTGATGAAAGTTTACTAAAACCAAAACGTTTTAACATTGACTTTGCTTTATAATAAATTCATCACTTTTGGATTAATTTGTTTTTCTATTTTCTTCACACTGTCAGATTCATTTCCATTATTCACTTCCAATTATTTCTATTGTAAAATCACTGTAGTTAATAAATTGATTTTACAAAATACTAGGGTGATTCAAAAGTTTGGCAATATTTTGGTATGTGCTAGTTTGTAGCATGTATATGACATAACCGAAGCAGTTCAAGCTGTGAATACTACCTGCTTTAACTGGTAGTATAGTGATAGTCAGTGTGCTGACATGTTATACATAACTTCAATCCATGTATGATTTCAAAGCCATAGATATACATTTATATATTTACCAACCCCTCTGCTCAGGCAGGATATGACACAAGGTCAATTTTTAAGCAGAGTTTAACAGGTTTGAATTCAGAGTTTTCCTTCTCCTAGACTAGTTGCCAAACCAAGGCTGAAGAACCTAGTCTGTCCAACTATTTACCCATAGCTGGAGGGAGAATAATTGGATTCATACCTTTCCCAAGGGTATTAGTGCTATGTGAAATCCAATCAGTCTCATCTAGGATTTGAACTCGTGTCGCCGTGTCCATTTCCTACGACGATAATCATTACACCACACATTTACATTGTAATCTACTTTAAGAGTTCAAACTGGGACATAATGCTACAGAAGCGACCAAAACAATTTGTTGTATGAAAGGTGTTATATACCCTACCTATGAACATTAATGGGTATATCCCATTCCTCATAAATACGTTATACATTATTGTGAAGGGATGAAAATATACTAACAAAGTAGTCACCACTAGTAGCAGTTACCTACTTTCTTCACACCTCTGGCAAGTGTTGTGATAAAGATTTCCATTTCATTTCCAACCTCCATTTTGGTTATTTCTCATTCAGTAACCTGTTGTTAGGTTACAACAAAAGGTGAAAGTGCAACCGATAACAATACAATAACCAGATGATTGAAGAAATTTTGCTCAAGTTGTAAGAACCTCAATGATCAGGCAAAGTCAGATAGGCCTAAAACTGTGTATTCTGAGGCTTTGCTCCGAATCTTAGAGGCGAATCTGGCCAGAAGAACTTGCAAAGTATCAGACATGCTCAGTATATCTCACAGTCCAGTGTGATTTATCGCTTTCACCTTGGTAAAACCACCCAGAGATGTTGAATTGTGCTACACGTCACCAAAACATTGCAAAACTAAAATCGCCATGCTTTTAAATTTTTCTGCATGTGAGGTTCTAAATTTAGAATCAAATTTTTCAGCTTATTGCAGAAATAATGGAAAGTAGATTCATTGATGCAATGGAAATTATAGAAAGGTTATGATTACATAGTTGGTCTTTAGCCAAAAGTGTTGAGTTTGCTTTTCGGAGCCAAATTCAGTCTTCCAGCCACCGACATTAGGTAAGCAAGGCTAAGATCTTATTCCAAGTAGATACTTGCTTGCTTGTTTTTACGGCATGACAACCCTTGTTGGGTTATGATGACTCAATTCTAATTTTTCAAGCAATTATATGGTTTCAAGTTACTATTCCTATTTAATAATACTAGGGTGAGTCAAAAGTTTTGCAATATTTTAGTAACATGAGGCACAATTTGGCAGCTTCAGATGCTTTTGTCTCCTTCGACAAATCACACTGGACTGTGAGATACTGAGCTTGCCTGATACTCTCTTTGTGCTACTCATCAGATTTGTCTCTACAGCTTGAGCATGACCTCAGAATCTACAATTTTAGACCTAGCTGACCTTGTCTGATTGTCAAAGGTCTTGCAACCCGAGTAAAATTCCTTGAACTACCTGCTTACTGTACTGTGAATAACTGTTGCCTTCACCTTTCACACAACAAAGAAGTGAAGTAATGCACAACATGTCAGTGCACCAACTACCACAATACTACCAACTACAGTGGGTACCTACAACAGCCTGAACTGCTTTAGTCATGACTGTACCAAAAGATAGCAAAACTTTTGACTCACTCTAAAAATAATCTTTTTTTTTAATATTTTAAAATAACATTTTCTTCAAAACCAAAACTACCAGGATTTTATAATTTGTAATGAAACATTTTACAATTGAAGCCCAAATTATTATGTATTATTTATATTCTATTGGTCTAATGAGTAGAGAGTTCGTCAATGGTCCAGGAAACCAGGGTTCAATCCCAGGTCAAGTCATACTAAAGACTCAAAAATGGTACTTGATTCTGCCTTGCTTAGCACTCAGTACTAGAAGGTAAGGATCAAGGGTAGAGTGGAACAAGCCTGGGAATGCAGTAGCGCCCTCACCTACACCACAGTGTATGTAGTAGCTATTGAAAAGGGAGCCTTTGGGTCACCCTCAACTATGGTTGCCAACTTTACTTTTATATACCATATTACCCATAACTAAATATACTCCTACCACATTTTTATTTTTAAAAAAAAGTTAATTTTCTTCTAAACCAAAGATACCAGAATCTTATTATTTCTAGTGGAACATTATACAATCAAAATGGATATTATTAATTAGCACAGTATCACCCAAAAATAAATACACCCCTTACAATCATTTTATAAAATGTTAATTTTCTTCTAAACCAGAGATACCAGAATATTATTTTTTCTAGTGGAACATTATACAATTAAAACGGACATCATTCAGTATCATTTATTGCCAAGTTCTTCAACATTGAAAAATTCAGAAAAAATAACAAATAAAAATTTCAACATTTCCGTAACCAAAAATTGCATAAATGATTATATATATATATATATATATATATATATATATATATATATATATAAGGAGTGTACTTATTTTTGGATTGGTACCTTTTAGGTTTCATAGTTTCAGTGCTGGGTAGAGTATGACACTCGAGCCTAGAGATGGATAATGAATTGAAAACCAACAGACTAAGTGAAAAGCATAGGGTTGTATTCTTGTGAAAATCTATGGTACTGGACAAAGAAAACAAATAGAAACCCAAAAGATAAAATGACAAAGACAAAAAGCCAGGTTCAAACAAAAGATATCTGGATTGTTTCTGAGATTGACAGAAAAGCGACGGATTTGTTTGCATTAAAAATATAACCAAAAATGTCTGAGAAGAAAATCTTAATTGTTTAATATTTTCGAGATAAAGAAAATACTTGGATACTAAAAATCAGGTAAAAATGACTTTAGCAAGCAGACAAAGCTATCTGAGCTGTTTATGAAATTATCAGAAAAGGCAGGATTGTTTGCATTAAAAAGATGTTTGGGTGACCAATCTGATAGGAAAATATTGGCTTGATAATTCTGAGCCCTCCTCCCCATTTACACATTTTGAAAATCAGATTCATGACAAAAGACAGTTGTGCTTAACCCACATCAGGTATATGCCAACACACACACACACACACACACACATACACACACATAACATGGTACTTAGCAAGACAGGCAATTGCCTAGGGTGCCAATTACTAGAGGACGATTGTCATGTGTCTAACACTGTAACACTTTCTAAATAAAAATAGGGGAAAATGCAAAAACAATTGATCAAAAAGAATATAAATATTCTAGTTAAAATAAATGAATCAGTGATTCTAGTTGGTATTTAACAGAAGAATATTAGAAAAAATAAAAAATATTGTTTAAGCTAAAGCAGCTATTTTTCATTCAGGAATATAACAAACAAACAAAAAATGTCTACATATTTATTCAACACATTTGCTTATCTATCTATTTAATTTTATCAATTACAATGTTTTATCTATCTCATTCTGTTCATTTATATCTCACTCTCTATCAACAGGTTCTACTTTATCAATTACAGTCTTTTATCTATCTATTTATCTATCTCATTCTGTTTTTATATATATATATATATATATATATATATATATATATATATATATATATATATATCACTCTCTATCAACAGGTTCTACTTTATCAATTACAGTCTTTTATCTATCTATTTATCTATCTCATTCTGTTTTTATATATATATATATATATATATATATATATATATATATATATATCACTCTCTATCAACAGGTTCTACTTTATCAATTACAATCTTTTATCTATCTATTTATCTATCTCATTCTGTTTTTATATATGTATATATATAAATATATATATATATATATATATATATATATATATATATATATATATATATATCACTCTCTATCAACAGGTTCTACTTTATCAATTACAGTCTTTTATCTATCTATTTATCTATCTCATTCTGTTTTTATATATGTATATATATAAATATATATATATATATATATATATATATCACTCTCTATCAACAGGTTCTACTTTATCAATTACAGTCTTTTATCTATCTATTTATCTATCTCATTCTGTTTTTATATATGTATATATATAAATATATATATATATATATATATATATATATATATATATATATATATATATCACTCTCTATCAACAGGTTCTACTTTATCAATTACAGTCTTTTATCTATCTATTTATCTATCTCATTCTGTTTTTATATATGTATATATATAAATATATATATATATATATATATATATATATATATATATATATATATCACTCTCTATCAACAGGTTCTACTTTATCAATTACAGTCTTTTATCTATCTATTTATCTATCTCATTCTGTTTTTATATATGTATATATATAAATATATATATATATATATCACTCTCTATCAACAGGTTCTACTTTATCAATTACAGTCTTTTATCTATCTATTTATCTATCTCATTCTGTTTTTATATATGTATATATATAAATATATATATATATATATATATATATATATATATATATATATATATATATCACTCTCTATCAACAGGTTCTACTTTATCAATTACAGTCTTTTATCTATCTATTTATCTATCTCATTCTGTTTTTATATATATATATATATATAAATATATATATATATATATATATATATATATATATATATATATATATATATATCACTCTCTATCAACAGGTTCTACTTTATCAATTACAGTCTTTTATCTATCTATTTATCTACCTCATTCTGTTCATATATATATATATATTACTCTCTTCACATCTATCAATTTCAGTTGCTTCATATGTATATGTCTCGTCATATGTATCTATTTTGTTCTATTAGTGTGCTTGACTAATCTATCATTTCGAGTTTATCAATTACAGTTTTACTTATTGATGTAAATATAAAAATATAAAAAACATGATGTAAGATATAGTTAATTCAACATGTAGAGTGGCTTAACTCACATTGGGTGAATGCCATTGCACACACACACACACACTCAAGGTACTTGGCAAGACAGGCAATTGCCCAGGGTGCTAATTACAAGAGGATAATTGTCATGTCTCTCGGACAATAACGCTATTCAAATAAAAAATGTAGAAAATCAATTCATTAAAAAGAATAAAAACACTCTAGATAAAATTCATTGAGTCAGAGTGCTCACTATAGCTGGTGTTCTGAGAGGAAAGGTAAGATCGCAAGGGAATTCTGGCATCATGCCTTCTTTCTAATTTTATCCACTTTAGCAATCTGGCTTCTCTCTCTCTCTCTCTTTCTCTCTCTGACTGTTTGTAGTTTTTGCTGTGCGTTTATCCAAGCTTCTTAATTCTGAAAGAATCTGACATTAAAAATGCACTTGAGAGAAACTTTAACTCTTTGAGCTTTGTGTTCCTGGGGCTAAATTTACCCTCTGCCATTAAAACGCGATAAACTGGGGTTACACGGGGGAGGGGAATAAAAGTGCCACCAGTATACCAATTTACAGGGCTCAAAGGGTTAATTAATGGTGGTGTCCTGGGTATGACAATAAAATGCATCTGGTAGTGAGACTCCAGTTCTGAAACTCCACTGAATGTGGAGCACTTCATTACAATTACTCTGAGTGTCTAAGACAATCGCAGCCAAGTCAGCTGGGGCTGCAGAATACACCAACTGCATCTCTGCAGAGGGGTAAAACTCCCCCAAGTGTCCTGGATATGACACTAAACAATCTGATGATAAAGCTCCAGAAATGCTGGAGCTTTGGCCAATGCGAAGTACTCCTTCATTGCCTTTGCTTCCAGGTCCACTCTGGCCCAGAGTGGTAGCACCTGATAGGGCCCTATCTATGGGTCAAATAGACTGTGAAATTATGCTAAACTGAATTGTTTGAAATAACTGTTTTTACATTTAACTGTGAGTAAACAAAAAACTGTGAGTGCTTATACTAAACTGAATTATTTGAAATAGAACTGTTTGATCATTTAATTATGTGTTAACAAATGACTGATGTTTAACTGAATTGTTTTGATACATAGCAATACTTTGAACCATTTAACTTTGTTGACATGCTAAACTGAATTGTTTGAAATAGAACTGTTTGATCATTTAACTGCATGTAAAAAAAACTGTATTTAAACCAATGACTCACTGTGTAAACAAAAGACTTTACTTATGCTAAATGGAATTGAAACCATTTAACTATGCAAAAAAAATGAGCTCAGGCTCGTTTAAAAATGTTATCTATAAAATGTGTTTAGAAATCATGTTTAAAATATATGTATTAAAAGGATTAGGCATTAAATGACTCACAATGGTTGATATGGCATAAAATCAAACCAAACCAAACTATTTATTCTTACTTGAAACAATATAACTGCTTACATCTATGTGTAAACAAATGATTATTATTAACTAGAAATAGTTACTTGAAACTATCATGTATAAACCTTTGGTATTAATGATAGTTACTTTGAAGCCATAATTGTTTACAAAGGATTATCATCATAAATGACTTTTAAAAAAAATCATGAATTTGGCATTAAATAACCCAACAAGGGTTGAGATTTTGCAAAACCAAACAACTGTGTGACACACACGAATGATTGATAGGTAGGTGCTATTGAAATTTCAGGGGTTATTGGCCCTTGTATCACCAGCCTACTTCAGAAGATTAGTAGAAATTTTTCTCTTTAAAAAAAAAAACAAGCCACTTGAAGTGGGGTGGCTAATACAACTAATAAAAGAGATTGAAGGAACTGAAAAACTGAGGAAGAATTGAGACTTGTTCACATCCCAACACAACTGACAGCAGCTAGAATATATAGAATAGTTCTAAAAAAACTGAAGAGACTTGCTGTCCCTTGGACTTCACTGAAAATCACCATTTACTACTTGCAAAATAATAAAATAATGATAATTAAAAAAAATCAAAAAATTAAATACCCCTTCACTGCCATTACTCCCAGTCCCACTCTGACCTGAAGTAGTAGTATGTACATGTTGAAGTCAGGGGGAGTCTCCATGTCTAACATGCTGGACTGCAACATCATACTAAGTGAGTTTGAAGAAGCAAAATATGCATAACTTATAAAATTTACTCTGTTCAAAATCAAAAACATCTTTATTTATTGAGTTTAACATATTTATTTCAGTTGTATTCGACAAAACTTTTAGTTTGGTCTCTTTGTTTAATGGCATATCAATCTTCATGGGTTATTTAACACATAGCTTTCCAAAGGGTACTCATTTGAAATTGAATAAAACAGCATGACTGGAGTTTAAGGCTGCAGTCCAGCTCTTCAGCCATAACACTATGATGACCCCCCACACACACACACAAAAAAAACTTGAGGCAAACTCAGCTAATTCATACTTATCGTAATAAAGACTTGTGATTTGTAAGCAGACGTTCACCTTTTTTTTTAGAAAATTATGACTGTTCCCTAAACTCGAATTTTCTAAAAAGAAAATTCTCAGAAATACCAAGAAATAGGAAATTTCTAGGAATTTTATTTTCCTTGATTTGATACCCTAAATTGTGATTAGTCTTTACCAAATGACTTTTCACAATAACTAAGGGAACTTCAACAACAATAATCTAGGAAAATAAACACTTTCTACTGGTTCATTGGTCTGTGGATAGAATTTGCCAATGGCCCGGAAGACCAGGGTTCAATCCCAGGTCAAGTCATACCAAAATCTCAAAAAATAGTACTTAATACCTTCTTGCTTAACAATTAACATTATAAGGTATAGATCAAGGGTAAAGTAGAGCAATCCAGGGAAAGGAGTACCGCACTTCTTTACACCTCAGTGTAGTAGCTATTGAAAAGGGAGCCTTTGGGTCACCCTCAACTACAGTCGCCAACTTTACTTTTTACTTATGTGTGTCTAAATCATTGAAGTTTTATTAAAATTCATTGCAATAATAAAAAACAGTTCAGTTTTTAACCATATTTTGTTTTTTGTCTAATATTATATGAATACCATGACAGTTAAACCAACATTTTTCAATATACCAATAAACCAGTCAAACTTTAATTAGCAGAGATATCAAATTCAATAAATTAGTCAATATTACAACAGATGGAGCTCATAAAATAATAAAAAGAAAAAGAAGGAATAATCCCCAATTTATAGTTTATTTTTCTTGTTGTATTATTCATGGTGAACACCTGGCACTTGGATACTCAGTAAAATCTTACCTTCTAAATTATTGATTTCATGTGCTTTAAAAAGATGAACCCATTGGACAGATCAAGTTTGGAAATGTAATAGCCGAGGGCTTCAAGATAAGCACAGACATGTTTGTTTCAACTGCACTGTCAACCAGCAGAAATTTTATGGATCAGTCAGATCCTATTTTTCTTAAAGTAAAGAAAGGAGCCTATCTTTGTTCAGAAAATGATGAATAGATGGAAAATCTGATATTCGTCATTGATATAATGTTGGTTTATTGATTGATTTTATGACATATAAAAACCTAGTTGTCTTACTTAATGCAAAAGAGAGCCCAACTGCATCTCTGCAGAGAGGTAAGACCCCTCCAACAATTATCCTGGATATGACACTAAACAATCTGAAGATGCTGGAGCTTTGGGGAATGCAGAGTACCCCTTCAAGTCCACTCTGGCCCAGAGTGGTAGCACCAGACAGAGTCCTATCTATGAGTCAAATAGAACTGCTTGACATTTAAACTGTGAGCAAACAAATGACTTATGCTTAATTGAATTATTAGAAATAGAACTGTTTGATCATTTAACTGTGTGTAAACAAATGACTGATGTTTAATTGAATTGTTAATGATACATAGCAAAACTTGGAACCATTTAACTGTGTGCAAACAAATGAATAATGTTAAATAAAATTATTAGTGCTAAATAGCAATACTGTTATAAAATAGCCGAGGGATTTCAGTTCATGCCTTTGAGTTTAGTTAGGCTGAGAACCTTTCGGCTCGGCACATGGGTTAGTTAGGTGCAACATTGAAGCAGGTGTTAACGCGGGTGCGCGCGGGCGGATGGAGGGTTCACTCAGATGTCATAATAGTCTGAGACGATACTGGGTGACAGGGTGTGGGTGACATCACGCACCGGAAGCGCGCGGAGGTTTGTGTGAGAATTTGAAGAAAATAAGAGTCGGGTACTAGATGCCAAACGAGAAGGATCGATTTTTGGAGTTCGCAGGCACGAGGCGAACGTGTGCCCTATGGGGGGCCGCTCGAGTTGAGGGCCAAATGAATAAGACAGCGTAGAAGATTGTATCTCTCCTTACGTCGAAACCTTTAACTCAAAGTTAATAAAAAGGTTTCGTACCTGAACAAGAAGTCGTTAAGTGTTTTCGAATTCCGAGATTCTTATTTCTATCGTTATGAACATTATATGTCCATTTCGCACATAGTGTTAATTGTGAATATGGTACAATACTTTAGTTGTATTCCTAAATTGAATTATTGGAATTACATAGCAGTATTTGAAACCATTTGACAGTGTGCAAATGAATGAATAGTGTTGAATACAATAATTAGTGTTAAATAACAATACTGGTAACCACTTCACTGTCTGCAAACAAATGATTAATATTCAATAGAATTATCAGTTTGAGCTTGCAATAATTGAAATCATTCAACAATAACAATACTAGTGTGCAAACAAATTAGTTCCAACTCATTTTAAAATGGAATTACATACAAACTATTCACTTATAAATCATTTAGGTTTATCCATTTAAATGTGTACAAATAAATGACTAATGTTAAATTGTTACTGTTACATAGCAATACTTGAAACCATTTAACTGCATGCAAACAAATGATAAATAGTTAATAGAATAATTCATATTAAATAGAAATACTTGAAACTATTTAACTATGAGCAAAAAAAGATAAGCTCTGCCTCATTTAAAGACATAATCAACAAAATGTGTTTACAAATCAAATATTGAATATATATGTATAAACAGGATTCAGCATTAGATATCCTACAATCATTGATATGCCATAAAATCCAACCAAACCAAATCATATATATTTAATATATATATATATAAAAGGATTTAGCATTAAATAACCTACAATGGTTGATATGCCATAAAACCCAACCAAACCAAATCATATATATTTAATATATATATATATATAAAAGGATTTGGAATTAAATAACCTACAATGGTTGATATGCCATACAACCCAACCAAACCAAATCATATATATTTAATATATATGTATAAACAGGATTCAGCATTAAATATCCTACAATGGTTGATATGCCATAAATCCCAACCAAACCAAATCATATATATTTAATATATATGTATAAACAGGATTCAGCATTAAATAACCTACAATGGTTGATATGCCATAAAACCCAACCAAACCAAATCATATATATTTAATATATATATGTATAAAGAGGCTTTGGAATTAAATAACCTACAATGGTTGATATGCCACAAAAAAACAACCAAACCAAATCATATATATTTAATATATATGTATAAAGGGGCTTTGGAATTAAATAACCTACAACAGTTGATATGCCATAAAACCCAACCAAACCAAATCATATATATGTATAAAGAGGATTTGACATGAGATAACCTACAATGGTTGATATGCCATAAAACCCAACCAAACCAAATCATATATATTTAATATATATATATAAAAGGATTTGGAATTAAATAACCTACAATGGTTGATATGCCATAAAATCCAACCAAACCAAATCATATATATTTAATATATATGTATAAACAGGATTCAGCATTAAATATCCTACAATGGTTGATATGCCATAAATCCCAACCAAACCAAATCATATATATTTAATATATATGTATAAACAGGATTCAGGATTAAATAACCTACAATGGTTGATATGCCATAAAATTCAACCAAACCAAACCATATATATTTAATACATATGTATAAACAGGATTCAGCATTAAATAACCTACAATGGTTGATATGCCATAAAACCCAACCAAACCAAATCATATATATTTAATATATATATGTATAAATAGGCTTTGGAATTAAATAACCTACAATGGTTGATATGCCACAAAAAAACAACCAAACCAAATCATATATATTTAATATATATGTATAAAGAGGCTTTGGAATTAAATAACCTACAACAGTTGATATGCCATAAAACCCAACCAAACCAAATCATATATATGTATAAAGAGGATTTGGCATGAGATAACCTACGATGGTTGATATGCCATAAAACCCAACCAAACCAAATCATATATATGTATAAAGAGGATTTGACATGAGATAATCTATAGTGGTTGATATGCCATAAAACCCAACCAAACCAAATCATATATATATATATATAATGCCATCAATTTGCATGCAAACACATTTTCAGGTAACTATTCATATATTTTTCCATGTGAGTTTTTCACACCAGCATTAACTGTTGGTATTTCATTAGAGTTTGATTGACAAGTCTCCTCAGGTCTCCAGGATCTTTCTCAGTATTCTAGCTGATCTCAACAATGCTGGATGATCTGTATAATCTTGATTCTTCCTCTAATTTCCAATCCCACCAGCCTCTTTGCAAAGCCCTTAGAGACTGTTCCAAGTGTACCAACTACAATTGGTATCACTGTCACCTTCATATTCCACAGTGACTTCAGTTTTCTGGCAAGATCAAAGAATTTGTCTATCTTTTTACTGACTTTCATTTTGACTTTGTGGTTCACTGGAACAGCAAAATCCACCACATGACAAGTTCTTTTTTTCTCATTAATTAACATTAGTTGTGGCACTCTGGCACGATTGAGTCATCCATTTGTATCTTAAAGTCCCAGAGAATTCTATATGTCTCATTTTCTAAGACATATTCTGGTTTATACATATACTATTTGTTAGTATGGTTAAATTTTAATCTCTTGCACAATTCCCAGTGGATCACCTTTCCCACCCAGTCATGCCTAGTCTTCAACTCTTTTTTGCCAGTTTTCTGCATTCGCTTATTATATGATTAGCCATTTCATCCCTGTCTCCACATAAGCTACACTTATTATTATTATTATTATTATTATTATTCTACTCCTTTAAGAGTTTTTTTCCCAGTGTTAGCTGATGGTTTTTCACTAGATTTTGAGTGAGAGCAAGTCTCCTCATCTCCAGGACTCTTCTCAGTTTTCTGGCTGATCTTAATAAAGCTGTAGTCTGGATGGTCACCACTTGGCCTCTTATTTCCAAGTCTTCCAGTCCCTTTACCAATCCTTTGGAGATTGTTCCAAGTGCACCAATTACGATCGGTATCACTGTCACCTTCATGTTCCATAGATTTTTAGTTCTCTAACAAGGTCCAGATATTCATCTCTCTGTTTGCTTTCTTTTATTTTCACTCTGTGGTCTACCAGGATGGCAAAGTCAATTATTTGACTGGTTCTCATTTTTTTGTTGACTATCACTAGATCTGGTTGTCTGGCCAAGATTAGGTGATCTGTTTGTATCTCAAAATCCCAGAGAACTTTGTGCGTCTCATTCTCCAGGACGAATTTCAGGTTGTGCATATACTACTTGTTCGTATGGTCAAATTTCAATTTCTTGCACAATTCTCAGTGGATCACCTTCCCCCACCCAGTCATGTCTTATACTCTTTTTGTGCTAATTTGCTGCATTTGCTTATTATGCAAAATGATCATTTCATGTTTCATATCTATCACCACATAACCAAAATTTGCTATTTTGTTGCATCTTATCTATTTTTGCTTCTTATGGTGTTGTTTTGTGCTGCCATTAGAAGAGATGCAGTTTCTCTCTAAAGGTTTTCTTTCTTAGCCATGTCCTTGTCTTCTTGTGTGAGATTTCGCTTGTTTGTCATTTGAAATATCCATCCAGTTGTTTTTTAGTTATTGTTGTTCTGTTCATACTTGTGTTGTTTGTGTTGTTTCTGATCACTGTCATTAGTCTTTCTTTGCTTTTTTTATATAGTCTTTAAGTCATCATATCAATCTATCAATGCTATCTTCAATGCTGGTGAGTCCACTTCCTCCTTCTTTTCTTGACACATATAGTCTATGTCATCACTTGGATGTAAGGCCTTATGTATTTGTTGAAGTTCCTCTCTCATCCACTTTAAGATTGGTCTTGAGTATCTTACAAGGAGGACAGCCCAGGTGTTTATCCCTTTAATGAGATTTCTGTTATATAGTTTGGTTTTGAGTAGTTTTAATGAGATTTCTGTTATATAGTTTGGTTTTGAGTAGTTTTAATGAGATTTCTGTTATATAGTTTGGTTTTGAGTAGTTTTCTTATTCTCCTGATATTCTTTTTTTATTTTTTCTTTCATCTCTGCTTGTTTGATGGTGTTCACTTCCAAAATTCTTAAGTACTTGGAAGTTTCCTTTTCACTGAGCATTCTGATTTTTCCTTGATTTGATAGTTCTATTCCTTCCATCATTTGTCATTTTTCACTTTTTATTATTAGCATGGCACATTTTTCTATGCTAAATTTCATCCCCATATTCTGACTGTATATCCTCACTGCCTGTCTTCAATTCTTTTTCATTTTTGCCAAAAATTTTGATGTCACCCATGTACATTAGGTGGTTAATCTTTTCTTGCAATTTTGTAGCCACCTGTGTATTTCCTAAGTATGTGATTCAGTGGCATCATTGCTACAAATAGTAATGATGATAGTGCATCTCCCTGGAAGATTCCTTTCTAGATTTTCACCTTAGCTAAACTTTTTCCTCCCCCTGGCAATTCCACTCTCTAGTTTTTCATGGTTTCCTTAATAAACTTTATGATCTTGTCAGCTATCTTGTATATTTTAGACGGTCTATTATCCAACTTTGGTTTCAAGTATTGTAGTTATTTGTTATATTTTTTAGATTGAGGTTGGCAACTATGCAGTCTGTGTCACTATCCATACTATAGGGTCTTTGTAGGGATTTTGTTGATCCCTGAGTATTGCACTGTTTATTAATTCTAATAGGTGACTTTGTCCTTGATGTTGAGGGAACTGTTTCAAATTTGACTGAAGGCAGTTTGAATGTGCTTCCAGCTCTTTCATTGTTCACTTTGGTGTTATGTATTTTTCCAGCTTGGCTAATGGGAGCTTGTGGTTTTTGTTTAAGTTGTTCCAACTTTTTGAGAGTTTTTTAGTCTGTCTTTGACGGTTTTTAGTGGAGGGATTAGAGACTTATGTAAAAATTGTCTTATTGGAGGAGATTTTTCACTTTTAGAAGGAGTAGTTCTTATTTGAGTGGTAGATTCTATGTGTGTTTTTGCTTGGACTAACTCACTGGATTTCTTTTTATTTCAACTTGTTGTTGAGTTTGTGCAAGTTGAAATTTGACCGACAGTTGATTTTTCAGGTGCTCCTGAAGCTTTGGCCAATCATTCGATTCCAACTAGATCAGTTTCTCTACCAGAGCTCTATATTTGTTTTCTTGATTGATTGATTATATGCGCTCTTTGCAACAGAGGCATGTTTTCTCCCATGTAGGACCCTACTATTTTCCTTGCTTCCAGAAAAGATACATTTTTCTCGCATTTTACTTCAAGTATTTCCTTTTTTTCATAGATGTCACAAAATCTTGAGTAAGGCAGATAGTTTTGCTGGCAGTTTGGACATCTAATTTCTTTTAAGCAATCTTCTTTCCTGTGGAAGGGGTCCTTTTCCCCACATTTTGCACTTGTTGATTGTCTTCTGCAGGCTTCCCTGTGCTGTCCATATTTTTGGCATTTGAAGCACCTCAAGAGTCCTGAGACATACATTTCAACCCTCATAAGACAATAGCCGATCTTCAACTCTTTAAGAGTATGGAGCTGATTAAATGTCAGGATGTAGGTATTGGTCTTGATTTCTTCTTTGCCTTTTCTAATGGAGATTCTTCTGATGTTTGTCACTCCCTGTTTTCCCAGTGTGGCTTTCATCTCCTCTGCTGTAGCCAAGGCCAACTCTCTACTTCTGATAACTCCTTTGAATGTATTTCATCTTTCATGGGATATGCTCTGCATTTGATAGGGTGGAAACTTTTCATTTTGAGAATGTTTTCTGCTTACTTCCAGCTGTCCACCTTGACAAGCAAGTTTCCATTCTGTGTTTTCCTAACATTTTTGGTGGGTAGCTCTTGTTGCAATAACTTTTTCTATTAAGAAAGAAGAGAACTTCTTTTTTTTTTTTTAGACAGGACCAATTTAGATGGAACCAATCAAATATACCTAGGCATTCAACACACTTATTCAAGTTTTCAATTGGTCCAAGTATCTCTGAAACTCTTCTTTTGGTAAGGTCAGGAAACCAAGGTTCAATCTCAGGTCGAGTTATACCAAAAACTCAAAAAATGGTACTTGATGCCTCCTTGCTTAACACTCAGCATTATAAGGTATGGACCAAGGGTAAGTGAAATAACCCAGGGAAAGGAGTAGCATCCTCCCTTACATGCCAGTGTAGTAACTACTGAATAGGGAGCCTTTGGGTTGCTCTTGACTATGGTCGGCCAACTTATGTAGTTTTGCCCTCATTTTTCTTTTAATGCCCTACATGTCCTCAAATCTTGCCACTGAGATGAATTTTCAGTTTTAGCAAACAAGAAAAGGTGACACAGAGCAAGTTCTATTGAGTATATGAGGTTATTGCACTTGTACGATTCTGGGTTTCATCAAAAACATTTTGCTTAAAAGTATAGAAAACAGCTTTATAAACTGCTTTTTCAGTTGACACAGATAATACAACAGTCTACACATTTATATACTTATGACATAACATTTATCAACATAGGAAATGGACTCAGCTACCTGAGTTAAAATCTTGAACAAGGCTGTTTGTATTTCACTGGGTGCTAATATCCTTAAAAAATATATGAATCCAACTATCCACCTTTCCCAGCTATCGGAAAATTGTAGGAAAGATTGGGCTCTTCAAACTTGATATGGCAACTGGTCTAGGAAAAAAGGGAAACTCTGAATTCAAACCAGTTGTTTGGCTTGGTTTAATGGCATATTTGGTTTAGTCAGGTTTTATGACATATCAACCATTGTAGATTATTAAATACTAAATCCTCTTTATACATATATATTAGATATATAGGATTTGGTTTGGTTTGGTTTAATGGCATATCAACCATTGTAGGTTATTTAATGTCAAATCCTTTTTATACATATAGATTAGATATATATGATTTCCAAACACATTTTGTAGATAACATTTTTAAACGAGCCTTAACTCATTTTTTTCACACAGTTAAATGGTTTCACTTATTTCTATCTAATACAAATAATTCTATTTACTATTAATCATTTGTTTGCACACAGTTTAATGTTTTCAAGTATTGCTATGTATCACTAACAATTCAATTAAACATCAGTCATATGTTTACATACAGTTAAATGATCAAATGGTTCTATTTGAAACAAATCAGTTTAGCATGTCAACAAAGTTAAATGGTTCCAAGTATTGCTATGTATCACTAACAGCTCAATTAAACAGCAGTCATTTGTTTACACACAGTTAAATGATCAAACCATTCTATTTCAAACGATTCAGTTTTGCATAAGTACACAGTTTTTTGTTTACACTCAGTTAAATGTAAAAACAGTTCTATTTCAAACAATTCTTTTTAACATAAGTACACAGTTTAAATGTAAAAGCGGTTCTATTTCAAACAGTCCAGTATAGCATAAGTACACAGTTTAAATGTCAAACAGTTCTATTTGACCCATAGATAGGATCCTTTCAAGTGCTACTTTTCCCCATCAGAGTGGATCTGGGAGCGATGGCAATGAAGGGGTAATCCACATTCCCTAAAGCTCCAGCATTACTGAAGCCTCACCATCAGATTGTTTAGTGTCATATCGAGGACACTCGTTGGGTGAGTCTTACCATATTTACCAACCCCTCCGCTCGGGCAGGATATGACACAAGGTCAATTTTTAAGCGAAGTTTAACAGGTTTGAATTCAGAGTTTTCCTTCTCCTAGACTAGTTGCCTCACCAAGGCTGAAGAACCTAATCTGTCCTACTATTTACCCATAGCTGGAGGGAGAATAATTAGATTCATACCTTTCCCAAGGGTATTAGTGCTATGTGAAATGCAATCACTCTCGTCCAGGATTTGAACTCGTATCGTCATGTCCAATTCCTACGATGATAACCATTACACCACGGGCACCTCCTTGGGCGAGTCTTACCCTTTTGCAGAGATGCAGTTGGTGTATTCGGCAGACCCATTTGACTGGGCCATTAAGCCAGTTAAAAATTGACTTTGTGTTGTCTCCTGCTTGTGGTTGTAGGGCTGGATAAATACATACACATTGAAACATCATCACTTTATTATAATTCTCACAGAACAGTTGCCATACCAAAGTTAAAGAGCTCAGTTTGTCCTACTCTTGACTCATAGCTGGTGGGAGAATAGTTGAGTTCATCCTTTTTTCCCAATCATAAAATTGAATCATTTGATTTTTAAAACAGTATTAGCTCATTAAAGTTAATCTCTTCATCTAGTATTCATTAAATACAATATCGCTCAGAAATAAGAGACAATGTGCCAGACTAATCTCTATTAATACTGTATCACCCATAGATAATCATACCCTTAACAATTTTCAATAAAGAAGTAATTTTCTTTTAAACCAAAACCATATATACCCAACCTCTCCGCTCAGGCAGAATATGACACAAGGTCAATTTTTAAGTGGAGTGTAACAGGTTTGAATTCAGAGTTTTCCTTCTCCTAGACTAGTTGCCTCAGCAAGGCTGAAGAACCTAGTCTGCCCTACAAATTACCCATAGCTGAACGGAAAATAATTGGATTCATACCTTTCCCAAGGGTTTAAGTGCTATATGAAATGCAATCATTCTCGTCCAGGATTTGAACTTCCGTCGCCGTGTCGATTTCCTACGATGATAACAATTACATAACCAAAACCATCTGGATTTTATTTTTTCTACTGGAATATTATACACTAAAAATGGATATTATTAGGTATTATTTATTGCCAACTCTACAAAATTGAAACTCTATAACGAAAAATATGAATATGTAGCACTCCAAAAATAAGTACACCTCTTACAAATATTATCAGGTATTATTTATTACCAAACCCTACAACATTGAAACTCTATAACCAAAAATATGAAGATGTAGCAGTCCAAAAATAAGTACACATCTTACATATATTATTAGGTATTATTTATTACAAAAATCTAGAACATTGAAACCCTATAACCAAAAATATGAATATGTAGCAGTTCAAAAATAAGTACACCTCATACATATATCATTAGGTATTATTTATTACCAAACTCTACAACATTGAAACTCTATAACCAAAAATATGAATATGTGGCAGTCCAAAAATAAGCACACCTCCTACATATATTATTAGGAATTATTTATTACCAAACTCTACAACATTGAAACTCTATAACCAAAAATATGAATATGTAGCAGTCCAAAAATAAGTACACCTCTTACATATATTATTAGGTATTATTTATTACCAAACTCTACAACATTGAAACTCTATAACCTAAAATATCAAGATGTAGCAGTCCAAAAATAAGTACACCTCTTACATATATTATTAGGTATTATTTATTACCAAACTCTACAACATTGAAACCCTAAAACCAAAAATCTGAAGATGTAGCAGTCCAAAAATAAGTACACCTCTTACATATATTATTAGGTATTATTTATTACCAAACACTACAACATTGAAACTCTATAACCAAAAATATGGATATGTACCAGTTCAATAATAAGTACACCTCTTACATATATTATTAGGGATTATTTATTACCAAACTCTACAACATTGGAACTCTAAAACCAAAAATATACAGATGTAGCAGTTCAAAAATAAGTACACCTCTTACATATATTATTAGGTATTATTTATTACCAAACTCTACAACATTGAAACACTAAAACCAAAAATATGAAGATGTCGCAGTCCAAAAATAAGAACACCTCTTACATATATTATTAGGTATTATCTATTACCAAACTCTACAACATTGAAACTCTAAAACCAAAAATATGAATATGTAGCAGTCCAAAAATAAGTACACCTCTTACATTTATTATTAGGTATTATTTATTACCAAACCCTACAACATTGAAACTCTATAACCAAAAATATGAAGATGTAGCAGTCCAAAAATAAGTACACCTCTTACATATATTATTAGGTATTATTTACTACCAAACTCTACAGTATTGAAACTCTTTAACCAAAAATATGAAGATGTAGCAGTCCAAAAATAAGTACACCTCTTACATATATTATTAGGTATTATCTATTACCAAACTCTACAACATTGAAACTCTATAACCAAAAAGATGAATATGTAGCTGTCCAAAAATATGTACACCTCATACATATATTATTAGGTATTATTTATTACCAAACTCTACAACATTGAAACTCTATAACCAAAAATATGAGTATGTAGCTGTCCAAAGATAAGTACACCTCGTACATATATTATTAGGTATTATTTACTACCAAACTCTACAGTATTGAAACTCTTTAACCAAAAATATGAAGATGTAGCAGTCCAAAAATAAGTACACCTCTTACATATATTATTAGGTACTATTTATTACCAAACTCTACAACATTGAAACTCTGTAACCAAAGATATGAATATGTAGCTGTCCGAAAATATGTACACCTCGTATACATATTATTAGGTATTATTTATTACCAAACTCTACAACATTGAAACTCTATAACCAAAAATATGAATATTGTGACGGTAAATTCTTTAAAATCCCAAAACGGGACTTTATTTTCGCACGTGTGAAGACAGGGCAGGTTGGCACTTGATCCCTTGTAGAATAAGTCCTCGTTCAGAGTTTTTTCCCGGGCACATAAAAACTGGCATATTATGTGGGGGATTAATCTATGGCTAGACTGACCGCTGCTGGCAAGGGGTTCCAAATTTCACACTATACACACACCCACCAAGGCCGCTAGTCTTCCTCCCCTAGAACAATGTAAGATATGGACAACTAGGTTTAGACGTAATAATATTATATTGTAGTAGTCGGCAACTCTGGTTCCCCATATAAGAATTTAAAGGAATTTATAGGACAATTTTTAGCGAGCATATCATAAGGCGAATAGAAGCTGAAAAAGAAACGACATAACAAATTCGTAGCAGATGCTACAAATAACAACTTCAAGCATGTGGGAACATTAACATATATCAGTCCTTTTTACTACACACAGATATAAACTTTTAACGTATTAAATATATCATAAATGTATAGTACATGAGCATAAATGTCTTTCTTCTTTTCTTTTCTTTCGTTTTCAGTCTTTCTTCAACTTGAGAGAGAGAGAGAGAGAGAGGGTATATAAAATTGGGTATAGGGAGAAACAGTCCCAAAGTTTACTTATCTTTTTTCGATGGATTCCTGTGGAGAATCTTTCTTCTTTTACGGGCTCTTCTTTTACCTGGAGTTCTTGGTTTTAGTTCCGTCCGCCACGAACCCTGTCCAACAACTAATTTTTCCCTTTTTTTTTTTTTTTCGCTGACGGGAAGAAGGTGCCACTTCCGATTTAGGGTCCCAGCCAATCATTTGGCTTCTACCTTCTTCCTTCCAGTGTCAGGTGACCTTAGAGCTACTAGATGTCACCCCATATCCCATTCTTTATCCATCAGGTCACTAAGTACAAACATCTGTTTTTCCATTCTGACCTGGGTTTGTTACTTTGGGATTGACCCACATTCTTTCCTGTCTTAACGGTCATTCTCTGATGGCTTGCCAATTCAAACACTGGGAATAGTAGTAATCATATTTCTATCTTCTCAGTGGGACACCACGTGACAATATGTAGCTGTCCAAAAATATGTACAACTTGTACATATATTATTAGGTATTATCTATTACCAAACTCTACAACATTGAAACTCTATAACCAAAAATATGAAGATGTAGCAGTCCAAAAATAAGTACACCTCTTACATATATTATTAGCTATTATCTATTACCAAACTCTACAACATTGAAACTCTATAACCAAAAATATGAATATGTACCTGTCCAAAAATATGTACACCTCGTACATATATTATTAGGTATTATTTATTACCAAACTCTACAACATTGAAACCCTATAACCAAAAATATGAATACGTAGTAGCCCAAAAGTAAGTATACTCCTATATATATATATTTATAAAATATTGTAGTACCTATTTTAAAAAGATATCAATTATGCACATTTAATTTGTATGGTTGCCATAAGTAAAATCAATAATAATGAGAATGAAAAAAAAATGAATTTTCTGGGTAAAAAAAAACATTGACATTTGAAAATAAAAACAAGAGAAAGATTATCTTTGTATTTGTTTAGTTTGAAGTCTTTTATTTCACTATCACAAAATTTAATTTCCAACTGAAATTAGAAAAGTGATGATCCAAGACAAAAAATAGTAAATATTATAAGATACTTTTTGATAGAACTATGGAAGTAAAAAAGGGTAACAATTATTCTCAATCACAGTATATACCCTGTGCTGTTCCTCGGTGATCAGCACTTGCACTGTTATTATTTTTAAAATCCATAAATGATTTACCTAATGATATAAAATCAAAACTAAGACTACTTGTTAGACCATTTTCAAAAGAAACAATGCCAATGGATCTAAATAAATTTTCAGATTGGAAAGATATTTGGAAATTAAGATTTTATATAGAAAAATGTCAAGTACTATATATTAGGTCCAAAAAAGTTAAAGTCGAATATGAATTAGCCAACAAGGAAATCAAAAAAGTTAATGAGAAATGTGATCTAAGGGTTGGATTTGATCAAACAATTAAAGTTGAAAATCATATTTTGTCTATTGTATTGGAAGGTTAGAAATTTTATTTCAAAGGAGGCCAATGTTGTTTTTAAAAATATATATAAAACCCTAATAAGGCTTCATATAGAATATTGTACTCAGGCCTCAATCCTGTGTCAAGACATGGAAATTTGAGTGTAATATTGATACTGAAAGGTATACAAAGAAGAGTGACAAAAATAATTTAAAAAACTAAAAGATTACAGTTACAGGGAGAGATTGGAAAAATTAGGATTAACTACTTTCCTAGACCATCCAACCGGCCCATTGACCTAATGAGTAGAGTGTGCACCAATGGGCCGGGAAACCAGGGCTCAATCCCAGGTCAAGTCATACCAAAGACTCAAAAAATGGTACTTGATGCCACCTTGTTTAGCATTCAGCACTATAAGGTGAGGATCAAGGATGAAGTGGAGCAATCCTGAGAATGGAGTAGCACCCTCCTCTACACTACTACGGTGTAGTACCTATTGAAAAGGGAGCCTTCGGGTCACCCTCAACTAAGGTCACTAACTTTACTTAACTTTACTTTTCTAGAAGGGAGAATGAACATGCTAAAATTTTCAAAATAATTAATGGAATTTCTAATTATGGAAGACAATCTTTTAATATTTCTACTCAAACTAGAAATTTACTATCAAGACAGATTTCAAAAATAAAGTCTATTAACCAATTGGATTATTTTTTGGCTAATAAAGTAATATATTTTTGGAACAAATTGTCTAATCTGATCAAAAACAGCAAGAGTTAAAAATAAATTAAGAGTAAACTAGATGATTTCAGAAATAATAGTAAGAAAAAGAATTCATGAGAACATTACTGGGAACTATTAGATGAATTACTTAATAGAATTTGATCTGTATATAGATGTTGCATTAATATTGTATATCTTTTGTGCAAAGAATTTTTTCTTTTTTTTAATGTTGATGTGAGAAAATAGTAAAAAGAAATGATGACCAAAAAGAGATAAAAAAGAAAATTATTTTTTAAAGGTTGCTCTTAGAATATAATAAAAAAAAAAAGAAAGAAAAGGCTCAAGAAGACATAAACAAGTAATAATTTTTTCTTTAAAAGGTTGATGTGAGAAAATAGTAAAATGGGGAGATGCCCAAGGAGACATAATGAACAAATAAAATTTTTTTTAAATATTGATATGAGAAGATAGTAAAAAAGAGAAATACTCAAGGAGACAACAAACAAAAAATATCTTTTAAAGGTTGATGTGACAATATACTAAAAAGAGAGAGATGCTCAAGAAAGCATAACAAACAAATAATATTTCTTTTTTAATGGTTTATGTGAAAAAATGATAAAAAGGGGAGAGGCTCAAAAAAGCATAACAAACAAATAATAATATTTTCTAAAGGTTGATGTGAGAAGATAGTAAAAAGGAGAGATGCCAGAAGAGACATGACCAATAAATCATAATTTTTTTACAGGTTGATGCAAAAAGATAGTAAAAAGGGGAGATGGCCAAGGAAACAAATAATGATTCTTATTTTAAAGATTAGTGTGGGAATAGGAGATGAGATGCCAAAGGAAATATAAATAATAAATATTTTTTTAAAGTTTAGTGAGGGTCTATAGTAAAAATGTGAGATGCCCACGGAAACATAAATAATTATTTTTTTAAAGTTTAATGTGGGTATATAGTAAAAATGTGAGATGCCCATGGAAACATAAATAATAATTCTTTTTTTAAAGTTTAGTGTGGGCATATAGTAAAAATTTGAGATGCCCACAGAAACATAAATAATAATTTTTTTTTTTTAAAGTTGATGTTGGTTGGTTGGTTTCTTTGTTTAATGACATATCAACCTTTGTAGGTTATTTAATGCCAAAGCTTTTCTCCTAGAACAGTGGTGGTACTATTTAACCCATAGCTGGGAGGGGGTTCATACCTTTCCCAAGGGTATTTGCCCGAAAGTGAATGTAATAGCGCAACTGGAGTATGAACTCACGTACTACGATCCCGCAGTCCATTGCATTAACCATTACACCACGAGGACACCCCCAAAAGTTGATGTGTGTATATAGTAAAAATGTGAGATGCCAAAGGAAACATAAATTATAATTCTTTTTTTTAAAGGTTGACGTGGGTATATAATAAAAATGTGAGATGCCAAAGGAAACATCAATAATAATTCTTTTTTTTTAAAGGTTGACGTGGGTATATAATAAAAATGTGAGATGCCAAAGGAAACATAAATAATAATTCTTTTTTTTTAAAGGTTGACGTGGGTATATAATAAAAATGTGAGATGCCAAAGGAAACATAAATAATAATTCTTTTTTTTTAAAGGTTGACGTGGGTATATAATAAAAATGTGAGATGCCAAAGGAAACATCAATAATAATTCTTTTTTTTTAAAGGTTGACGTGGGTATATAATAAAAATGTGAGATGCCAAAGGAAACATCAATAATAATTCTTTTTTTTTAAAGGTTGACGTGGGTATATAATAAAAATGTGAGATGCCAAAGGAAACATCAATAATAATTCTTTTTTTTTAAAGGTTGACGTGGGTATATAATAAAAATGTGAGATGCCAAAGGAAACATCAATAATAATTCTTTTTTTTTAAAGGTTGACGTGGGTATATAATAAGAATGTGAGATGCCAAAGGAAACATCAATAATAATTCTTTTTTTTAAAGGTTGACGTGGGTATATAATAAAAATGTGAGATGCCAAAGGAAACATCAATAATAATTCTTTTTTTTTAAAGGTTGACGTGGGTATATAATAAAAATGTGAGATGCCAAAGGAAACATCAATAATAATTCTTTTTTTTTAAAGGTTGACGTGGGTATATAATAAAAATGTGAGATGCCAAAGGAAACATCAATAATAATTCTTTTTTTTTAAAGGTTGACGTGGGTATATAATAAAAATGTGAGATGCCAAAGGAAACATCAATAATAATTCTTTTTTTTTAAAGGTTGACGTGGGTATATAATAAAAATGTGAGATGCCAAAGGAAACATAAATAATAATTCTTTTTTTTTAAAGGTTGACGTGGGTATACAGTAAAAAGGTGAGATGATATAGGAAACATAAATAATGATTCTTTTTTAAAGGTTAGTGTTGGTTTATAGTAAAAAGGTGAGATGCCCAACAAAACATAGATAATAATTTTTTTTCTAAAGGTTAATGTGGACATATAGTAACAAGGTAAGTTGCCCAACAAAACACAGATAATAATTCTTTTTTTTTAAAGGTTAATGTGGACAACAAGGGGAACTGCCAAAGGAGACAGATAATAAACAGATAATAAACAGATAAATAACAGATAATAAACAGATAATAAACAGATAAATAAACAGATAATGACAAGGTTTTAAAGATCTCTGTAAGTTAAAATTAGACGCCATAGGATGCATTACAAATAAATGAATAAATAAAAGAGCTATGTTTGCATCTTCATTTACATTTCAAAATATCTATTTTCAATAATACAAAGCTTTAGATTCAATACTTTTTATCATGCCTCAGGAATCATTGTACTCTGTAATGAAGTCATGAAAGCCTAACAAATAACATCAGCTAATTTGTTCAAGCTTGACAGCTTATCACGCAAATTTTCCATGACTCATAAGCAAGCTGGAGAATCACAAGATTTCTAGTGGCTGTAAATCTCAGTGTTGATATTCTGATAATTGAAGCATTGTCCATCTGCGTTATTAAAATACTATGAAAAAATAAACTATAATCATGTAGATTCGCATCTGATTATAATATCTCTGATTTTATTGCTTCTCTTTTTCTCTTTTTTTAACATATTTTCCTCCATGGTTTAAGAGCCTTGTCAGCAGAGCTTAGAATACTCTGACTGTATGCTTTGCAGGGAAGTAAGGCCCTACCAAAAAAGAACATCCTGGGGTTGACACCCTAACTGCATCCAGTAGTGAGGCTCCAGTTCTGGATTTATGGGAAGAGAGGAGTACTTCTTCAATGCCATCACTCATTATTTTCTAAGGATTATTATTCATTGTTACTTGAAAGAATATACCCTAACCCTGATTGCTCCTACTATATAATTTTTTTCTTTATCCTTAATTTCTTTTTAAATTTCAGAGGAGAGACTTAAATTTCATTTAGCTTAGGCTCTAGCAGATGAAAGTTTGGCCATACAGTCAGAATTTGAGCTAGGGTTAAGCCAAATTAGCCTCAAATATCAACCAATCAGCATTGACTATTTCAAGTGGCCCATTCTTATGAAAAGTGAGAAAGATAAGTACCATATTGAATATGAGAAAGCTGTAATTGACAAAGGACAAAAGCCATTATAACATTTTGAACTTGGTCTGTTGATTCTATTTTCATATGGAAACAATTATTAACTACTAGAACTGAATACATGTGTTACAACCAAACAGGCAACATTTCCACACTAGACGGAACCTCTCTGAAACTAGTAGACAAATTCACCTACCTAGGAAGCAGCGTCTCATCCACCAAAAAAGACATCGACACACGACTAACGAAAGCAGGGACAGCTATCGATAGGCTCTCAAACATATGGAAATCAGACCTGACCGATAAAATGAAACGCAGTTTCTTCCAGGCAGCGGTCGTATCGATACTGCTATATGGATGCACTACTTGGACGCTAACTAAACGACTGAAGAAGAAGCTAGACGGCAATTACACAAGAATGTTGAGAGCAATATTGAACAAGTCCTGGCGGCAACACCCCACAAGACACCAACTATACGGCCACTTGCCTCCCATCATGAAAACTATACAAGTTAGATGAACCAAACATGCAGGATACTGCTGGAGAAGCAAGGACGAACTTATCAGTGATGTACTCGTATGGACCCCCGCACATGGCCGAGCAAAAGCAGGACAACCAGCTCGAACATACATACAGCAGCTATGTGAGGATACGGGATGTAGCCCAGAAGACCTGCCAAAAGCGATGAATGATAGGGAGAAGAGGCGAGAGAGGGTCAAGGATATCCGTGCTAGTGGCATGACATGGTGATCATGATGAGACTGAACACTGTTTCATGAAAATTATAAAATAAAACTTAGTTCATAACTATGTGTCATTGATTTGTCGCTGCCTCCCACCAGACACAACTTGACACAAGGTCAAATTAAAGTGGGGATAAAGGGGAGGGGAGGTTGGGAACGAGCTGAGGCTCAAACCCTGCTAGTCTATGCTGCTCATTGGCTCACTTGGTGCAATGTGAGCCTGATGAGGCAAGCAGTTTCACGAACCCAAATGTGGGTCCAGGCACGTATGCCAGTTTACGGCTTAAACTAGACACGAGGTCTAGTGCCATACATGGGTTACAAAGGAGACAAAACTGCAGCTCACCCACCCAGAGGTAGCCTAGTCGAAACTAGGAGCCTAAAGGCCCCAAGTCTGCCATTGTTCCTTTTGTAGACCCATGCTCCGGACCGAAGTCCAGAACAGGCCCCAGGGTATTCTCCGCAAAGAACATGCCCTTCATAACTATGTGTCAGACTGCAAAGTTAACATCCAACTTATATGCATAAATAATAGTAAGATTTGTATGTACTTCCAACATTTGAATAAACAATTGCATTATATATACATTGATAAAAATATATATATATATATATATATATATATAGCGCCCTCCCCTACACCTTGGTGTTGTAAGCTATCGAAAAGGGAGCCTTCGGGTCACCCTCGACTATGGTCGCCTACTTTACTTACTTATATATATCATGCTCATGCCATAATTATTCAGGCAGTCTGAAATATTTGAACAAATTCAAATAGATGAATAGATAAATAGATATCCAAGTCATGTGTATAAATAAGGGTAAATTTATAAACTATTTCTCTATCATATAATCTCTCTCTCTTTATATATATATATATATATGTATATAAACATACATACACAAAATCACACACACATATATGTACACACACAAACACACATATACATACAGACACACACATACACACAAATATATATACTACTGTTCTTCGAGGAGAATGGCTTTGGCATTAAATAACCTACAAAGGTTGATATGCCATTAAACAAAGAAACCAAACCAAACCAAACAAATATATATATATATATATATATATATTGTCATCCCCCGATAGACTGTTTCATTGTATCCAAAATCTTCAGTGTAGCTAGAGACACAGGACACTTCAAACTTGGATCAAAACCTGGCTAACTTTACACTAGACTTGATATCTTACCACTCAGCCAAATCGGCAACCTACGTCAGCTTGGGAAATTAACCCATTTTGTATCAACTTTCATTTATTTACATTTTGCACTATATATATATATATATATATATATATATATATATATATATATTTTGTCATCCATAGACAAACTGTTTCATTGTATCACAACTTTTCAGTGTGGCTAGACATGTAGAACACTTGAAGCTGGGAATGCACATTCATCACTAATTACTCAAGATAGGCAGTCAAATAGACAGTTAAATAGTTGATTGAACCAAATGAGATGGATTGACAGATATGAACAGACATATGTTGATAGACAGATATGAATAGACACCAAGATATATATATATATATATATATATATATATATATATATGTTTATGACAAAAAGAAAGCAATATAGAAAATCAAATTAACATTTCAGTTATTTTAAACATATCAGTTAAATTTTGAACCTTATTTATTTAAATTATTTCACTTAATTTTTTCCTTATTTAAGCCTTTTTTTTGAGCATTTATTTGCTGAGGGCAGAAGATGAGTTTTAGAAACATAGTAGTAAATATACAAGGTCTGTCTGAAAAGTAACAGGACTGAGTGTGCTGTTTAAGCTATAGGTGAAAGAGGGATAAGCAGATTGTGTTATCATCTAACATCATATCTTGGAAATATATAACTAATGTTAGCTTCCTGCAACCATTTCATTTCTTTTCACATTTTTGTTTATGCATTCTATTCTTCAGGTTGTTCAGTTATGACCACTGAGAAACAAATAAACCTGAAATTTTAGGCAGGGTTGGAAAAAACTCTATCACAAACTTCTTGAAATGCTTCAGCAAATGTATGGAGATAACACCATGTCACTCATAAATGTTTTTGAGTCACATAAGTGGTTGAAAGAGAGGTACAAGGAGGTGAAAAATGACTGCAGGAGCTGAAGGTCATCAACAAGTAGGATTGAGGTCAACATCAAACAGGTAAGGTAAGTGGTAGGTAGCGATCAGCAGTTGATTATTCGAATGATCACAAGTCAGCTGGATATGAAAAAGGACAATTTTTAGATTATCAACAAAGATTTAAGTATGTTTAAAAAGTAACAGGTCTGCATGTGCCAAGTATCCAGCAGTTCCTGGCTGAAGGAACATCATCATACTTGAACAACCTCTTTTCTTTTCCTCTTTTCTTTTCCCCTAACACAAGAAGATCATGAAGGCAACTTATTTTAAAGCCATGAAGGTCATCAGGAAGGCTGTAACAACAGAACTGGAAGGTATCCAAGAAGAATCCTTCCAGCAGTGCATAAAAGCATGGCAGAGAAGGATCTCATAAAAGTACATCAGACTCAAGAGGGATTACTTTGAAGGGGAAACCATGTAATTTGTTGTTTGGAATTACAATGAATAGTTTGTGACATTAGTCACGTTACTTTCCAGACACCCCTCATAGATAGAATTTCAACATTTAAATACAGAATTATATTATACATATATTGATATGGAGTTTATTTTTTCTATTCAGAATCACCTATGAAGAATATTTAAATCCTTGAAATCAAAGTTAAGAAATTTAAGAGTCTGTATCAGTAGTTGTGGATTAAAAAAGGAACTGCACAGATAATTAAATGACACTCTATATTCAGTAACAATGAATGATTGCAAGAGACAGAGAAAAGAGCAGCACGTGAGTCAGCGAGTCGTTCCCCAAAAGCTCTGTGTCTCTACCCTTGTACCAGACTGCATTAAAGATAAAAGTGAAGAAACCCAGACATAATATAACATTGCAAAAAAAGCAAAGAACCTTAACGTAATAAGCACTAGAAGTAGCACCAAGGATTGAGGAAACCAAACATAATTGCCAATTAAGATTGCCCTGTGCCAGATTATAGACAGTGAGAATAAAAAAGCCAAAAACTTATATGAGGAATTGACAGACTGTTAATTCATGAAATGGTCAAATAAGTAAAAAAAGTAAAGTTGGCGACAGTAGTCGAGGGCGACCAGAAGGCTACCTTTTCAATAGCTACTACACAGAGGTGTAGGGGAGGGCACTACTCCTTTCCCAGGATTGCTCCACTTTACTCTTGATATGTACCTTATATTGCTGAGTGATAAGGAAGGAGGTATCAAGTACCATTTTTAAAGTCTTTGGTATAACGCAACCTGTGATTGAACCCGGGTCTCCCAGACCAAATACAAATAATTTGCACATAGTTATATGGTATCAAGTATTCCTATCTAATACAAATAATTTTTTAAATAGATAGGACTCTAACAAGTAATACCACTCCAAGTTAGAGCAAACATGAGAGTAATGGCATTGAAGGGCTACTCCACACTCCCCAGAGCTCTTGAACTGGAGCCGCGTCATCAGATACAGTTTAGTGTCATACCCAGGACACTTCTTTTTGGAGGGGGTCTTACCCTGCTACAAAGGATACAGACAGCATATTCTAAGCTCCACTAACTAGGTGACTGCAAAGTTCAAGATTCAATTGTAAAGGTTTTCATCTTTGAAAATACCACAGCTAATTTTATTTTTGAATTTTAAAGAAGAGGTTTTACTTACTGTTAAGTGACATTGCATGGTCTGATTTGAATTTTTGAAGCTGGCGTATTTCAAAGTCTTTTTCTTTCAACAGTTGAAAAAGTCGTCCATTTTCATCTTTGAGCCCCTAAAAAAAGGTATCCACTTGTCAGAAGATTCATTAATTAACAAAAAAAAAAAAACAAGGCAGACATTTTCAAAACAAAGAACATTTAAAAGACTTGAAGAAATACCAGGTTGAGTCAAAAGTTTTTCTGGATTTTCACAGATGATTTTTGGTAACTTGTATCTCCATGTCATATTGTTAATTTGATACAAGTTATTGTCCAATCATTGCCTAATTATTTATTCTTTATTTTCATGAATAACATATAAACATTAACTGTTCCTTCATTATTTTACAACTTTCATAATGAGAGGAGAAAAAATTGCAATTAGAGTAATTTTATGCTACCTCAGGAAAAAAACATAGTGTATTAATGTTGTGTGCCCAGAGAAAAAAGACTACAACACTTAATGTATAAAAATATAATCTACCTCTTTTCTTCTTTTTCTTTTATAACATCCTTTATCAAAGTAGTTGCATGAAAGAGAGAGTTGGGAACAGCTAAGATATACATACAGAGGGAGATACAAAATCTTCAGTGACCCACTTCTTCTTTGTTCTGCTTCCATGACACTGAAACAGGGCCAACTTAAAACATTTAATCTCCACATCTTCATTCTTCTTTCATGAGACTGGTACAGGTCAATTCAGAACATCTAATCATTTCAGCTTCTATGTGTTTCTCAACTACAAGGCACTCCTTTTTCCTTCTTCTGGGATCATACCTGTTTTTGATTTTTCTTCACACTTCTCTGCATTTAATCATCTTAGCTTCTATATATTTTCTAACTACAGGGCAAAGGCACTCCTTTCTTCTTTCTTCTGGGATCAAACCTACTTTTGACTTTAGCAAGCCTCATACAGTTCAGACCTTTCTGTACTTCTTAACCCTGGACCATCTGGCACAAGGCTAGCGCGCAGAGTTGCATGACATCTAGTGACTCTGCTGCCAGCTCTTCATTCTCTTCCCAGAGCCGAAAATCTTCAATTGTTACAAAAGGCCAAACTATGTGAAATTTACAGAAGAATGGGTGATGTGTATGGAGATGGATGTTTTAGTCAAAATAACATTTACAAATGGGCTAAACATGGGTTTGCTATAACAAAACATTTTGGAAAGACAGTCCATGAAGTGAAAACACAGACTCTCTGGTAAAGAAAAAGTTCTGGACACAGCAGTCAGTAAAGAAGGTCATGCTGACAGTCTTCTGGGACATGAAATTACCCATCACTAATGGTTTCCTTGAAAAAGGTGCAACTGTAAACAGTTGTTCCTGTTTCCAACACTTTGGACCAAATTCAACATATTTATTAAATGACTCTCCAATGATAAATCCTTGGTTGCTCATAAAGAAAATATAAATCAAAATCAACTTAACCTGCAGAATGTGAACAGTCAGTATTTGGGCCACTGCCTAAAACATACACATGGGAGAACTAAATTCCAACTGGTGAATCCATCGCTAATGTCTAGCAACAATACAATCAAGATGTTAAATAATGAACTACATTTTATACTTTAGACTATGTTTAAAAGATAGATTTGTAGTGAATCTGACAGTATGATAGAAATATGTGGAAAGTTGGATAAATCAAACACTTAACTCAGATGAAATAAAGCCCTAACGAAATATCACACATCTAAATCTGAGTTAAGTGTTTGATTTATCCAACCTTCCACATATTTCTATCACTTTAGACTATTGTCAAATCATGAAACTACGCCCTCAGGTATGGGAAGCTCAAGGTTAAGTAGGTTGATTTTATCAAACCAGTCAGGTTCTTGATTGCAAACTGAAACACTGTCTTAGAAAATAATGTTGCAGCAAATCACAGGCATTATGTCAGCAGTTCATTTTTTATTGCTTCTTTTACAGCAGTTCATTTTTCATTGCTTCTTTTATATCAGTTTAACACTTTTTAAAAAATTATTTAAACCTTCTAATAAAAGAGAAGCTATTCTTCCCAGAAACAACCCAGTAGGCTAGGACTGTAGAACAAACTGACAGTATCTCTGCTGAGAGGTGAGACACCACCCCAACAAGTGTCCTGGATATGACACTAAACAATCTGATGGTGAGGCTCCAGTAATGCTGGAGCTTTGGGGAATGTGGAGTACCCCTTCATTGCCATTGCTCCCAGTTCCACTCAGGCTCAAAGTGGTAGCACCTGATAGGGTCCTATCTGTGTCCAATAGAACTATTTGATATTCAAACTGAGTGCAAACTATGATTTATGCTAAATTGAAATGTTTGAAATAGAATGGTTTGATAATTCAACTGTATGTAAACAAATGAATGATATTTAATTGAATTGTTAGTGATACATAGCAATACTTGGAACCCTCTAACTTTGTTGACTTATATTAAATTGAATGGTTTGAAAGAGAACTCTTTGATCCTTTAACTGTGTGTAAACAAATGACTGATCTAATTGAATTGTTAGTGATACATAGCAATACTTGGAACCATTTAACTTTGTTGACTTATGTATACAAATCATATATATCTAATATATATGTATTAACCAGATTTGGCATTAAATAACCTACATTGGTTAATATGCCATAAAACCAAACCAAACCCAAACAAATCTTCCCTAAAAGTTTTTTCCTGAATTTATTGTTCACAACTAGTTTTGACCTTAGATCTTCTGAGGTCAAAACTAATTGAGAACAAAAAAATAAATAGCTATAAATAAATATTCCTATTTTTCTTATCACTTTTGGTTTGGTCTTATGGCAAATCCATTTTTAAACATAAACAGTTCTATTTCAAACAATTCAGTTTAACGTAGGTACAGTTTCAATGTCAAAACAAGTTTTATTTCAAACAATTCAGTTTAACATAAGTACAGTTTCAATGTCAAAAACAGTTGTATTTCAAACAATTCAGTTTAATGTAAGTACAGTTTCAATGTCAAAAAAGTTCTATTTCAAACAATTCAGTTTATCGTAAGTACAGTTTCAATGTCAAAAAAAGTTCTATTTCAAACAATTCAGTTTATCGTAAGTACAGTTTCAATATCAAAATAAAGTTCTATTTCAAACAATTCAGTTTATCATAAGTACAGTTTCAATGTCAAAAAAGTTCTATTTCAAACAATTCAGTTTAGCAAACAAAAACTGTTACATCTCAAGCAATTTAGTTTAGCATAAGTACAGTTTAGTTTTATTTTACCCAGAGACAGGATCCTATCAGGCCAGAGCAAACCTGAGAGCCACGACAATGAATGGTTATTCCGTATTCCCTAAAGCTCCAGCATTACTGGAATCTCACCATCAGATTGTTTAGTATCATATCAGGACATTCATTGGTGAGGCTGTCTTATTCCTCTGCAGAGATGCAGACAACTGGGCAACTTATCACTTTTGTTCATCTATCTCTTCCTCTTTATATATATATATATATAGTGACTGCCACTTCTTAACTGAGGATTTCCAGGGTATGGTATTAAACTACATCTGATGGTGAGGCTCCAGTTCTGGAGATATGGGGTGTGTGAAATACCCCTTCACATTGCCTTAACTCTCTGATCCACTCAGATCCAAAGTGGTAATACCTGTTATGGGTTCATCTATTACTTAAATAGATTGGTTTAAAAATTATTCATTTTTTATAGGGACCATCTGCAAAAAAACACTTAAGACACAACTAAACAAAAAAACTGTAAATATGAATGTACAATGAGTACAATTCCCTAACCTCTAGGCATAAAATAACCCAAGACAAGTTGGCATGTCATTAATCTTATGAAACAACTAATAAAAAAATGTAAATATGAATGCACAATGAGAACAATTCCCTAACCTCTAGGCATAGAATAACCCTAGACGGGTTGACATGCTATTCAAATCAATCAGCTGATCTTTACAAAAGAAGATTATCTCTCCAATGTCACAAAGAACATCCATGGTAACACATGTGACTTCTCAGAAAAAAAAATCACCCTTGCAAGCCCTGCTGATTATGTGACAAGTTAAAGAATTGTCTTTGGTGTTGACATTAAATAACCCTGTGCATTTTTGTATGTCTTCTCAGATCTACTGTAGACCCACATACTTTGTCACAGAACTGACACAAATTACCCGAAAAGGGTCATGTTTTCAAAGAACTAATTTCAAGATAAAGTGTTCAATTCTCCATGCATCATTGTAGATCACTTTTTTCAAATGAAAATATTTCATATATATATATACATATATATATATATATTGTAAATTATGGCATTTAAGTCTATCTGGTATTGTCAAGATTTTTAGCACAAAATTAAGGGTTAGACTTATACCTGCTCTTTTGGTCAACCCCCAAACATACAATAGGCTACTAGTAAGTCAAAACTTACCCAGCAGGCCTAAATGAGGATAGGCTATGATAAATTGTAGCAAAAGCATTAAAATAATTTTATTGGAGTTTAACTTTATAAATGTGCAGGAGTAAAATACTTTTAAAATTACAGTGCAGTATCTAAGAATCAAGGTGTTAAGCATCAATTAGAAAAATTAAAATCCTTTTGATAATGATGGGAACTACACATTCCAAATCAACAAATCATTAAGTCAGTTACAAACTTTAAATACTGCACTTGACTGTTGAGTCAGGGTAAGCAAAGCAAAAAGGAATTGCCACAAGCAAATTTCTAAATATTTATAGGATTGCCAATAACACAGTTGAAAGCAGGTCTCATTATAAATAGATCAATTCAACAACCAATCATATTCCACTAATTCTTTTTTTCCTATTAGAGAAAAGGAAACCAGATGTAAAGTGGTGTGACCACTGTTACATAAGGAAAGACATTTAGGGGTTGCACTTGGCAATATCTTTCTTTCAACCAACCTATTTTTCTTTCAGCAGTCACAGCTGAAAAAGCGCCAGAAAAACTTCAAAGGCTTAGATAAAGTGATAATTTAACATAATCACAAGCCTAAATAAACTACCCAAACAAAAACCCCATTTAACCACTTACATTGAAAAATACTACAAGATAAACAAACAACAATCAGAGACATACAAACATATAGACAGATGGTTCTAATGATTGGAAAAGAGTAGCAAGTGTTGCAATACTAAACAAAGCAATCCGTAGCAGAAAGAAAACTTGAATTTTTGTTTGACGCATAATTTAATTTGACCGTTAGAGTCGCCAAATATTTTCACCCAATCAGGATGACTTGTCCTATTCAGCCAAAACCATATTTCCTAACAGCACCAAAAATTGAAGAAATCCCGGGAATCTATCTCTCGGTCAGAAATCCTCAATGGGAACAGACGTCTATTCATCTGTTCCCAAATAGTCATAGCCTCATCAACCATTATGAGGACAGCCATCTAGTTTATGGATCCCTTAGGTCTATTCTTCAAGACCAAAGGATTCTAGTTAAAAACAAATTAGATGATACACTCTAACAACTTCCTACCTTCTTTCTTTACTACAAGGCTCGCAACATACCAACGAAAAACCCTTTACTTCATGCTGCCATTAAAACTTCCTTTAAAACCTAACAACGTCTTCATTCTTCTCCACTACCTTTATTTTCCATCAACATTTAGTAAGGGGATAACTACCAATGAAATACCAACGCAACCGAAATAATACCAACAAAACCAACTTAAACCTTAAACCTAAAAACCCACCAATAATAATAATAATGATGATGATATTCCCATAGCTATAAATGACGACCTTCCAACTTATGAAAACATGCAACCACATACAAAAACAAATTAAGTATACCACTACAAAATGGAAATTAAATATCAAAACCCAATATCACCTCCTACAAATCTCAAAAAAACAACTCTAAAATGAAGTTTCTATTTACAATGCAAAAAGTTCTGCAATAGATATAGCTCTAAACATAATAACAGAAAGTACCCACCGTGTTGTATAGCCACATATATATACATAATACATATACAAATATATGCAGAACATAATCAAACATAATGACGAACTTCAATGAACGAACAAACACACTTCTTTATAAAAATATATCTCTCACACTTTATTCTCAAAAGGGTTGATGTTGGTTGTGTGAGAGAGGTGAGTTGGAGACGGGGACAAACTGCTACATATTGACCCAAAGTTCTTCTGACCATAGCAGCACTTTTTTCTCATCTTGGCTGGGTTGCTCAACCGTGGGTCACTGAGGGCCCAAAGCCCCCAGTCTGCAAGCTGTTCTCATGCTGGCATCTTGTCCCCAACTGACTCCAACTCCAACTGGAACTGACCCAAGCTGTCTGTGGCACCTGGTTATATAATTGTCTCACGCCCACCTGTTTTCGCTGTTCCTCTGCTTATTTACACAGGTGCATCTCTTGATTGATGGCTCAGTCGAGGGTCAATATATAACAACCAGAACTTCATCATGTTTTCTTCATATCAACTCTGAGAACTCATGCTAAGACTGATCATGATGTTTATTACAACAGAAAAGACTACTACAAAAACAAGAGACATAAGTGTAACATGGTTTGCAAATGAGACACTTGAATAATGGGACTGAGAAATCATGAGGCTTGACACACGATTTCCAAGGCACTACAATAAGTATTTACAACTATTGGGCTAGATAACTCAGACTTCAACACATAATATTCTCAGACTCACAATAAGTACTAAAATCACTGAAAACAAAAAAAAACAGAGACCCTACCTCATAAACAGATTGAATAACCTGTACAACACAAAGACATCACGCTTTACTTGATTCCAAGTCACATTGGCATCAAAAGAAGTGATAGAGCTGATTCAGCAGGCAAACCATCCCAAAAATTAACCATAGATAAAAATATCAAAATTCCTCAAACAGGCATGAAACCCCAAATAAACTTATATATCAAAAACAAAAGGTAACAAGAATTGAACAACAACAATAAGTTGAAAAACACAAAACCAATACTAGGGACATGTTAGACAGACCCCTACCTCTTAGAAGCCAAAAAGAGAAAATTCTTCCAACCAGACTCCAAAGTGGCCACACTCAACAAACCCATTTACACTTACTTAAAAGAGGAGCCCAATCAGCTGGGATTGTAGAATACACTGACTGCATTTCTGCAGATGGGTAAGACCCCTCCAACAAATGTCTTGATATGACATTAGACTATCTGATGGAGAGGCTCCAGTCTTGGAGATTTAGGGAATGTGGAATACTCCTTCATTTCCATTGCTCCCAGGTCCACTCTGACCTGGAGTGATAGCAATTGATTGGGTCCTATCAATGGGTCAAATTGAACAAATTATGTGTTCAAATAAATGACTGATATTAAATTGTGACTGTTATATAGCAATACTTTAAACTATTTAACCATATTTACCAACCCCTCTGCTCGGCAGGATATGACACAAGGTCAATTTTTAAGCGGAGTTAAACAAGTTTGAATTCAGAGTTTTCCTTCTCCTAGACTAGTTGCCTCACCAAGGCTGAAGAACCCAGTCTTCCCTACTATTTACCCATAGCTGGAGGGAGAATAATTGGATTCATACCTTTCCCAAGGGTATTAGTGCTATGCGAAATGCAATCAGTCTTGTCCAGGATTTGAACTCATGTCACTGTGTCCATTCCCTATGACGACTTTAAACTATTTAACTGTGTTTTTGAGTGACATAAGAGATTCAAGGAAGGCAAGGACTCTGTGAGGGATGATGAGAGGTGTGGGAGGAGTAAGGAAGTCAATACACCAGAGTTGATTGGCCAAACGGTTAGGGTTAGGGTTACTATGTTGAGGTTTTAAGGGAGTTCGAAAAAAGTCTGGAAACTTATCGTATGCACCTCATACTTATGTTTTTATTAAGTTGTCTGTCAATTATTTTCTCTTCTTTTTATGCACATGTGGGTGCTACAAAACCATTACACCACAAGGTTTCCTAGGTATGTTACTAAACTGCATCTGATGGTGAAGCTCCAGTGATGGAAGTCTGGGGAACATAGAGTGCCACTTCATTGCCATTACTCCTAGGTCCACTCTGACCCGAGCTGGAGTACCTGTTAGAGGTATGAATCAAATATATCGGCTTAAAAATTATTTGCATTTAATAGAACCATGCGCAAAAAAACTCTTAAAAACACCATCAGAATCACTGTTAAGAAATTTCGTTATTATGGCAACAAAAAGCATTACACTTGGACCAGAATTTTTCTCGATAAATGTAAACCTTGTTTAAAATTCGTTTATAGCAAAAATATTTGTTTTGAGGCAATTTTCACATACATAAATAATTTGTCTTCATATCTTCTTTGTTCATTGCAAGTTATGTGAATATGTATATATGATCCTTTTGTCTAGATTGTGCTTTGATTTTAAATGTACAGTGGATCCTAATTCCTGGAAATTTGGATGATGGAACCTTCCAACATGCTCCTAAATAAAACTTAACATTATCATTTTTAACTCCCATGAAAAAAAGAAAAGGAAGACATTCACAGCACTGAGCTCTAAAATAAAACCAAGATTACCATAATTACTTACGTATAAGAAACACTATTTTTCCAGATATTTCAGCCCAAAATTTAGAGGTGTATATACTATATACTTAACTTTTTTCTGGCCACATGCCTCACCATATTTGAGACAAAATGACCAAAAGTAAGTTATATCTCTAGTCGAAACTAATGTATTTTACACCATTACAGAAAAATATCCACTGAATTGTGTGTTTGTTTTTAACTTTCTTTCTCCTAATGTGAGCTTATTTTTGTTGTATTTTTGTATGAACCTGTCTGTACATTTGTCCAAAATACTATGTAAATTTTTTGTTTCAAAACATTATAGAAATCATAGAAAATTCTTATTTTCACAAACCAATAAAAAAGTTGAAAAAGTGCTAAACTTTATAAGAAAATTATGAAGAAGGCCGGAGTGTACAAAGGCTGAAATGTTGTGATAAACATGGTGACAAAGATGAAGACAATAGTCCAAAAAACATAAATAATGTACATAATACCTAATCTCAGAAATATTGACAGATATATATATATATATATATAATCAATATATATATATAATCAATATATATATATATGATCATCAATAATCATATATATATATAACCATCAATGATACATTTGCAATTACATAAAATGATTATTGATGGCGATATATATATATACATGTATTATTTCTAATGGGACACAGAATCCAAACAGATATGCCCCATAGAAAGCAAGCTTCCCAAGAAGCAGGTGCAAAGATTGCTTATGTCCTTTTGGCAATCCCCTTCAGGGGCACTTCAGACACCAGACAATGAACCCAGCCCTAGACTTTTTTAGGCAAGGGGACAGGTGTTGCCTGGGGAAAAAGACCCATTGGAACTCAGCTGATTAATTTTCCATTCACTCAATATGAATGCCAATAATCAAGTGACAACTTTCAAGCAACCTCAGAATAATACACAAGTGTGTGTATGTGTGTGTGTGTGTGTGTATATATATATATATATATATATATTTCTTTTAAATACCCTATCCGGTGGCAAAATCTGCTCGGTAGCGCCAGGAGTGGCAGTACCGCCTTGAGCTACCGAAACTGTGTTATCACCCTGGTTGGCGGCTGATGAGGCTAGGGTATCGCACATGCTTTCACACGTTGTATGATGAAAAAAAAAAAAAATATATATATATATATATATATATATATATATATATATAATTTCAATGGAAACCAGCAAAAGAACTTTTGAGTCACAAGACTTGAAAATCAAAAATTGTTATGGTAATAGGTAAAAAAATATTTCACAGACATTAAATCAATCTGATAGTCAAAATCTACAGTGAATAAATAAGAAACAGTCTTATCTTTGGCTGATTCCTCATTTGCAACTTTTTCATACTGGTTACCAAACTGGCAAGAATCTATCAAATATTTATTCCTTATTCCCACCTCTACCTAACAAATAAGGGTTCTTCCCTCACCCACCTCACAAACTAGAGTTGGTCACCTTCTACATCACCCACAAATGCCTGATTTTAAAAGTAGATAGCCAGACTTAAACTAAATTATACCTTAAAGAGGAAAAAAAAAGAAAAATCAGTTGCCCATTCATCCCAGAGAGGGCACATTCAGTGAGAATAAAATATGCAGCCTCCATAATCATTCAGTCATCTTGCTTTGGCTTGTCACTGGATGTCAAATCCTGGAGGAGGAGAAGATGTTATACAAGTTATATAAACGTGTAGCATCATTCACAAAATGTACAGACATCTCCTCAAGCACCAAGGTGACAAAGGAGTGGTAACATGTGCAAGCTTGACAAGATGTTATACAAGTCATGCAAATGTGGACAGATATCTTTTCAAGCACCAAGGTGACAAAGGAGTGGTAACATGTGCAAGCTTGACAAGATGTTATACAAGTTATGCAAATGTGGACAGATATCTTTTCAAGCACCAAGGTGACAAAGGAGTGGTAACATGTGCAAGCTTGACAAGATGTTATACAAGTCATGCAAATGTGGACAGACATCTTTTAAGCACCAAGGTGACAAAGGAGTGGTAACATGTGCAAGCTTGACAAGACGGAAGCCTATAGTTATAAATCTGCACACAGGTAGCTCAAGGTCCAGTTAGCATTGTTATATTGCTGACAGAACAGCAGTATGTCTCAGTAAGGTTGTGAGTGTTTGAGCAGCCCTCTCTAGGGAAGCAGTGGTAACCAAGAAAACAGGGAAGGGTTTACAAAAGGTGACTCATACAAATGCCTGTTCAACCATCAAGCTGTTTTTTTGGTTTGGTTTGGTTTGGTTTGGTTTTATGGCATATCAACCATTGTTGGTTATTCAATGCCAAATCCTGTTTTTACATATATGTGGTGCATTCAGTAAGTTTCCCGACTTTTTTGGTACAGGCATTTAAAATTGGTGTAGACTCTTAAAAATTCACTATGTTATTGCTATACATCTTATGAGATGACTGACCAATTTTTATGATTTCAGTTTTAAAAGAACAGCTACAGCAGGAATTGGAATACACCCTACTAAAGCCTGATTATCACAGCTGGTGAATTTCAAAAATGCAATCTGGATATAAGAACACTTTAGAAGAACGATATGTAATAAAATTCTGTTTTAAACTTGGAAAAAATGCCACAGAAACCTATGTAATGCTTCAGACTGCTTTTCGACCATCTTGCATTAATCGAGCATCAGTTTTTGAGTGGCATAAGAGATTCAAGGAAGGCAAGGACTCTGTGAGGGATGATGAGAGGTGTGGGAGGAGTAAGGAAGTCATTAGACCAGAGTTGATTGGCCAAACGGTTAGGGTTAGGGTTACTATGTTGAGGTTTTAAGGGAGTTCCGGAAGAGATTCCGTCGGAAGAGGCCAGCACTCTTCAAATCGGCTCAGTGGCATTTCCACCAGGACAATACACCAGTCCACAACTCCATCCTTGTCACTGACTATTTGACCAAGATGGGCATCAAGACAGTTCCTCAGCCTCCCTATAGTCCAGACCTTGCTCCCTGAGACTTTTGCTTATTCCCTAAACTCAGAGGCTGTCGTTATGAGACAATTGAGGAGATGAAAGAGGCTGTGATGAAGGTCATTGACACGCTCACACAAGAGGACTTCCATAGGGCCTTCTAGAAGTTGTTGGAACAGTACAACAAGTGCATTGCAACCAGAGGAGATTACTTTGAAAGGGACTAGAGTTTTATGTGTGTACTATCAATAAAAGTGCCCATACAAAAAAAGTGTGGAAACTTATTTAATGATTTTCATACATTAAATATATGATTTGTAAACAAATTTTTAGATACAAACAGTTAAATGATCAAACAGTTCTATTTCTAACAATTTAACTTAGCATAAGTCAACAAAGTTGAATGGTTACAAGTACTGCTATCAATCACTAACAATTAAACATCAATCATTTGTTTATACACAGTTAAATAATCAAACAGTTCTATTTCTAACAATTCAATTTAGAATAAGTCATTTTTTTGCATTCAGTTTAAATTTCAAACAGTTCTATTTGACCTATAGATAGGACTCTATCAGGTGCTACCACTCCAGGACAGAGCGGACCTGAGATCAATGCCAGTGAACGGGTGCTATGCATTCCCCAAAGCTCCAGCATTACTAGAGCCTCACCATCAGATTGTTTAATGTCATATCCAGGACACTCCACCACCACCACCCCCTACAGTCCCAGCCAACTGGGAAACATCAAGCTAGTCAGCAACCTGTGGCTGACAGCTGAACACCACAGCCAGAAAATCATAAAAGAAAGATACACAGCAAAAACAGAGAATGATTATAGGAATATGGAATGTCAAGACACTTCTTGATCACAAAGAGATAAACAACCCTGAATGACAAACAAGCCTAAGAGCAAAGAAGTTAGCTCAATACAACACTGACAACATTGACAAGACTGTTTGCATAGCACTAATACCCTTGGGAAAGGTATGAATCCACTTATCTCTTCCAGCTCAAGGTAAATAGTAGGGAAGACTAGGTTCTTTAGCCTTGGTTCAACAACAAGTCTAGGAGGAAAACACTGAATTCAAACCTGTTAAACTCCGCTTAAAAATTGACCTCATGTCACATTCTGCCCATGCAGAGGGATTGGTAAATACATGTAATATTTGTAAAATAATTAGGGATTTTTGTTAATTATTTTAGTTTATTATTTTAGTAATAAATTCTTTTTCTAGTCAAACTTGGAGTTGAAGGGGAGGGTCATTTTTTAAAGGTCAAAGTTTGAATAGGCCTTTGTTTTGTAGACATGTCAACTCATGTTATAATAAGATGGACAAGTTGGTTTTAGAATCAGCTGTGAGCTAATATTTTAAGATAAACAATTCAGTAGATATCAGCTGATATTCAGCAATGACATGTACTAAAAGTCTTAGTGATTCTGTGTGCCACCCTCTCAGAAACCCACCAGATTGATGAAGAGCAACAGACAGAGATAAGCACTGGATACACCTTCTTCTGGAAAGGTAAACCAAAAGGAGTTGCCGCGACCTGCCGATAAACATAAACATATTAAGTTACACGCCCGCTTTAGGACAATTATATCCGAGTACGACCGGAACTGACTAAGCCCTTTTTCTTTCTAACGACCTTGACATTTCGTTATAGCTAAAAGAAAAGGGAGAATTAAAATTAATAACATTTACAAAGCACTTAGGCCAAAAATAACCTGATAAGACTTGAACTAATAGTCGTCGCCAGCCTATAGCAGGTTAGAAAAATACTTTATGGCTACACTCATTTTTTATCAGAGAATTTTATATTCACGCGGCTGAGCTGTGTGTCACAGCACTTTCATGATATCAACAGGCCCTTTTCAACGCTCGTTGGCACGCCCCCGGCTTTTTAGCTGGGCCGTCTGGCATTCGTGCCGGATGGGTGCTCGAAACCAAGAGCAGACTCGGGGCCGAATAGGCCCCCAGCTTCGGCTGGGCAACCTTCGGGTGGGCGAGCTGCACTTTTGTCCCCTTTGTACGGCACTAGACCAAGCGTCTAGTTTAAGCCGTAAACTGGCATACGTGCCCGGACCCACATTTGGGTTCGCGAAACTGCTTGCCTCATCAGGCTCACATTGCACTAAGTGAGCCGATGAGCAGCACAGACAAGCAGGGTTCGAGTCTCGGCTCCTTCCCGACCTTCCCCTCCCCTTTATCCCCACTTTAATCGGCCTTCGGGCTTTTGACCTTGTGTCAAGTCGTGTCTGGTGGGAGGCAGCGACAAATACATGGCACGCTCTTGGCGAGCGTTCTTTTGTGTCCTGTGGTGGGGCGCTCTCGACCGGCTGTGATTGCGTGCCGCACGGTTCGGTCGGGTGTGTTCCACCACTGGATACATCACCTCTGGCCTCAGGGGGCCGTCCCCCCAGGCTTTAACCCTCTTCGGAGGGGTTGGGTTTATCGCCCGGCGCCTGAGGCGCCCCGAAAAGGGGAATGCCGACGGGGTCCGAGGCATTTTTGGAACTGCCTATCGCGTTGGGCTTCGGCCTTGCGATGGGACCCACCTTAAAAACGGCCTTGTGCCATATTCGTATGCTGGTGGGGCGTAGGATAAATAACGGCACGCTCTTGGCTAAGCTCATTAAGGAGGAATCCTGCGTTCTGTGCGGTTGCATTCACCTTAACTTACGGCGTTGGTCCCACTTCTCGTGGTAGACCTACATAGGTATGCATAAAGGTCCTTTTTAGAACCATAAGAGGTCTCTGTCTGCGGGTCAGAGCATCTCTGGCGGTCAGTAATGATCAGTCGAAGTAGACGGCCAGGCGGCAAACACGAAGACGGATTCTAAGACCAACCGGTCTTAACTCTCACTCGGTTCCGATAGTCCGATAAGCTGCGCAGCGCTAATGGCACGGTCCAGCCTTTAGCTACTCCTTCGCTATCGTTCCCGTCCGCTCGTCCGCACGGCTTTGACCCGACAAAGCCTTCGCTCTTGTCCGCTCGTCCGCACGGCTTTGACCCGACAAAGCCTTCGCTCCAGTCCGCTCGTCCGCACGGCTTTGACCCGACAAAGCCTTCGCTCCGGAAACCAGATCAACACACCCCCGGTTAACCCAACGTACTGTCATAACCGGGGATATCGATCTACCAACCTCGACCGACCTCAGATGCCCGCGACGACTGTCCAGCTGAACTCAACGACTCGACCGACCTCAGCTTACCAGCATCAAACATCCATCTGTATCTCTACGATTCGACCTACACCAGCGACCCTCGTCGAATGCCCAGCTGCGAACATCTACAACTTGATCATACCAGCTACCAACATCATCCATCTAGCTGAAGACCACATACAACCGCCACGGACATTTACATACACGCTTGTAAATACGACAAATAAATTGTCACTTGTTATAACTATCATCTCACCTTTGTTCCTTCATATTGCTTTGGCTGTTCTCATTCACATAATTCATTTGCGGGGTCGACATACTTATCGGCTCCGCAACAGAGTAATAAGAGAGGTGATATTAGTGTCACCATTTAGGCAAAATTAACCTACCAATTAGAACAACGTGGTCTTTGGGATAGAATCATGTGCCATTGAGTAACAGGGTGCATCTTCTTCTGAAAAGGTAAATCAAAAGGAGTAATAAGGGAGAAGTTGTAAGTGTCACCATTTAGGCAAAATTAACTGACCAATTAAAACAACATGGTCTTTAGGATAGAATCATGCATCATTGTATAACTTTACCAAACAGCTGCTTCATGATTATCTTTTCTGTTTATGCTCCCACACTTAATATCAGCAAAAAGAATGGTCTCCAATCGTGATCTTAGATCAACTATAATATTAATTCCAATCGCTGACAAAATACTCCTTCTAGGTGACTTTAATGTCCTTGTTGGACGTAATCACGAGACTTGGGGAATATTGTTTTGGTTAGGTTTAAGTTATATTTGTCGCTGCCTCCCACCAGACAGGATTTGATACAAGGTCAATGACCCGAAGGTCGGCTTAAAGTGGATATTTACAGGAGAGGAAGGTCAGGCATGAGCTAAGGCTCAAACCCTGCTGGTCTGTGTTGCTTGTCGACCCACTTAGTGCAATGTGGGCCTGATGAGTCTAGCTAGTCTTGGACCCAAATCTGGGTCCCGGCACGTATGCCTGCTTAAAACTTGAACTGGACAGCAAGGTCCAGTGCTATACAAGGGTGACAAAGGTGTCAATGTTGCAGCTCACTCACCCAAAGGCCTCAAATCTGCCATTGATTTTGATACCCCATCCAGCACAAATGCCAGACGGCCCAGCCAAGGCCAGGGAAATATTGGTTTTGGTTAGGTTTGAGGGATTTTAACAGCATGTCAACCTGTCTGGGGTTATTTTATGCCGAGAGAGTAAGGAATAAGGTACATTACTTTTTTGTAGTAAACAGATTTGATGATATGTTAGCATTGTTGGGAAATGTGTTGCAGAATTACTTTGAATGGTATTGATCAGGTTTACGTTTATATTTTTTGGCATAATTTTATTTCTCTCAAAAAGGAAAGAATTTCATCAATATTGATATTTTCAAATAGATCTTTCATATTATTTACATTAAAAAGGTGTTTTCTGATGTGAGTGAAAGTTTTGCATTCTATGAGAACGTGTTTAACAATGCAGGATGTTTGTCATATTATACATTGAGGTTGTTGTTCTGGATTGAGCATAAAGATGAGAGTAAATCTTGTGTGACCAATGCGTAATTGGGATATAGTAAATTGTTCCTTTCTAGATTTTCTGAATGCTAGCCTCCAGTTTCCCAAAGTGGGTTTGATCAAAAAGAGTTTATTGTGAATGTTGTTATTCTATCTGAGGATATTTTATGCCAAGAGGTTAAAGAATAAGTTTTATGTTGTACATTTACAATTACATATTTGGAGTTAACGGTTTTGACAATATGTTAGCATTGTCAGGAATCATGTTGCAGGTGAATTTGTATGGTATTAATCAGGTTTAAATTTACACTTTTTGGTATAATTTTGTTTCTCTCAAAAAGGACAAAATTTCATCTATGTTGATATTATTTTCAAATAGGTTTTTCATATTATTTACATTAAAAAGACATTTTTTGATGTGAGACGGGCTAGGGAAGCATAGGCAAGGTAAGATGAATAGTAATGGTCTTCGCCTTCTCAAGCTCTGCACTGAATTCAAACTTGTTATTTGTAACACCATTTTTAAATGGAAGGAAATTTACTAGGTTGGTTGGTTGGCTGGTTGGTTAGTTTTGGTTTTGTTTTTGTTTTGTTTTACAGTATATCAACCCTTTTCAGGTCATCTAATGCCAAACTAAGACATTTTGATAAAAGTTTCAAAAAATTCAGTTTAGTTTTTGTTTACACACAGTTAAATGTCAAAACAGTTCTATTTCAAACAATTAAGTTTAGCATAAGTACTCAGTTTAAACACACAGTTAAATTTATAGTTGTTGGCAACTGTTGTTGAGGGCGACCAGAAGGCTCCCTTTTCAATAGCTACTACATCGAGGTGTAGGAGAAGGCACTACTCCTTTCCCTGGATTGCTCCACTTTAACCTTGATATGTACCTTATATTGCTGAGTGTTAAGCAAGGAGGTATCAAGTACCATTATTAAAGTCTTTGGTATGGCGTGAACCGGACCCTTGGTGAACACTCTACCCACAAGACCAAAATTATACAGTTTAGTTCTATTTGACCCATAGATAGGACCTTATCAAGTGCTACCACAGCAAGTTAAAATGGACCAGAGATTGATGGCAATGAAAAGGTACTCTGTCTTCCCCAAAGCATTACTGAAGCCTCACCATCAGATTGTTTAGTGTCAAATCAGGACACTCATTAGAGGAGTCTAACCCCTTGGTAGAGATGCAGTCAGTGTATTCTGCAGCCTCAGCTAACTGTGCCAAAGGTTATTTGGATACACCTGAGATCTAAACATGGACATATCCTTGATTATATTATTACCAGAAAAATTCCCAATGGTCTTGTGGGTAGAGTGTTCACCAATTGTCCGGGAGACCTGGGTTCAATCCCAGTTCGCATCATACCAATGACTTTAAAAATGGTACATGATGCTGCCTCGCTTAACACTTAGCAACATAAGGTACGTATCAAAGGTAAAGTAGAGCAATCCAGGGAAAGGAGTAGCACCCTCCCCTACACCTCAGTGTAGTAGCTGTTGAAAAGGGATCCGTCAGGTCACCCTCAACTAAGGTCGCCAACTTTACAGTGCGTGAAAACCTTCAAAAAGCTATCAGGGAAGGAGAATTTGAGAGAACATGGGGGCAGTTCAAAATTGAGGTTTACAATTTCTGAGTTGAGGTTCTTGGACTCAAGTTAAGAAAACATTGGAACTGGTTTCACAAAAACAAAAAGCAGATCATTAAACTTGAGGATAAACATCTGTTGTACTAAAAATATCTCAAGGAATCAGATAAAGACAGTCTTTACGGATATCTCTTAGATAAATAGAATCTTCACTCCAACAAAATTTATGGCAAATGAAAAACCCTGAATGGTTGGGCATCTCTGAGAAAATTCAGAAACCATACAACAGTAAAGACATGAAAGAATTTGTGTGTGGCAATTACAGAGGTATAAGCCTGCTGGAGGCAGTAAGTAAATTTTTACAAAACTTTTGTTCACTTGGTTAACAAAATGGATATGCCCTTCTGTTATCCCAAAAAAATCAAAGTGGTTTTAGATTGGGTTATGGTAGAATGGACATCATTTTATCAGCACATCAACTCCAGGAGAAATGATTCAAACATTTTATAACTCTTTATATGTTCACTCCACCTTCAGGCCAGCCGTATGTTAAACCAAATATCATCATCCAGGATATAAGGTTGGATAGAATGGCTTCGAACTGACGAAGAAAAGAAGCAGAAGATACCCCGCAACAACAATTACCGACGCTGACTACGCCGATGACATAGCGATACTGGCAAATACACCTGACCAAGCCGAAACACTACTGCATAGTTTGGAACGAGCAGCAACAAGCATAGGCCTCTATGTTAATGCACACAAAACGGAATATATGTGCTATAATCAAACGGGGGACATCTCCACTCTAGAAGGAACCCCTCTTAAACTAGTAGACAAATTCACATACCTAGGAAGCAGCGTCGAATCAACCGAAAAGGACATCGAAACCAGGTTAACGAAAGCATGGATAGCTATCAATAGGCTATCGATTATATGGAAATCAGACCTAACCGATAAAATGAAACGCAGTTTCTTCCAGGCAGCGGTCACTTCGATACTGCTATATGGATGCACTACATGGACGCTAACAAAACGGCTGGAGAAGAAGCTAGACGGCAATTACACAAGAATGCTACGTGCAATCTTAAACAAGTCCTGGTGGCAACACCCCACAAGACACCAACTGTACGGCCACCTGCCCCCTATCACGAAAACTATTCAAGTTAGACGAACCAGACATGCAGGACACTGCTGGAGAAGCAGGGATGAACTCATAAGAGATGTACTCTTATGGACCCCCACACATGGCCGTGCAAAAGCAGGATGACCAGCACGAACATACATTCAGCAGCTATGTGAGGATACGGGATGCTGTCCTGAAGACTTACCTAGGGCGATGAATGATAGGGAGGAGTGGCGAGAGAGGGTCAGGGATATCCGTGCCACCAGCACGATATGATGATGATGATGATGATTGATTCCTTTGTTGATTTAATAAATGCTTTCAATACTGTCAATCGGAACACTCTGTGGACTAACCCTGACAAACTTGGCTGTCCACTTCATTTCATTAATATATTCATACAACTCCATTTTGACATGAAAATTTGAGTTAACTTCAACTGCTCCTTTTTGGAAGCAATCTCCCTTGATAATGAGGTTAAACAAGGTAATATTTCAGCCTCTACCCTTTTCTCTACATATTTTGCTGTAACTCTCTCATACACTTTCCAGGATTGTGATATCAGCATCTATATTCAATTCAGAACTTCCAGTAAAGTTTTTCATCTCACATGCTTCAATGTAATGTCAAAGGCATTCTAGACCCTCATTTGAGACCTGCTCTAAACTGACTGTTAGGTATCACCCACCTTTTCCCACACAATGAACTAGTCCATCTGCCATATATAGCAGTAGCTACTAATACCAAGGCAGACTAGAAGGTGAAGAGCAGCTTCTTATAGGAATAGTATTAGAGCATTGGAGACTGGAGATTGCACTAGATCACCTTACTTGCTACCGTAATAACGGAAGCCAATACAATCGTTGGACTATATCTTTATTCTGTATTCACTAATCCCATGTTCTTGTCTACTAATAGTCTCTCTATTGTATATACTTTTTCTTAAGAATATATCTCTATTTCCTCTCATATCGTGGTTTGTCCTTTATTCAATATTACAAGCGTTCACTAACCAGAACGCAACACTGACATTGTAGATCTCGTTACTCACACCAAAAAAAAATATGCAAGCAATTATGGATTTCTTCTCTAGGCATGCACTACTTATGGGCTTCCCATCAGTTTGAAGAAGACAGAGGTCATGTTCACTCCACCTTCAGGCCAGCCCTATGTTAAACCAAATATCATCATCCAGGATATATGATTGATTCCTTTGTATACCTCGGCAGTACTCTCCCTAAATATGGACCTGTAGATTCTGAAATAAATCTAAAAATAGAAAAAGCCAGCAAGGCCTTCAGAAAACTTGAAGACCATGTGTTGTCTCACCATCAAAACCAAGTTCAGTGTCTATGAAGAATGCATTTCATCTGTCTTTTTATATTCTTCTAAGATTTGGACTACATATCACTGTTACATCAAAACTTTGGAAAGATTCTATCAAGATTGTCTAAGGAAGATCCTACTTATCATATGGCAATCTCTAACACCACACACCATAGTTCTCCAGTGAGCCAATACATCCAGCATTAAAATGTTCCTCATATGCAATCAGTTGTATTATCAGGATGTAAGACATAAGGTTACCCAAGTAGCTGTTTAACAGAGAGTTGCAATATGATAGACATCCAAGACATAAATCTAAGAAACATTTTATAGATGTCATCAAAAACAGCCTCAAGGTGCTCAGTATAGATATTAGAAACTGGGAGTCGATGACAGTAAACTGACCAACTTAGAAAAAAGTGATCAACAAAGGCTGTAAAACATTTGAAGTACAGAAAATCGAACACTCCTCCCTAAAACAAGCACTTTGGAAGTAGGACCCATTCTCAGTCTGACACTTTTACGGCCTAAACATGTTTGTAATATTTGTTTGTCAAAATCCGAACTTGCTAGTCATATGAGATTTCAAAGACTCAATTTGTAAAAGTTCTTCAGCAGCAACCTACAGGTAACTTATATCAATTCTATGACAAACTGAGTAGGTCTGTGGCAGATTTGAGAGATCAATGTCAATGAAAGAGACAGCTAATTCATTTGTCACACATACAATAGGGCTTGGAACAATATACTTGAACTGAGAAGTCATGCACACTTCCACTGATACTCTTAACCATCAAGAGATAGCCTTCTTCATATCTATTCGTATCCATCTCAATAACCTATTGTGAAACCCTTATTTTTAATAACGACCTCAAGATGTTTCCTAAAGTTAAAAACTGGATTCTTGCAAACATCAATAGAAATGGACCACTCCTCTCACGAACAATTTTTTCTAATTCTACAAGATTTGGGGTTTTCCTCATACTGACATTTTTCTTAACAAACACCCACAAAATTTCAATTGGATTAAGATCCAGGTTTTGGTTTAGCCAATCCAATACATTTATTTTATTATCTCAATTTTTAACAGATTTGGCAGTATGCTTTGGATCATTATCCTGTTGAAACATCATACCAGATCCCATATCAAGAGCTTCAGCAGAAATTTCCAATTCTCTCTTAGAATTTTTACATATTGGTCTGGTTTCATAATTCCTTCAATTCTCACAAGTGTTCCAGTTCCATTCATGGAGAAACAACCCCAAAACATAAGACTCCCACCACCATGTTGATATGCCATAAAACCAAACCAAATCAAATTATACATATCTAATATATATGTATAAAGAGGAGCTGACATTAAATAACCCACAATAGTTGATATGCCATAAAACCAAACCAAATCAAATCATATATATTTAATATATATGTATAAAGAGGATCTGACATTAAATAACCTACAATAGTTGATATGCCATAAAACCAAATCAAATCATATATATTTTATATATATATATATATATATATATATAAAGAGGATTTGGCATTAAATAACTAACAATGGTTGATATGCCATAAAACCCAACCAAACCAAATCCTATATATTTAATTTATATGTATAAAGAGGATCTGACATTAAATAACCTACAATGGTTGATATGCCATAAAACCCAACTAAACTAACTTTAAAAAGAAAAGATCAAATTTACAGTCAAATCATGCTGAAAGCACTAATTCTCATGAGATCACTGCATTTAAGCAGAGATGAGTCATTTAAATACTTAGATGAATGATCACTTTAGCAACAACAGCTACTGTAAGCAACTTTGTGTGATATCTAAGCAAAGCTTAGTAAATAACAACATTGATGGGTAGAGACTTACAGTCAAGTCATGCAGAAAGTGCAGATCCTTGCTAAATTAGAGAAGTTAAGCAGAGATAAGCCAGTTCAATACTTAGATAAGTGATTCCTGAAACAATTTCAGACCCCTTAAAAAGAGACAATATGAACACCAGCAAGCACTTTTAAAGAATGATGCTAGCTATGCTTCAGTTGTACATCACAATAAAAAAAAAAAAAAAGGACTCTATTTCGATTTTGATTTAAAAGGTGCAAAGATTATCAAATACATATATAACAAATAAAACCGATCAATAATTGAATCTGTAATTCTTTTAACATCTAATACAATTGAACAAAGATCTGGTAAGATTCAATTAGCACCATTTTTGGCCTATGAAATCATCACCGAAAATGGAAGAGTAACATCATAAAAACAAAACCCTTTGCGTTGTTACTAATAACAATGTAAGGGAAACATTTTCCTTTTCACATTTTAAATTCAATTCCATTTGATAATGCTAAAATAAATAGTGAAACATACACAGATTTTAATATCTTTGTTTTCTTTTCTTTCCATATTGTCTTATATCTATTTTCTCATACTGTCAGAAATATATATATTTCTATAATACACACTTACAGATAGATAGATAGATAGATAGAGTTCAAATCCTGGACCAGACTGATTGCATTTCACATAGCACTAATACCCTTGGGAAAGGTATGAATCCAATTATTATCCCTCCAGCTATGGGTAAATAGTAGGACAGACTTGGTTCTTCAGCCTTGGTGAGGCAACTAGTCTAGGAGAAGGAAAACTCTGAATTCAAACTTGTTAAACTCCACTTAAAAATTGACCTTGTGTCATATCCTGCCCGAGTGGAGGGGTTGGTAAATATGATAGATAGATACCTACAGTCAGAAACGAACTACCTAGGTTTCAACTCCCAGATCATCAGGATAATTCTGACTAAAGAGGGTTGGCTCAAATGACATTTTATTAATAAGAAAGAATAAAAAAATTAGCATAAGAAAAACAACCAAATCCACATTTTATTTGCCAAATAGCTAAGTTTTTTTATGTCTGCAAGCATTAAGTATTTCAGATTTTTGGTAGAGTAATTCATTGAGGTTATTGTAAGAAGCTAAAGCTAATTTTTCCTTCATACATTTATTTACAAATTGCATCAGCTGTTATTTTCCACGCTGCCAGAGTTATAGAAATAGGAATAATATATATATAAATATATATATATATTATTTGTAAGAGAATAGTTAGTAGGTAATTTTATTTTGAACAAGAACTAATTTGTTTACACACAATTAAATGGTTTCAAGTATTACTATCAAACACTAATAATTCTATTCAATATTAATCATTTGTTCGCACACAATGAAGTGTTTTTAAGTATCACTAATACTAGTAGTTTTATTTTCTCATGTTTAAATGGTTTCAAGTATTGTTAGTTAACACTAATGATTCTATTCAACACTATTCATTCGTTTGCATGCAGTTGAATGGTTCTATGTATTGCTATGTAATAGTGGGACACCAGTTCTGGGGCATGTGAAGTCACCCTTTCATTGCCATTACTCTCAGGTTCACTTACCCCAGCTATGAGAAAATAGTAGGACAGATTGAGCTCTTTAGCCTTGATATGGCAACCTATCTGGGAGAAGGAAAACTCTGAATTTCAAACCAGTTGTACTCCACTTAAAAATTGTCTTTCTGTTGCATCTTGCTCATGGCAGAAGTGTTGGGTAAATACATTCATTTGGTTGGTTGGTATATCAACACTTGTGGGTTATTTAATACAAAATCCTGTTTATATATATATAGTGCGATCGGATGGAAACTCAAACCTGGTTAAGTTGTCATAATAGATTTATTTCGGTGGAGAATATTACTATACTCTCCATCTCGTCAGATGACTTTTTACATGCTTTACTTAAAGTTGCAGAACAGCAAATGTGGAATTACAGTTCATATGTGAAAAAAAAAAAAACTAATTCACAGGCAAGGGTAGAGGGGGTCAAAATATTAGGTGTTAGAAGCATCAAGAAATAGGAGTGGGGCTTCTCTGTAGGTCAACCAATCCTAATTCATGCACTTGTCAGGGGGTTTGTAGCAGGTGGGATTTTCTAAACAATCGACGATCACAGAACAAATGATTATCCCCATATATATTTTACATTTACTCCTAATATATCAGTTAACTATCTCAGCTGATGTGGTCTTAGATATTCCTCTTAATTTAATTAGGAACAAGATAATTAAATATGATAAAGGTAAAGAACTTTTTATCGTAGAGAAAGCTTCTTACAATAACCCCAATGATTTACTCAACCAAAGATCTGAAATACTGAATGCTTACAGGTATAAAATAGTTTGGCTACTTGGCAAATACAATGTGGGTTTGGTTGAGGGCTTTTATGCTAATTTTTTATTTCTTCTGGTAGCTGCTTTATTAATAAAATGTTGTTCAGACCAACCCTCTTTCATCAGATTTATCCTGATGATCCGGTAGGTGAAACCAAGATAGATAGGTTCTGACTATTTAGGTATTCTATATATACCAAGGTCCATATATATATATATATATATATATAGAATACATATGATTTGTAAACAAATAGTTTGTAGGTAACATTTTCAAATGAACCAAGGTTCATTTGTTTGCACACAGATAAATAGTGTCAAGACTTGCTATAATAATAATTCAATTTAACATCAATAATTTCTTTATGCAGTTAAATGGTTTCAGGTTTAGAAAATAATTACATACACATGGTGAATTCAGTAAGTTTCCAGACTTTTTTTGTACAAGTATTTAGAATTGTTGTAAACTCTTCAAAATTCAGTATGTTATTGCTATATATCTTATGAGATGACTGACCAATTCTTATGACTTCAGCTTCAAATGAACAGCTCCAGCAGCAATTGGAATATACCCTACTAAAGCCTGATTATCACAGCTGGTGAATTTCAAAAATGCAATCTGAATGTGAGAACACTTTAGAAGAATGATTTCCAATAGAATTCTGTTTTAAACTTGGAAAAAATGCCACAGAAACCTATGGAATGCTTCAGACTGCTTTTCAACCATCTTGCAAGAATCGAGCATCAGTTTTTGAGTGGCATAAGAGATTCAAGGAAGGCACAGAGTCTGTGAGGGACGATGAGAGGTGTGGGAGGAGTAAGGAAGTCATTAGACCAGAGTTGATTGGCCAAAGGGTTAGGGTTAGGGTTACTATGTTCAGGTTTTAAGGGAGTTCAGGAGAGATTCCATCGGAAGAGGCCAGCACTCTTCAAAAAGAGTCAGTGGCATTTCCGCCAAGACAATACACCAGTCCACAACTCCATCCTTGTCACAGACTATTTGACCAAAATGGGTATCAAGACAATTCCTCACTCTCCCTATAGTCCAGACCTAACTCCCTGTGACTTTTGCTTATTCAGCCCAGAGGCTGTCATTATAAGACAATTGAGAAGATGAAAGAGGCTGTGACAAAGGCCATTGACACGCTCACACAAGAGGACTTTCATGGGGCCTTCCAGAAATTGTTAGAATGGTACAATGAGTACATTGCAGTTGGAGGAGATTACTTCGAAGGGGACTAGAGTTTCATGTGTGTACTATCAATAAAAGTGCCCATACAAAAAAAAGTCTTGAAACTTATTTAATGATCCTTGTATCTATATGACCCATAGATTGGACCCTAACAGGTACTACCACTCCAGACCACAGTAGACCGGGGAGTAATAGCAATTAAGAGGTACTCCACAATCTTCAAAGCTTCAGAACTGTGGCTTCACCATCAGATGCAGTTTAGAGTCATATCAGGACACTCATTGGCGAGTAGGGATGTAGGGATGCAGTTGTCATATTCTACAGCCTCAGCCAACTGGGATGATACATTATTTTTAAACACCATCAAAGTAAAACTGATATTTCTATTGAAATATTACTTGGCTATAATTTACACAGCTCATCAGCATAATGAAATGCTAATGGATTATCCTAAGCCAGACTTATAATCCATTTATATCAGCTTTTGTATGTAAAAGCAACAATGAGCAAGACTGATGGCACTAGACAGCTAATTGTGAAACTATAGTCCGATTAAACTGTTGTTATTTACTAAGCCAGGCCTTAAGGTGCTTACAGTACCTGCTATTATTAAGTAGTCACCCATTTAAGCATTGAACAGGTTCATTGCTGCTTAACTTTGATAATCTGGTGGAAACTGTTCAGATACTACTCTGTCATTCTAGCAGAAGTCACAGTGTTTATTACAGAGATGGATCCCTTAGAATATATGACATTTCATTTTGAATAAATACAAGAGAAAATGAAAAAAAGAAAATTATCAAACAAAAATTTTGGTGTAAATAAATCATCAACTGACCCTTATCTGATCCTTCATCACTTGTGGGACTTGCGGTAACTGAACACTGACTGGAACAGGTGACTCATCCAGCGGTAACTGGAGACAGGCAAAATAAGATTAAAAAATACAGATTTGACTATAGAAATAATACATATAAATTTTACATCAACTATTACTCATACATAAATATGAATAGAATGAGATAGATAGATAGATAGATATGAATAGACTGAGATAGACAGACTAATAGATGTAAACAGACTTAGATAGATAGATAGATAGATAGATAGATAGATAGATTTCTTAAGTAAAGTGTAAAAAATGGCTAAAAAAATTCTAATTGATAGATGACAATTTTTAATACATGTTTATTGATTTACATCAATCAAATTGTTTATTTACAAATAATCAACAAGTCTAACTTCACAAAATTCTTATCCAAAATATGTGGATTATATCAAATGATTTTGTTTGTTTTCTATTCTTTCAGTCTGATCTATTTTTTAGCAGAACATGTGGACTTTTTTGTGACTTTGTTTATTTGTTTGATTGTTCGGTTGTTTAGCTTTTTGTTGTTAAGTGTTGTTTTATTTTTTGTTTTTTGCTTGCTTTGGGGGGGAAAAGGTGTTTGTTTCCGGGCGGAGGAGTAGCATCCACTGTAACAATTTTTTTCATTTTTTTTTTTGTTTTTTTTTAACGCCACATATGTACACTGATCATTTTCTAAATTTTGGTGTGTTTTTATTTCATTTGTATTTTTGTCGCTTTTTATTGTAATTCAAAGACCATCATTCCATAATTTCAAATATGAAATTGAATGTTTTGGAAATAAATCGTGAAATCAGATTTTCTGGGAGTTGCGACAGAAATAAGATGGAAGAAATACGAGTAAAAATTACTAATAATTGACAATACTCCAAATATATTTCAGCTACTATTACAACTAACATTACAAGTGTCTATTTTTTATATTTTAATAGCCTTATTTTGTAGAATTTAAGACATTTATGTTTGTTTATCATTTATTTACCCGCGGCTATATTTCTTAGATTATAGAGCAAGGGAGGCAACTTATTAGAAATATTAACACAAAGGGAAGTAACTGTGACAATATTTTTTTTAGGGTTTTTGTAGTACAAATAACCAACTATATTTTAAAATAAGTAACAAATTTCATCAACCCAGTACTGAATATTTTATTAAATGTATATAAATATTCGAGATTTACTCGACATAAAATTCCTCTACTTCTACCAAAGGAATATTCTCATAACTTTTTCATTGCCTTAGATTTATTTCAGTTTTCATCTAAAATAGATATGCAGGCTTTAAGGTTTTGTTCACATATCAATGAGGTTAAAACTCAAAATCTCTCAAATAAAATATATTTTTTAGAATAGAAAAAAAATTTTTTTAATACATCTTTATGCTTAGAAACAAAGTTACATGGAATGAAATCTATCTATCAATAATTAGGAAGAGTTTGTTCATCTATCTTCTATAAACAAACTAAGTTTTATATAAAACTACCAAATTTGGTATGTATATATCTAATGGTCCCTAACCCATATGTGTTACCAAATCTAAAATTAGAAAAAACCCCACATGTATCATGGTTTCCAGAAAGAACTTTTCCCCTTTTTTTACCGCCAAAAGCTAGTAAGTATAAACATCCCAAATCCCTCACACTAATCAGTAGCAACCCGGCATTTTCAGAAAACAGATGAACTTAAAATATCAATCACAAATTTCACAACGGTAACTAAGTTTTATCCTTTGAGGAATTTCAGGTCAGACGCCCTAGTAAGTATTTAAAAAGAATACTAAAACATTTATGTACACTGTACACATACTAAAATTAATACTTACACAACATATCTATAGGATTTACACTCCTCTATTTTTAAAATGGTCAGTGATGAGCACGTGGAGCAGAAAAATTCTACAAAAATAGGATCCAAAACTCACTTGTTCTTAAAGCAGAGATGGCAAGGCTTCAATAAATTAAATAGTTTTGAGAACCTGATTGGACAGAGTAGTCACATGCCGGTGCTTTCATCTATGCCCACAAATTTTGAATTTGTCCCGTGCAAAAATAAATCTTGCATTTGGAGCTGCTCGTGTGACATGGTTACCGATATATATTCTAAACCTCTAAAAGCTCTCACTTGATTACTCTCAGTTTGATGGCTTTCGCTCTTACATGCTTGCATAGCCTCAGACATTTCGCCATGTACAGATAGAGACAACAGCCAACATGGGAGAACATACAGCCAGCAAAACCATGTTTATTACCATCATGAAATTGGTATATTTGCCACACTCCAAAATTCTAAACTTTGCATGGATGTCAAAATTACCTCACACATACAGATACGCATGTTTAGCTAGCAGGCAGACAAATATTTCACTCCTAAGTACTCTTTAGTTTTATCACATACACATACACACACATACATATACATAAGTAAAAACTGCTACCTTGTATTGTTTTTTCTTAGTTGTTTAGTATATAAATGTCTGTTTTGTGAGATCGTGTTGTGAATCTTCTTTTGTCTGCATTGTTCATATTTTTTATGCAGTAAATTATGGAATAGCTCTCAAAGTTTTGTTTCTAACAAAGCCCTCAGTGAACTAAACTGCCCACACATTTCCACATATCTTTCATTATATCATATTGCCTAAAATAATACTTAAAAAGACAATGTCTGTTTCAATTCAACCTCCTCTTATTTGTTTTACTGTTTTTTTGTTTTATTCATAATTCATTTCAACATTAAACTTTTTATAGCAGTACTGGGAAAACTCCTCTGCTACAATATTAAACTATATTTCATTACAAACACATTACACATAATTTACAACAATATTCAGGTTACCTTCATAACATACAATAATGGGATCCATGAAAAGGCTTTAGCATAAAAAATACTGTGGTTCTTCATGGGAAAAATGGGGGAATAGGAATGAGTCTCTAACAATAAATTATAATAGAAAGGAGTCTCTATTAATAAATATTAATCAATAGGAAACCATGTTGCTGCAAAACAAAACAAATCTTATAGAAATTAAATAACCAAACTTCTAAAGAGAAAAAAATTACAGTTTTCTTATAAAAATAATGTCTCACATTTAAGGTTCATAAGCGATTCTTCAAACTGAAGATGTAAGCATTGATTACTACTTCAGACATGATACTTGTGACTAACCTTGCCCAGTCAGCTGGGTCTGTAGAATACACTGACTACATCTCAGCAGAGGAGTAAGACCCCCACTCCAACAAGTGTCCGATATATGACATTCAATTATCTGATGGTGAGGCTCCAGTAATGCTGAAACTATGAAGAATGCTACCACTCTGGCCCAGAATGGTAGCACCTGATAGGGTCCCATCTAGGGGTCAAATAGAACTATTTTGAAAATTTATCCCATGAAATATATGTTGAAGGTTGATCAATATTTTATTCCTCTGTTTTGTAAATAGCCTTGCCTTTATGAGGAAAATACAAATTTATTGCTTCTGTAAAAATTCGGTTTTTCCTGGTAACCACTCTGTTTTTGAATTTTCTTGTCATGGCAATCAGGCGTTGGCTGAAATTTAAGTTCTCAACCAATTTTAAAAAACAAGGCTGTCTTGTAATTTTTGAAGATTGGGTGGTTTTCTGTCAGAAAAGAATTAGTTTTTGTTTGAAACAGTTCAAGAATTCTTTTTCCCTCCATCGAATGTTTAACAACAGAAATTTTGTGCAAAGGAAATTGGTCTTGTTTTGTACTATGCATGGAACTAGAAAAGTTCATAAGAAAAACCATTTCCTAATTTTTTCCTTTATTATTGTGAGAGTCATTTTAAAGAGTTGTAAATTCTTGCATATTTAGAACCAAATATTTTCACCATGTGAGAGTGGTCACTTTCTCTAGAGGAGAATATGAAGTAAAAAAAGGGATAACCTGTTTGATATTGAAAAAACTACAACACTGAGATTTGTACCAGCCTATCTACAGACTTGATGTATGTTCTGAATAACATATATTTTTTTAATTTCGTACCTACTCCGAAACAAGATACAAGACTTCATTTCTTAAGAAAACCTTGGGAAATATTTAAGCAATTGTTTGAAAAAAAAAAAGAAAGAAATTTATAAGTTCTTATATATTTGTGGAGCAAGCCAGCATTGTCAATGAGGAAGAAGATTGAGAATGAGCCACCCTGGCTCCGAAGAAGAAGAATGAAAATAGCAATCCTAGCTTTTTGAGGTTTAGAAAAGAAAGAAGAAACAAACAAAACAAACTGACCGACCAAAGTGTCTTGCTGTATGAATTTATATATGTAAAAAAAAAGTATTTGCTGATTAGATGAAAAGAGTCAGTTAAAAATATAAAATGCTTCTCTCTCTCACACACACACATATATACACACATACACATATACATACATACATACATATATATATATATATATATATATATATATATATATATATATATATAAGAAAAAGCAAAAAACAGTCACATTAGGATTATAAACTTATTTCCATCCTGTTATGGATTTTGATATAAATCAAAAACACCAAGAAAAAAAACTAACAGGACTTCTTCAGATCTTATGGATAAAATAATTCAGAATAGACACAGGAAAGAAGGGTCGGAGGTGATAGAAGAGGGGTGAAGAGTTTTTTCCTCATTTAGCCCACTTTCGAGGTTTCTTTATTGCTGGTTGGAATTATCGTAAATTAATTTTTTTTTTTTTTTCTTAAAAATCTAAATACATTTCGACTTAAAACTCCAGATACTAAATTTAATACTAATTTAAATAAATACAACTTTCTCTAATAACTTTACATAAGGATACAGTAATACTTATATTAAATTAAATTCAAAATTTAAAATTAAAATTTTTAATTTCAAATTTTATTTTCATGCCAATTAATTCAGTTACCCTTCCATTAAAGAGTGCGTACACATCACATGGTTTCTTCTCATTTTTTTATTTTATTCTATTTTTATTCATTTATCTTAAATCTCAATTTAATCCTATGTTTTTTTTATTAAAGCATTATCTATGATAATTTGTCTATAGTTTAAATTTATTCCTATGTCTACATCTAGCTATTAATACACATCTCTGATTTAATAATTTTTCAGGGTCTGGGTATATCATTATTTGTATTTTTTCCTCTAGGTATAGATTACTTCTACTATCAAAACATTTTGAAGTATGACTTTTTCAGTATGGACCATTGAATCTCAGGGGTTTAAATTTTGAATTTAATTTAATATAAGTATTTTTCACATTTCAATCATACATCCTAGATGCATCAAGGAGGTCTTCAGTGATGCAACTGTCTTCATTGCCGATTTCGGGTTATTTCTGCATCATATCGGCTCCGACAGTAACCCCGGCATGACTCTGGAAGAGCCAAGCCGCCTCCGTGATCGCGACGTGCTACGCTCATGCCTCTACCAAAGCAAAGAAAAAATTAAATAAAGGCCGGACTTCGGCCGTTCTTATAGACATCTGTCCTTTAGTAAACAGCCAATGAAAACAGGGCATTCCACACTCCTCTGCTATATATAATACCATCTTTACCTCATCCGGTTTCGACTGGCTACTTCCGGAATCGGTACCAAGGTAAGATGTTATTTTTAATACTCGTCCGCGTCCATGATTTACACTTCACAAGACTTACACGAATCTCACGGCAAATCTATTACTGTATCCTTACGTAAAGTTATTAAAGAAAGTTGTATTTATCTAAATTAGTATTAAATCTGGAGTTTTAAGTCGAAATGTATTTAGATTTTTAAAAATAAAAATAAAAAAATTAATTTACTATAATTCCAACCAGTAATAAATAAAAAAAAACTTGGAAGTGGGCTAAATGAGGAGAAAACTCTTCACCCCTCTTCTATCCCCTCCCACCCTTCTTTCCTGTGTCTATTCTGAATTATTTTATCCATAAGATCTGAAGAAGTCCTGTTAGTTTTTTTCTTGGTGTTTTTGATTTATATCAAAACCCATAACAGGATGCAAATAAATTTATAATCCTAATGTGACCAGGTTTTTGTTTTTCCTTAAAGAAATTATTGCTCTATAATGTCAGTTACATTGAGCTCTTTACCAGGAAAATTTAAATGTTCACTGTTGAATGGTTTCTTTGTCCTGATGGAATTACTTTCAACTCCGGTTTAACTGGACCGAATAATATATATATATATATATATATATATATATATATAGATAGATATATATATAGTTTTATTTACAAATGCCAATTTTAAAAGAGTGAAACTTGGATCATAATAGTTTTCTCCCACTCCTACGATTACGAATTTTCTTCCTCCTGTTAGGAAATAATGAAAATGAAAACAAGGGAAAAACAACCAGTATGCGTGTGTTGGAAAGTCAGAGATTGTTTCAACATAGTAATTATATTGTACAGAGAATACCACTTCTAAAATCAAATAAATTTATCAGTTTTGAAAAATATTGATTTATCTGAGTAGAGAAAGGTCTTCTGAATGCTAAATTAGTCAAGAAAAAAATTTCCTATTTTCTTTTGGACAATGTCCAGCTGATTCCGAAGAGAAAAAAAACACGTCATATAGCAAATGTCTTAATTAAAGGATATACCTGAAGATTTAATTCATCATCCACACCAAATGTTGAAGATAATTCCAGTTCAGCTGCAATGGTTTTCTTTTTTTCATTCTTTTTTCTCAATTGAAGTTTCTTCTGAGTTTCTTTGTCAGAATGAAGTTGGCCTTTATTCACTTTCCCAGAACTTGGCATTTTTCCTTGGCAGCTGAAATACAAAATATACATTAAAATGCATCAAGGCAAGAACTATTCTCATTATAAAGCAAACAAGCTGAAAAATTCTCACAAAATCTTATCTACATTTACCCTTATTTGGCTTTATAAGTAAATTCAGTTAAATAAATACTTATATTTACAGACTTTTGGTTGTCTGTATAAAAATATACCAGCTCATTGACATAATTGTTAGAGTGTTCTGTTTCAAGTGAATCAGTTTAACATAAGTCATTTGTTTGCACTCAGTTTAAATGTCAAACTGTTCTATTTGACCTATTGATAGGACCCTATCAGGTGCTACCACTCTGGGTCAAAGTGGACCTGGGAGTGATGACAATGAAGGGGTACACCTTAAGAAAAGCATGAATCCATTTGTTCTCCCCCAACATATAGGGAGATAGTAGGGCGGACTGCTCATGGTGGAGGTTTATTGTACAAAGGTACAAGTAGAATAGAGTCCATACACAGTAGCCGATACAGGAAATGTGAGCGTAGGTACTTTCCTTACATCTTCCTTATTCACCAATGGTCCAGGGGACCAAGGTTCAATCCCAGGTGGAGTCAAAAAATTGCACTTGATGCCTCCTTGCTTAATATTCAGCATTATAAAGGTAGAGATCAAGAGTAAGTGGAGCAATCCAAAGAAAGGAGTAGTGTCTTCCCCTATACCTCGGTGTAGTAGCTATTAAAAAGGGAGCCTTTGGGTCACCCTCGACTACGGTCAGCCAACTTATATAAAAATATACAAAACTACAATATATCTAACAAGCTCATTGGCCTAGTGAGTAGAGTGTTTTCCAATGGTCCGGGAGACCTGGGTTCAATCTCAGGTTGTGTCATACCAAAGACTTTAAAAAATGGTACTTGATACCTCCTTGTTTAATAGTCAGCAAAATAAGGTACGTATCAAGGGTGAAGTGGAGCAATCCAGGAAAAGGAGTAGTGCCCTCCCCTACACCACGGTGTAGTAGCTATCGAAAAGAGAGCCTTTTGATCACCCTCAACTACAGTCGGCAACTTTACTTTTACTTACAATATATCTACCAAATTAATACTCAGGATATATGAGGTTCTTAAAGACATAAACAAAAAGACTGAAACAAAACAACTCATATAATAAACTATGTAATGGTTATAGGTGTTAGTTCCCTAAGTTTCAAAGGAGACAATCATCTAGTGGTTGCAGGTTCAATCCTGACTACAGGCGAGTAACAATACAGGAATACTTAACACTTGTACCCAGTTATGGCTAACAGAATCAGAATAGGCAACCCCTGTGGATTCAATAAAGGACATAGTTCAAAGTTCCATGTAGGTTCCTGAGTTCGACAAACACCTGAAGGAGACTGGAGGACATATCGGCTGAAATGTTGTGGAAATAACAATAAAGATCAAGAAAATAGTCCGAAAAACCCTTAATGATAAAAATCATCAAGCTTTATCTAAAAAATTCTGACAACTCATATAATAAAATAGAGTTGTTAGCTGACCGTAGTTTTGCATTAGTCAAAATGTTTTTATATTTACCGCTTGATAATATATATTTCTTGTAGAAATCAGCAGTGGGTTCGAACTGAAATTTTACTTTCAAAGATTCATTGCACTGTAAATCAGTTGTAATGTAATGTCAATCCAATGTAAGATAGCGGGCCAGACAAAAAATCACTCAGGGGCCAGATGTAATCCATAGGCCGGGGGTTTAAAGTAATTATTCCTATCAAAAAACAAGAATCAATTGTTTGCACAGTAATATGGTTTCAAATATTCCTAACACTGATAATTTACAAGTAGTTATATGATTTCTAGTAACTAATTATAATAATCTTTAGTAAACAATTATAACTTCCAGTAAGCATTCTTACAACAAATAATTTGCATACAGTTATATAGTATCAAGTACTCCTTTCCAATACCAACAGATCTGTTTGGCCCATAGTTAGGACTCAAACAGGTACTACCACTTCAGGACATAGTGGACCTGAGAGTAATGGCAATAAGGGAGTGACTCTATACGCCCCAGAGCTCCAAAACTGGAACCTCACCACTGGATGTAGTGTAGTGACATACCCAGAACCCACTTATATTTGTGAGGTAGGTAATAAAGATAAACATTTGACTGGTATGTATTTAACCCCTCCACCATGAGCAGTCTGCCCTACTATCTCCCTATAGGTTGGGGGAGAACAAATGGATTCATGCTTTTCTCAAGGTGTACCCCTTCATTACCATCACTCCCAGGTCTACTTTGACCCAGAGTGGTAGCACCTGATAGGGTGCTACCACTCTGGATCAAATAGAACAGTTTGATATTTAAAATGAGTGCAAACAAATGATTTATGTTAAACTGAATCATATAAAACAGAACCATTTAATCATTTAACCGTGTGTAAACAAATGACTGATAGAAATCCTGGATGAGACTGCTTGCATTTCAAATGGTGCTTATACTCTTAGGAAAGGTATGAATTCAAGTATTCTCTCTCCAACTATGGGTAAATAGTAGGGCAGGCTAGGCTCTTTAATTTAGGTATGGACACAAAAAGCTACACATTCCACAGTCCTAAAAACTATTTCAACATCAAACACATGGTGTGCAGTAGTCCAAATTATGATCATAACTGATCATGTCTGGAAAAAAAGGTAAGACATTAGCTCGATGTAGCTACCATTGCTACTTGCCTAAATTCACCTGCACCACACAATTTTAAATGCAGCACCCTATATAACCCAGTTAAAATGGCACATCATTGTGAGATTTTTAATTAGATAAATACACTTAAAATACTCTAAGAGAATAAAGCAATTTCCAGTACAGTTTGCAACTCTATAGTAATTTAGAGGAAGGAGTCTACATTCATGCAGCACATTTTTTAAATCATCCAAATTATTGATATAACTATGAAATGCTCATTAGAATATTTTACTCCTTCCTAAATAGAAGCATTAATACCATTATGGACTGCTGTTATATGAAGGATATATAATGAAGGATAAAGATGTAACTGTTACAAAGAGATAAGAGAAATTAAAACTGAATAAGACACTGGATTTAAAAACATTTATGAGAAAGTTTTATTGACAGTGCTGATGTTCTAAAAAAAGAAGCTGCTGGAATAGGAAAAACATTGCATCCATATTAGTAGTAATTGTTTGTTTAGTTGTTTATTTTTTCTTTTTTTTCCTAAGGATATAAAATGAATTCAAAAGTTTTTTGAATACCCAGTTACCTTAAATAAAAATAAGCTGACTGAATTCCCTGCAGTGGATTAAGATCCCCACCCCCTAAAAAAGTGTGTCCTGGGTAAGCTTCTGATGGTGAAGCACTAGTTCTGGAGCTCTCAGGAGTATGAAGTAACCCTTCATTGCTATTATTATAAGGTCCAATCTAATCCAGGGGATAGAATCTATTAGGGTCTGATCAATGAGTTAAATAGAACTGTTGAATCATTTACTAAGTATAACAATAGGGCAGAAGATATTGCCACAGGGTACAAAAATGTTAGTTGAGGTTGCAGAGTTCTGTTGCCACTTGTTATATTAAAAGGAAGAACGAATGAGTCGACAAAGATATTGATAATTTTCAATTTGGAAGTTTTATTAACAGCTTGAGACAAAAGGAACCCTTGTGCTGTAAATCACAGAAAGAAGAAAACAGTTGTAAATGATAGAGCTGGAATTAAGACGCCATTGTCAGGACAGGAATTAAAATGCTGAAGTTAAAGCAGGATTTGAAATGCTGTCATCAGGACAGGAATTAAAATGCTGAAGTCAAAGAGGAGTTGAGCTGCTGTCGTCAGGACAGAAATGAAAATGTTGAAGTCAAAGCCGGAGTTGAAAATATCCAATTTGTTTCTTTGAGGATCTGTTGCTTTAGAAGGAAAGATGAATGATGAAAGAATGATTTCCCAGACACCAACAGTCCATAAATTGGATGAGGTCTCCTCATGGTGCTTAGCAGATTGCTTGAAATATGTTAGAGAGAGTCAGTGAAGAAGAGTAAATGTGATATCTCATATGGCTGGTCCTTCCTGATGCTAGGAAGCAAAGAGAGAGAATGACAGGACAGGTCTGTCCTGCTCAAAAAGCCTGCATGGAAAAGGGTGAAAGAATGTTACCTTGCCTTTTTATAGTTGCCTGGGGAAGTGACCAGGGCAGAATGGTATGAAATATTCTCATTGGTCGAAAATATGAGTTTGGGACAAAAACAGTCAAAATATTCCTGCGCCAGACAATAATTTGAAATTCTTTCTGCTACATAAGGATTATTATTGTTACTTACTTAAAACCATATAACTGTGGGAAAAATAATCCTTCATCGCTATTACTATAAGACCTGACCCTAAAGTGAATTGCTTGAAATTGAACTAATTTTACATTTAAACTGTGTGCTTATGTTAAACTGAATTGTTTGAAATAGAACTTTTTTAGATTTTATCTATGTGTAAACAAAGAACTGTACTTATGCTAAACTAAATTGTTTGAAACAGAACTGTTTATATGTATAAAAATGGATTTGGTATACAATAACCTGCAATAGTTGATATGCCATAAAACCAAACCAAACCAAATCTTGAATTTATAAAACAGGATGAGTTGGGTAGAGTCGAATAAGTTAATAATCTAAAATTATTTAGAAGAAATTTAATGTAATTCATTCAAATTTACATCAAAACAACTTATTTTTGCTTAAGCTCTTGATTTGTGATATTTTTTAATAAAATAATATACGTCAAAAGAATATGTTGATCACGTCAAAAATAATCTTTTTAAATGGTTTATGTAAGATGATAAAGGGAAGTAATCTTGATTTATTTGTAATTTAAAATAATTTGAAAAATAGTAAATTGTAAATAGTAAAAGTAAAGTTGGCGACCATTGTCGAGGGTGACCTGAAGGATCCCTTTTCGATAGCTACAGCACTAAAGTGTAGGGAAGGGTGCTACTTCTTTCCCTGGATTTCGCCACTTTACCCTTGATCCGTACCTTATAATCCTGAGTGTTAAGCAGAGAGGCATCAAGTACCATTTTTGAGTCTTTGGAGATTGAACCCAGGTCTCCCGGGCCATTGGCAAAAACTCTAACCATTATGCCAATAAAAAAAAAAAACACGTTGAAAAAGACAAGTAGCCAGACAGGTTGAATTCCTGTAAAATAAATGTTTACTTCTGGGTTTTTGTTTTGTTTACTTTTTATGTGTTCCGAAAAAGGGTGATCATTCTACATTGACTTAGAATGTGAGAGTGAACCTCCCTTAAAAAATGTAAAATAATTGTTTTGGTTTTTTTGTTTATTTGCGGTTAGATTTTTGTGTGTGTGTGTGTGTGTTTTGTAGTTTGTTTTTCTTTTCTTCGAAAAATAAAAAAATTGTGGTGAATTTGTGGATGTAAAATTTGTTCTTTTAAAGAAAAAATTTTACGATTTTCCTCTTTTTTTTCTGCCTTCAATTTCAAGGTTCAAATGTTGTATATTGACCTTCGACCCGGCCAAACATGTCATTCCAAAGATGGCGGAAGTGCATATTCCATTGGCGTGGGTGAGTCTAGCTGACAATATGGGACAGGGTTAAAATCCCACGGTACAGTCACAAACTGATGCACCGGAAGAGAGTGACCTGTGAACTGCATGACAGTTATTTCCACTTGATGACGATCAAACATGCCATTCCAAAGATAAGGTGGGCATTGAACTAATATATAACTCAGTAAAGACAGGAAGTCAGTTAGTTTTGGAGATCGGAGAGTTTGGTGACAAGATGCTGTAGAGAAAGCCAGCATCCAGTAGAGAGGGCCCCCAGGCCTCCAGTTGAGCAGCCCTGGAGAACGAGAAAGACACAACGCTGATGGCCATAAGAGTGGGGGTCAATACGTTGCAGTTCTGTTCGTTCTCCAACTCCCTCTCACACACAAACCTTTCAAATAAAGTGAGAGGTATATTTTTTTAAAGAAGTCTTCGCCCGTCTTTATTCTTGCGTCAATATGTATTCTGCATGTATATGTGTATATATGCATATCAGTATACAATACAAATTTTATAGGTAAAATTCAAATGATTATAACTGAAAAATCTCATAATTCAAAATAAAATAAAAAAATCAGTTTTAATAATTTTTTACACTTTACTATTTTTCAAATTATTTGAAATTACAAATTTTAAGTTCTCAGGTTGGAAGTCTTAATCATCTTACATAAACAGTTGTTTTTTTTTTCGACTAAGCCAATTTTTTAAAGCATACACTTTTTGTTATACTGTTGTTTTTTGTTTTCGCTTTTTTCATCACAAATCAAGAGCTTAAGCAAAAATAAGTTTGAACGGATTCCAACATTCATTTTCTATTTAATAATTTTAGACAACCTAATTCAATTCTACCAACGAGTTAATTAAAAAAAATTTTAATGGAAATCAAAATAACATGAGATTATGGACTCATACATGATAAAGAAAACAAGAGTAAAATGCAAATATTGTAACTATGAGCATGAACAAAAAAGAGAAAAATGCCCGGCATGTGGACTAATATGGAAAGAAAAATCATTTTCAGTCAGTGTATCAAAAAATGGAAGACATTTTTTTAAAAGTGAAACTGATGTTTTCTCAATATAAGAAGAAAAAGAAAGAAAATACCTTTTTTGGAAATTGTACTTAACAGTGGAACCAAGACTAACGGTAAACAAATGAAATCCCTACTCGAAGTATTATAAGCATTTTAATTTTAATTTCAGCTCCTGAATTAAATACAGATGTGTAAACTAAACAAACATTACTTAACATAAGTTATTTAGGATTTTAAAACGTTAATCATCACTGTTCTTAAAAATACTTTTTTTAAGTTGCGAATAGATAAATTAAAAGCAAACGAACTTTTTTATGTGTTGTTGTTTTGTTTTGTTTTGTTTTTGTTTTGTTTTGTTTTTAATAAAATGAAATACTCACTGGGAGAAAAAGTGAGAGAAGCCCACAAGAAGTTCGTAAATGACGCAGTCACCATGACAACACAAATTCTGTTGGAGTTACCTCCCTTGCATTATGACGTAGTCGGAGGGTAGAATCGAAGTTGATAAATATGGTTTACATTTTGATTATTGAACGACTAGAAGAAAAAATATTGCCGTTTATTTATTTTGTTTACAAATAAATATTTATTGATAAAAAAATTAAAAAAATCACCAGAAAAGGAGAACGTAATTGTGTGCAAGTGTCAGAAACTGTTTTAAAATGCTAAAAAAGTTATTTAAATGAATAAAAGCAGTAGAAAAAATGTTATTGTTATTGTTGTTGTTAATAATAATAATAATAATAATAATAATAATAATAATAATAATAATAATAATAATATAAGGCGAGACACGACTGGGTCGGTAAGGTGATTCACTGGGAAATGTGTAAGAAATTTAAATTCGACCATACTAACAAATGGTATATGCACAACCCAGCACCTGTCCTAGAAAATGACTCGCATAAACTTCTACGGGACTTTGATATACAAACGGATCACCTAATCCCGGCCAGGAGACCAAACTTAATAATAATCAACAAAAAAAAGAGAACTTGCAAAATAGTCGACTTTGCTGTCCCGGCAGACCACAGGATAAAACAGAAAGAATGTGAAAAGAAGGATAAATACCTCGACCTTGCTAGGGAACTGAAAAAACTGTGGAACATGCAGGTGACAATTATACCAATTGTAATAGGTGCGTTTGGAACAGTAACTAAGGGATTACTAAAGGGACTAGAGGACTTGGAGGTTGGCGGACGAATGGAGACTATCCAAACGACAGTATTGTTGAGAACTGCCAGTCCTGGAGACTTGAGGAGAATTGCTGTCACTCAGACTTCAGTGAAAAACCATCGGCTATCGCTGATGTGAAAAGCTCTAATGAGTGAATAATAATAATAATAATAATAATAATAATAATAATAATAATAATAATAATAATAATAATAACAAACAGAATCTCTCCTAATAGCAGCACAGAGATCAATCACATAATAAGCGAATGCAGCAAATTAGCACATAAGGAGTATAAGACTAGAGACGACTGGGTTGGCAAGGTGGTCCACTGGGAAATGTGCTAGAAATTTAAATTTGACCATACGAACAAATGGTATATGCACAACCCAGCACCTGTCCTAGAAAATAACACACATAAACTCCTATGGGACTTTCACATACACATGGATCACCTAATCCCGGCCAGAAGACCAGACCTAATAATAATCAACAAAAAAAAAAGAATTTGCAAAATTGTCGACTTTGCTGTCCCGGTTGACCACAGAATAAAACTGAAAGATTGTGAAAAGCAGGATAAGTACAACGACCTTGCTAGGGAATTGGAAAAATCTATGGAACATGAAGGTGACAATTATACCAATTGTGATTGGTGCTTTTGGCACAGTAACTAAAGGATTATTAAAGGGCCTGGATAATTTGGAAGTTGGTGGACGAGTGGAGGCCATCTAAATGACAGCATTATTGAGAACGGCCAGAATACTGAGAAGTCCTGGAAACTTGAGGAGACTTGCTGTCACTCAAACTCCAATAAAAAAAAAACATCAGCTAACGCTGTTGTGAAAAAACTCCAATGAGTAAATAATAATAAATAAATAAATAAAAGTCAATCACAAAATCGATCCGCTAATTTTATGGTGCCAAGATCAATAAGTTCTCTATCAGAAAAGTGATCATAGATAAAGAAAAACTTGTATATAACGAGGAAAGAAACTTAAAATTCAATTAGTGAACCATCCACTGACTAAAATATTTAAATCGAAAACTACAATTAAATAGATAGGTCTGCTCTGTTCAAAAATGGTATTTCGTTTCTTTAGGAAATATCTCATTTTCGAAAGAAAATATAACAAAAGCAAATTGTTGGTTTTTGCCTTGTTATGTTAACAAAAGGAGTAAAACAAATCAATTGACGAGAATATTGATGAGTTCCAAAAACTTTAATGTCAGTTTGAGAGATAACCCTGTACTGTGAGTCGTACAAAGGGAAGAAAGTAGTTGCGGATGTTATAGCAGGAATAAAGCATCCAACTTGAAGCTTCGAGGACCAGTTGGTCTAGAAGGAATGCATAAAGGATAAAGGAATGATTTTCTAGAGAAAACAATGGTCCAAAAATTGAATGCGCTCTTCTCCTCAAAGTTGGTCTGTTCTGCTGCTAAAATGAATGAGGAAGAGAGGGAGAGAGCGTTTAGACAGCGTTTTATATTGCCCGGGAAAGTCATCCGAGCAGAATGGCATAAATTATTCCCATTGATCGAAAATATAAATCGAAACTTCAACAGCCAAAATAACTCACGCGCTAAACAATAAATTTGAAATTATTTCTTTCTACTACAAAAAAGAAAAAATGTTATGAAATAGGTATAAGTGGAGTGGTTCTATAGTGGGGATTCGATTTACAATATGCATAATGTATAACTGGTCCCTGATTTTATGTCTGTTTTTATGATTGCTCTAAATTAATGCTAAATAAAGTGGATCCTAATTTTGCGTTCCTCTTTATGCAACTGTGTACATAAGTTTAAAGTACGGAAGTTTGAAAGGAAAAAGATTGTTCTCGTCAAGAAAGACCTAAAATGTTATCTTCTATATCCCTAGTTGTTGTGATGAAAAGTGTCAAAAATTACTAATGGCCGCCGATACTTTATCGAATAAAACCTTAAGATAATATTGTTATTGCATATTAATGGCCACAGAATAATTAAAATTAAGATTAAAGAAATATAAATCAAAAATTAATAATGGTTGGTAATACTTCATCTAATAAGAATAAAAATCAGCTGAATTAAAGAAAAAAGTTGAATATTTGTAACTATTACAAATATACAACTTTTTCTTTAATTCATCGGATGATGGTTATCGGATTTTTATTTTGTACAACTTAACTAGAAATACTTTTATTCTAAACGTTTTCAGAGATATCCCCGCCGCTAATAATCCTCCGAATACAATAACGCCAATATTTATTTTAAAAAACAACTTAGAGTATATGGATCATCAGGTTTTTAATAAGACGTGCAAAACAATAAAAAAAAAATCACACACGCAAACAACAAGAAAAGAATTTGTAAATATATAAAAGTTTAATGTAATAAAAAGATATAAGTATTTATTTTACAAGGAAATTGTTTACAGACAGACAGAGGTGAATTTGGGAAAGCTGGAACGACTTTGATAAAGAATATTGCCTAAAATTTGTGTAATCCATGTCTGAAGTAATTAAGGCTGTCATAAAAGTTCAAGGGGAAGCAACTCAATATTAATTCTAATTTTTTTTGTCAATTTTTTTCCTCAATATTGTTATTTCATATTTTCCTCTTCAGCATTGCTTGGGGGAAAGTTATAGCATTAATGTAAATGATTTAATCTAGTTTATTTAAAATATATTTCATGAAACCAGAATTTTCGGCTATAAAAAAAAGTTTTGCGTCTCATTTATTAATCTATTCATTGCTAAATATGAGGATGAGTCAAAAGTTTAACGATATTTGCATACTTCCTAGATCCCTGAATAAACTCCAGGGACTTGAAGGAATTGAACTCATATCGAGCTTCCTCAGATTATTAGTTGTTCCGATCCATGTCTCACTTCCTACGTTTAAGACACTTCAACAACCAAGATTTTTTAAAAAATTAGAGTCAAATTTAGCAATGTAAAAAAATTCAATATCAAATTGTAATAAAGGAAAGACAATAAAATACCAACTTTGTAGTATGAAAGGTGATAATGTTTTTAGGAGGCTTTGATGTGTAAATTTAAACAGTAAGTTCCGCAGTTATAGTTCTGATACTGATTCAAAAAGATAATACAAAGTTTTAGAAACAAATTTTATACAAAGAAACAAGAAAAGATAGAAAGAATAAAGCGTTGGAAAATTTGTTGTAATTTACAGGACTTATTTGAGAGAGTGTGTTCTTTGAATTCAAGTAGTTTTGCGGTTTCGTAGAAAGGTTTCAGTGTTCGTTTAATTTCGTTGAGTTCTGTAAAGTTGTCTTTTAGCAGAATTCTTGGTTTTATTTAATTTTAGTTGAGTCTTTCATTTAATTTCGTTGAATTTCAGTAAAGCTGTCTTTAGGTTGACTTTTAGTTGAATTTCTCGGAAAGCTTCTTGCCTGTTTGAATACTATTCAAAAAACGAGTGACGAAACCAGTCTGCTGGCTAATTTTTCCTGCTTCAACTGTCTGGATCACGAGTTTGAACAAAAGATTTAGAAGTAGCTGTCGACAAATGGTGGGAGATGGCTTTTTTGGTGCCTTATTGTCTGGGATTACTTCTGTCTTTTCCACTCTGGCCAAAATTAAGAACCACATGTGGTCAGTTTTGTTTTCTTGTAAGAAATAAATTTTTATTGAGAGGATGTGGAGGAATGAATATTTCTTCAAGATGTAAATCAGAGTGCCAGTTCTAAGATATACAACATAATTTGTACAAATAAAAATAGTCGAAAGAAAATTGACAAAAACAAAAATGTTAAAAAACAAACAATTTTACTCTATCACAACTGGACAAATAACAAATACAAAGGTAGTAATGTTCATAAATTTTGCTAGGTACAGATGTGTGTGTGTGTGTGTGTGTGTGTGTGTGTGTGTCAAAACAAGAATATTTTTATTCAAGAATAACAGAGAGGAAGTGTATGTGTGCAGGTATGTGTGTGTTCTGGTATGTCTAAGTCACTTACTCTATTGGTCATTCAAGTGTGACACTATGTAGGTGGTCCGCCAAGCAGACGATCCCTTTGTCTGTTTTGGCGCGAAACCAGACAAAGGATTTAGACTTGAGATCTCCGACAAGACCGGAAGTGGGGTAGGAAAGGCAGGTCCGAGAGAAGAGCAGTTGGCGAAGGGAGACGCAGAGGGGCAGTCGACAACAGACAGCAGAAGAAACCAGTCGGCATGAGATAGAGTCCAGGGGCAGTGAGCAAGACTGACGAGATGAGTTCGCAATCCTGAGTCGACAACGGTCAGCAGTGAGGAAGATGGTCAAAGATGAGTTGGCATTCCTAGTAGCTAGTAGAAGTTTCGCGCAAATACACGCTAGCGTTAGTCTACAAATGCACAGGGAATGCAGTGTCACAAAACTACCCTTCTTGCACTTTGAGTTGACCCAAGCCCATATTGTTCGTTTGTTCTTTTTCTCCCACTCCCTCGGTTGTATTTCTTGTGGTCGAAAAGAAACGTGAGATACCCCAGCGGACCACTAAATGAATCATAGGCCAAGACAGAATTGTTTCAAAGAAGTTGATAAGTACGGGGGGCGCAAAGGGGGATTGTCACACAAGCCCACTGTTGGTGTGTTAATGTATTTTGAGAGCATCTGATTTTTTCTTCCATGTGTGTCGTCTGTGGCTGCCTGTGTGTCGCCTCTGTGTGCCGCCTCTTTGAACAAAAAAATTCTGGGTTCTTATACTCTTTGAAACCGGGCCATTGGCATGATGGTTAGAGTGTTCCCCAATGGTCTGGGAGACCTGGGTTCAATCAAAGATCGAGTCATACCAAAGACTAAAAAAATGATACTTGATGCCGCCTTGCTTGGCACTCAGCACTATAAGGTAAGGATCAAGGGTAAAGTGGAGCAATCCAGGGAATGGAGTAGCGACCTCCCCTACACCTCGGTGTTGTAGCTATTGAAAGGGGAGCGTTCGGGTCGCCCCCGACTAAAGGGAGACAACTTTACTTGACTTATACTCTTTGAGTGGATCGAAATAATACATTCTAAGTTTACACGGGTAGATTTTATTTCGGTTCAACTAAAGTTCAAACGTACGGACGTATGAGTAAACACAACTCGTGACCTGATCTAACCAATCAGAATCGTTGAAATTTACTTATTTATTGAGGCGCTTATTTTTTCGTTCAATGAAAAATATTTGATCCGTTTTTTCGAGAATGTTCTAATCTCTATGTGTTTGCAGATTGGCTTAAGAATATTCTAAGTAAAATCCTTTTTTTTTTTTCTAAAATATTCTGATTTACGTTTTCTTAGCTAATTTAATTAAAAATAAAAATAAAAGTTTGGATCCTATAAGGAGGTGGTAAAGTTGGCGACCGTAGTCGGGGGTGACCAGAAGGCTCCCTTTCTAATAGCTACTACACCGAGGTGTACGGGAAGGCGCTACTCCTTTTCCTGGATTGCTCCACTTTACCCTTGATACGTAACTTTTATTGCTGAGTGCTGAGCAAGGAAGTATCAAGTACAATTTTCAAAGTCTTTGGTATGACGCGACCTGGGATTGAACCCAGATCTCCCGGACCATTGGTGAACACTCTACCCACTAGGCCAATGACCCAAATCAACAAAATTGGACACTGGTAACAATAATAATAATAATAATACAAAAATATGAAGGCAAAAATAAAATAAAGGGGAAGAGAGATCCTTGTCTACAATTCAAAGTAGTTTATTATTACAAAAGGAAGGTCACTCCAGTTAGTTGCGTATGTGTCCCAATGCAAATATGACAAATAACTCATAAATACAAAAAAGAAGTAAAAAAATTATAAAAAAATCTTTCACCTACAGCTACACTCATGAAAAAGATAGAGAAGTCACTACTTCTACCCACCAGCTAAACAAGGGTTCACACATGTAACCCCCTTTTTTTCTTAGAGACCAAGTCCCTAAAAATGTTCTTGTTTTTATTTTCTTTTAATAGAAAGCCACTCTCTGTCTTTTTTCTGCAGCCAGACAATGTCTCTAATAATGTGCTTTTTTCCTTTCCTCTTTCTTTATCGGTCGTCTTCCAATTCGATAGAGCTAATAATGGCGTCTGAGACTTGTGTAGTTGTTGAAGTCGACTAAAGTCGTGAATACTTTTTCTTAGATAAACAATTCCTCTAAAATATAAATTTATGTAGTAAAAACCGACTTTTTTTGGTTTCTTTGTTTCTTTTCTCTCTTTTTTATCTTGAGCAGTAGAAACCTATTTACTTCGGTTTCTTTTTTTTATCTTCTTTTCTGCTTGTGCTAACTTCGAATTCCCTTCAGGAATTCTGAATGTAATACAAAATCCTTCAGGTGGATTTAAATTCTTCTTATCTCTTTTCTTTTCCTTTTGGCTTTCAAGCCTTCTCTGATTTCCCTTCTGGAATTAAGAAACACTAAATCCTTCAAGTGGACTTAACTCTTGTTACTCAACTCCATTTGAGTCGAGGAGAATAAAAACGCAACCTAATTCTAAGGCCTCTTGTTTCCAACTGACTACGGTTGATTTCGGCAGGTAACATCAAGGGCAACAGCACCCCGCCTCCAGAGACTCCAGCCAATCAGATCAAAGCTCTTCTGCCACACATAGATTTTCACCGAACACAAAAGCTAACCAGCAGTAAAAGAAAAATAATACAAAATAGGCCCCGAATTGACCCAAAAATGTTGGCGCTCCAATGAATAAACCCATTTACCAAAAGAATTTCCATAAAGGTGTCCTTCACCTTGAAGGAAAAGAACTGGTATCAGCGTAGGATCAAAGAAATGGCAGAAAGGTGGCTTTAAATAATGCAATATGATGACCTCTACTTTTAATGCGAGGCTGCTCGAAGTATAAAGCAAATGTTAAAATAATACTGCAAAACTTTTGACTCGCCCAAATAAAAAGCCAAAGTGAACGTCCTTTAAGTGTGCTGATTCTCGAATAATTTCCAGGTGTACTATAAAATCAGTCTTTAGGATTGACGGGGAAGTTCCAAATTAATAGTCACTAAAGATTTCGTCTATTTGTTTTAAACTAAAAAAGGCAAGAATGTAGAGAATACTTGATCAAAATAAGGATAAAAGCAACAGAAACGAAAACAATACGAGGCTTTTAACAAACAGTATATTAACAAGACATATCAAACGTGGTGTTAATCATCATCATCATCATGTCGTGCCACTAGCACGGGTATCCCTGACCCTCTCTTGCCACTTTTCCCAATCGTTCATCGCCTCTGGCAGGTCTTCAGGACTACATTCCGTATCCTCACATAGCTGCTGAATGTATGTTCGTGCTGGTCGTCCTGCTTTTGCCCGGCCATATGTGGGGGTCCATAAGAGTACATCACTTATGAGCTCGTCCCTGCTTCTCCAGCAGTGTCCTGCATGTCTGGTTCGTCTAACTTGAATAGATTTCGTGATAGGAGGCAGGTGGCCGTACAGTTGGTGTCTTGTGGGGTGTTGCCGCCAGGACTTGTTCAAGATTGCTCGCAGCATTCTTGTGTAATTGCCGTCTAGCTTCTTCTCCAGCCGTTTAGTTAGAGTCCATGTAGTGCACCCATATAGCAGTATCGATACGACAGCTGCCTGGAAGAAACTGCGTTTCATTTTATCGGTTAGGTCTGATTTCCATATGATCGATAGCCTATGGATGGCTGTCCATGCCTTTGTTAACCGCGTGTCGATGTTGGTGTTAATATTGAAATATAAAGTGTTGGTTGCTGTATAATATATTATTAATAAATAATGTGTAGGATGCAAAATAATTGTCCTTACCTAACTTATCTTGTCATTTGTACGGTATCTCTGCCCACTTGTAGTTGGACTTTTAACGTGGTCAACGGCTCCCATAATAGTTGGTGTCTTGAATATGTCTTGCTAGTATTGTGGTTGCAATAAAAAGAGAGTGATTCATTTTCGCAATCTGAATTTATGCGGCAAAACTAAGCCTAATGATGCATGTCTTGTGTGTTTCGATTGGTCAGCGATAATGACCATAACCAATCATACAAGCTATCTTATCCAGCGTTGGTTAAGGAGCCATAACTATGGAAGGTCTTATATTTTTTCGTTAAAGAAGCAGAAATTCTCTTGCAGAAACTATGACAGACGCAAACTATGCAGACAATCTAATACTCCTTGCAAATACACCTGCCCAAGCCGAATCCCTACTGAATAGCCTAAAGGAAGCAGTAGGAGGCATTGGCCACTATGTAAAAGCAAATAAAAATGAGTTGATGTGTTTTAATAAAGACAGAGCAATCTCCACTCTTAGAAGACAAGTTCACATACTTTGGCAGCAATGTAACACTATGTAGGTGGTCCGCCAAGCAGACGATTCCTTTGTCTGTTTTGGCGCGAAACCAGACAAAGAGTTTTAAACCCGCGATCTCGACGTGACCGGAAGTGGTAAGGGAACGCGAGAAGAGAGTGGGACAAAGGAGCTCGAGGAAGGGGTTGGCGAAGGGTGATGCGAGTGACCAGTCGACACGGGACAGCAGAGAGACGAGTCGGCATGATTGAGTCCAGTACTAGTGAGGAAGACCGGTCAGGATAGGTTGGAATTCCTAGTAGCGTTGTAGAATTTTCGCTAGAACCCACGCTAGCGTTAGTCTACATATGCACAATGTTACATAACTCTCCTTCTGCACTTGAGTTAACCCCAGGCATATTGTTCCTTTGTTCTTTTTTTCTCACGCTCCCTTGATTGTATTTCTTGTAGCGGTAAAGAAATGTGCGATGCCCCTATCGGAACCACTAGTTGATCACCGGCCGTAAAGTGAAATGGTTTGAAGAAGTTGATGTAACGTGGGGGCCGAGGGGGTAACGTCACAGCAATATCTCATCAACTGAAAGCGATGTCAACATAAGCATAATGAAGGCATGGACTGTTATTGACAGCTTATTGATCATATGGAAATGTGATCACGCTAATAAAAAAACAAGATTTCTTCCAAACCATGGGTGTATCAGTACTACTGTATTGATGCACCTCCTGGACATTAATTAAGCACATGGAGAAAAAGCTAAATGGAAACGACACAAGAATGCTACATGCTATCTTGAACAAATCCTGGAAGCAGTACCCCACAAAGCAGCAGCTGTATGGCCACTTACCTCCCATCTCACAAACTATCCAAGTAAGACAAATAAGATATGCGGGGCACTACTAGAGAAGTAAGAACGAACTCACTAGCAACGTGTTTCTATTCACTCCAACACATGGAGACGCTATTGTTGAGTGATCAGCAAGAACTTACGTCAGCTCTGTGTGGATACTGGATGTAGTTTGAAGAACCTAACAGGATTGATGGATGATAGGATTGGATGGAAAAAGAGAGGGAACACTGTGCTATCAATGCCTCTTCTTCTTTAAGGGCATATCAATTTTCATGGGTTATTTAATGCCACAGCTATTCTTGTAGGTGAACAATGGTTGTATTACTTAACGCTTAGCTTGGCCCTCTCTTCTTGTTGGATATTGACTGGAAGATCCCTTTGATATACCACATAAGTTGCGTGGGTGGCATAACAGGAAGTGCACCTGTTTCCTAAACAGAACGCAGATCGTTCTCCAGCGGAAATGTGTGGGTGGCAAAACAAAAATTGCATCTGTTTCCTAAACAGAATGCAGGTGGTTCCCCAACAGAAGTGCCACATAAATTGCTTTCGTAACTTACTAGAAAGAGGCGTGTCCACGTGCAACATTTAGGCAGGAGGTGTGACCACAAGGATTTGTTTGAGCATCCAGAAAACAATATAAACCTGGGAAGATTTCAACCTAAGGAGAATGAAGTAGAAAGGCAGAGAGGTTTCACTGAAGAACCGTGCCATTACACCTGTCTGTGTGTGCATCTCAGACTCTCTCTCTCTCTTTTACCCATATGTACATTTTCAGTAATAAACGGAAAAGAAAAGAAGCAAATTATATTTTTATACATCAGCATTGTTGTCTTTCTCTGCTATACAACATTCTATTCTATGGAAAATACTCAGCTGAACTGCATTCACTGGCTCTTCAAGTGATTTCAGTTAGAACCCATTTTGCTCGATCAAGTTATATCTCTTCTTTCTGAATATTTCCTACAGCAGACAAATGCGTCATTCCAACAACTTTTCAAGAACTTCACTATGGATCAAACTATTTCACGAATGTTTTCCACCCGAATATAATCTGGGACTTTCTAAGCCCAGGGTTACTAAATATCTTACCTTGTCTTAGTTGAGATTTCTATTTTGTTATATCCTTCTTGTAACATTCTTACATTGATCATTTTGCAACCCTTGCCTATACTGGCCGAATGGACTTCGTTAGAGTAACTTAGTTTGGATTTTTGCTTTGTTCTCCCTTTGTAAATACTATTTTATTACACCCTAATCCTTCGTTGGTCATTTTATGACCCTTTCCTTACATGAATTATATAAGAGTGTAGCAGCCACAGATCTATTTCCTCTCGCGAATCAATGCCCCCGCCAAGAGATTCGGTCACTCACTGACCAATCAACTGGCAGAGCGCATTAATTCCTTCTTCTTCTCAAGAACTATTTTTTCTAGTCCCTTTTGGTAGTCCAGCGGACAGAGAGCAATTACACCCACTGCTACTGATTCTACTTGGAACTCCACCGCTGAAGAACACGCTGCTGCTAGCTTCACATACGCTTCCTACAAACCAAGGACCAACATACCGACCAGCGACACAAAAGGGGCACTTTCTCACTTTTACACCTGCTACGATAATAAACCTCTCTTTGTTGTGTTGTTTAAAAGAAGTTTCGTTATTCATTTGTGTTGCCAAAAGAGTATTACCAAGGCAAAAAGAAACAGAAATCCAAACTGAGACGCCCTCCAGAAGTCTAGTTGGCCACGCTAAGCAAAAGGTTTATGAAATGACCAATGAAGAGTACAAATGTAATAAAACAGTATTCACAAATGAATAACAAAGCAGGAATCTAAACTAAGTCACCCTAAGCAAGTCGTTGGCCACTAAGCAAACAGTACAAATAGTTACAAAATGACAGTGGATGAGATTTTCTATTTTGTGTATAGCCAAATCTAATATTGTGTATAATGGGCCAGATTTGATATTGTGGGTTGAATTGGTACTATGTAGTATCAGGTTGAAGTGTGTTTCATAAAGGACTTTTGTAAACAATGTCTGATTTTCGACGTCGATTTTCAAAGGGTTTTTTAATGTCTTCATTTTCATTAAATTGAGTTATCAATCATCGTGTAATTCTTTTGAAACTTTTTGACATCTGTTGAATCCATGGCTTTAAAACTGGGAGTTGCTGGGTGAATCCGTTTAGCTGTTTATATTTTTATGAGTCAACAGTAACTGAGGCTGTTTTTGACATACCAATTGGTGTTTTTGATTTATCTGCTCTCACACTGGATTATATTTTACCAAATTATTGTCAAGACTGAACGTAATTGTGCAGTGAATTAAATTGCATTCCAGCTTTGACAGAAATGTTGGTATATTTGTGGTTTTTCATGTTGAAATTCATCACCTTCAAGTGACCATGGTAAATTGGATTCATAAGAACAGCAGTCTGCTGGTAAGTGAAAATATTGTGATAACCAATGGTAGTAGGGGTAAAAATGGTAAAAGAAAGCAAGCTGTGTCACATCAGTAAGGTTGTGTTTCTGAAGAAAGAGTAAGGTAGGAATGTCTCTTAGTAATGGAATAGTAATAGCAGTAGTAGTTTTGGCTAAGTTTCTTCTTAAGTGTTGAACTAAATCATGTAAGTTTTAGGGTGTAAAAATTGAGTTATGGAGAGTTTTTGTTAAATGGTCAAACAGTTCTATTTCTACCAATTCAATTTAACATAAGTCATTTGTTAGTCCACAGTTTAAATATCAAACAGTTCTATTTTACTTGTAGATGAAACCCTCTCAGATACTACAACTCTGGGTCAGAGTGGACTTGGGAGTAATAGTAATGAAGAGGTACTCCACATTCCACAAAGCTCAAGAACTGGTTCTAGAAAGTGTACCCGACTTTAAATTTTTTCCAAGATTCTTTTTACTATCGGCAAAATTGCAGAGCGTGGCGCAATTTGTGCAAGTCCCTTTCCAACAGGCTCAACTCATACCCTTAAACAATATTTGAATAAATTTTGGGTGGCAATTTGGGAACTTTATTATTCTTCCCCCTTCTTAAAAAGTACACGAATTAAAAATTTGGGTTCTTGTGAGCCTCTACACGCCCCATTCACCCGTTTTGTCAAAGGTCCTTAGAAAGCTGGGGGGGGGGAGACACGGTTTCAGTATGAATGTACATTAAATTTAATCAAATTACATTTTTTTTAATAATTGCATAATCTGAATATCCATGGTTTATTACTTAATAAATCTGAAGAAATTTTTTTTATTTAGAGAACCAAAACTCGACTAAGTTTACCATAATTTCTGTATTTTTCTGGCTATAAGGCGCACTTAAAATCATTTAATTTTCTCAAAAATCCACAGCGTGCCTTATAATCTGGTGTACCTCTTGTATTAATTCTGGTTGTGCATAATGACCATGAATCGATTTTATGTGGAACACGGCGCTCAAAACTTGTTTGGGGCTAATTCCAACATTTCATATTTAAGACATGAAATTGATTTCATTTCAATCAATAGACTAGTGTCTCTTGTGTAAATAATTTCCTTTTGATCTCACTGATGACAATTTTGGATTACTTCATTGAAATTTTTTTTCAACACTGGGTGAAATGATTTTCTGTTTGCTTAAATTGGATTTTAATTAATATCATAAAAAGGTAATTATTTAAATAACAATTTAGTTTATTAATGATTGAATAATTTTTTTTTTTTTAAACCAAAAACTTCAGGTCATTTGTTTTAATAAAATTTTTAGTATATTCTTATTTTGGGAGTTTTATGTCATTGCTCTTGTGCTGTAGATTAGAAAAAAATTGCTTTGCAAAAATTGAGTTTTTAAGGTCAATTTTGAGGCTTTTTATAATAAAGATTTTCTTTTACTTAAGTTTAGTCTCAACTTATCTGACACACGTTTTGTTTTGCTTAATGTGCATCCAGTGCACCTTATGTATGAAAAAGACATTCATTGATATTATGCCTTTGTAGCCCAAAAATTACGAATGCATATCATACACAAGAACTATATAGTTAACTCTTTTCATGGCCACATGCCTTATCATATTCAGAACATGGAAACTGAAAGTAAATTATATTTATAGTCCATACTAATGTTTTTATGGCCACTTAAACTTTTATTGCTTTATTTTATTTCTGCACTTATAATGTTGATTTACATAAATTTTGCTGACAGCATTTATAATATTGTAAGAAGAAAAAAAACATGGCTACTCATTTCAGACCAATGGCAATTGAGACAGGTACTTAACCTCGGTCAGACACTGACTTTGAAAAATACAACAAATAGTGAAAGAAAGAAAGAAAAAAACCCTGTGTTGTCAGTTGTCAAGTATCAGAAGTACAAACTTGCACAGCCAGAAATTTTATGAACTCTCTATTAAAAAAAAGTTGGATGTTAAAATTCTTTTCTAAATCATCTTAAAAATTAGCCCCAGTGACATTGATGACCTACACACCACCAATTTATATATATATATATATATATATATATATATATATATATATATATATATATATATACACACACACACAATTATGAGAGAAAAAAAAAGTATTCAAGGATGATTTTTATCTATAGTTGAATTATTTGCCAATATTGAACATTGCCTTTTTAATATCAAACCATCATCAGAGCAATGTTATATGATGAATCTTCTAAATTATATTTATTGAAAAAAAAGAAAAAGAAAGAAATCTTAGTATTCTATCACCATTAATAGAATTTTTAAAACCATGTGATATAATTAGTGTTCAAAATCTAATGTATTAGCTAAAAGAAATATATACTCCCACCACTCATTCTTTTCTAATTATGTTGAGATGTGTCATTGCAAAACATTAAAAAAGTCAGCATTGATAAAATAAATGAAACATAAGAGATAGGGGAAAAAAATAGTTGTTTAATAGTATTATAGTTAGAAATAGTGTTAAGATTCAACTTTCTTTTACCATTATGTAAATGAACTAACATTTTAGAATCTTTAGTGATAATTTTCTAAAATTATGTTTGACTAACACATTCTTTTAGTTGCAAATTTTTGTCAACGTTCCTAAATTTGACTTTTCATAATTCAACTAAAAATTTTATCATCTGAATTAATTTTTTTATTTGTATATTTACAGTCACTATATATATATATATATATATATATATATATATATATTTATTACACCCCTCCCCCAAGACTTTTAGTTAGCACTATTTTGAGATCAAATAGTCTTTTTATTTTTAAAAAGAAAAAGGAGACAAAATTGTCCCAACAATATCAAATAACTGGTATTACAGAAATTAACTAATTTTTTGGAATGTATACAACCTATTATAATCAAAAAGGTTAAGTTTGATTCACAGATAAACACGACACTAATTATCACAGACTGTCTCTTTTCTCTTTAACGAATCTCACTTATCAGCTCAACCTCAAAAATTAATCCTTTTCTAACAAATTATCTGAAGCTATCAATCAATTTAGAGAATAAATTAAAAATTTTCAATTTGCTTTTGAACTTTTAACAAGAAATAAATTTTCACCAACCTCTCTTAATAAGGACATTAAAGTGCTTCTTTGGTACAATTCATTTTGGACTAAGGCTGTAAATATTAGTGTATAATAAGACACACACCCTAACTTTGGACCAAGAAATTCCTAATATGCAGACTTTTTAGCAGTTCTTAAGAATTTATTTCGTACTTAGTGCAAAAACATGTTCTAATAAAAATGTAACAAGCTTGCAATGAAAATCAGTTCACATTAGTAGAAACAAAAGTGGATATTTCATTGTTACTGTGTAAAACATTAGTTTGGACTATATAGATAAAAATTATTATCAGTCATCTAGTCTCAATTATATAGTTCTCATGTATAATATGGACCCTTAAGTTTTGGACTGAAAATCTGGAATAGGGCATCTTATACAGAAATAATTATGGTAATAATCATACATCAGCTCGGAAATAAATGAGAAATAAGGACTTTTTTCTTTTTTTTTTTTAAACGATCACATTTATTACAGAATGATTTAAATTCTACGCAATGGAACTTGCATTTGAAGCAATACGAGGCCACAAATCTGCACACTCTTTTGCTACAGGTCCTGTGATCGCTGATCCTATATTAAAAGAAAAATAATCTTTTTTTAGAAGAAATGAAAGATTGTATACAGATTAAACATTCACAATAATTATCACAAAATCGTTCAGCTTCAATTTCAAGACATGAGTACTGTATTTACTAAAAAAAAAAAAAAAAAAGAATAAATAAAAATACACAACTCTAAAAAACTTAACAGTTAACAAGGAATAAAATATAAATTTTTCAAAACTAAACTGGTAATAAAGGAACCAAGCCAAATCAAATTGTTGAATATTGATTTACTCATACAAGGAAAATTTTTTTTTAATTCTTTGCTTTCTTTTAATGTCATAATATTCTTTATAGGTCACTCATCAGTCCACATCAATCCTTGGGAGTCTGATGGAAGTAATCAAAGTCCAATCTAGGGATAAATTTAAATCAACACCTTAATTTTAGAGGCCCTTAGTTTTCCAGACAGAACTAAGTTTAAAAGTCATTATCCTTGTCTCACTTCATCCACCACTCATTATCAACCTAAATAATACTCAACCGAAACAGAACCTAAATTTTTACTTTGATTCTAGTTTATTATAAACTTTTGGAAGTCTAAATTTGTTTCTACCAGTTTTAAGGTAGCTCACATTTGTATTTGAAACAAATCTGAATTTAAATAGCATATAAAACTTAAAACAAATTTTAATTCAATACAAAACCAAACTGAAGTTCTTAATCGAATCATCTCTACCGTATCAAATAAAATTGGACAATAATGTTAAAACAAGACATTTTTGACAATAGGTAACATTTTTAATAATTAAAGCTACAGGATTCTAAGACCAGACAAATAAAAAACAGAAGGGAAGAGTAATATTTGCTTATATTTTTCTATCAAAAAAAGTTACAAGACATTTTTTACAAGGAAATAAAAATTGAGGCTATCAATCCAAGAAATTTTTTTTACCTTTCATTTCTCCTTTATTGTTGACAATAACACCAGCATTGTCTTCAAAATATATGAAAACACCGTCCTTCCTTCGGAATGGTTTCCGCTGTCGTATCACAACAGCTGGCATTACTGAAAGATGAAAAATTACCATGAGAAATTTCGTCCAGAAACATTAAAGGATTCTGAAGCTATTATGAATAAATGGAAAAGTTAATTGTTTTATCAAAATGACATTCAAAATTAAACATCTTTAAGCAAAACAAATCTATTTTTTTTTAAATCAATGATTAAAGTTAAAGAATATTTTTACAAGTAAACATTTCCTAATTGAGTTGAAGCTTTTTTAACAAGCCATTGATAGTAATTTGGAATGAATGAATGAAACAAAACAAAAAAAAAAAAAAAAAAAAAAAAAAAACATTCATCCTTGTTTTTTGATTAACAGGAGAAAAATTGATTTCACTAATCATCAGCATTATTTTTCTACAGTTAATTTAAATCTTCACTTTTCTGCTGCCTTATTTACAAACTAAACTTCACTTAGATTAACATTTATCTATGGAGTGAATTGTAGGGGAAAAATGCATTGTTTCCTTGTATTTTAAGTTAAAATCCCAATAAAACCATAAACACAAAATACTAATCAATATTATTAGCAATGTGAATTTCGTAGATAAGTTATTTTGATTAATCAAAATATTAAGACATATCATCCCCTCACCTGAAAAATTAAATGTTCAAAATAATTTCTCTTACCTTTTTTCCTTAATTCTGGCTTTCCTTTTTTTACTGTAGCAACCAACATGTCACCACATCCAGCTGCAGGAAGTCTGTTAAGACGACCTTTGATTCCACTGACAGCAATTACATAAAGATTTTTGGCTCCTGAAAACAAAATGTACGATTTTAAATACAATGAACTACAATTGTTGATATAAAAATTGTAAAAATCCTGTTTGACTCACATCAAAGGCAATTAAATCACCCCTAAACAATTTCAAATCAGAAAAGAATCTTTTGTGATTTTTTTGTGATAAAGGAAAAACATTCATGCACGTTATTTGCATTCAATAATGGTTTTAAGTAAAAATTACTTCAAAACATGGTGATATTTCATTAAATAATAAGAAACAACACGTGAATTAAATGTTGAAATACCCACCTGTATTGTCGGCACAATTGATAACTGCACCTACAGGGAGACCCAAGGAAATCTTGAATTTTCCTCCGGCTGTACCACCACGACCTGGAGGAAGTAAGATTAAAACAAAAAACAATTAATTCAAATTTCTAAAAAAAAGTTATATGCATGAAGTTAAAATGTCTTAAGACGGTGTTTCAGGCTTCAATTTTAATCAACTCATTTCCGGACAGGGGTAAAAGGAAAAAATCAGCTTACTTCAAGAGGGACTTCACCCCCTAGTCTACACTTGCCCCCCCGTCTAAAAGGGTTAATTTAATAGCTGAGTTTATTGCTCGGTGTCTGTGGTGTCCCTAAAGGAAAATGTAGACGGAAATAAACCTATAAACTTGGCCTCGTGAGGAGTCAAATACCAGGTTTCATCATTGCCTTTAAAATTGGTTAGGGTGATTCTTATTATTCCCTTTTTTTTTTTCTTTTAATTTCTTGCACCCAAAAGTACGATTTCAAATTTAATCTAGACAACTGTATGCTTTTTTAAAGTTCCGGCCGATCTTCAGCATAATTCTCAATGATTGGCTTAAGTCAAAATCTTTTATGTAAACTTTTTCTATATACCTAAAAGATCTCAAAACAATTCCTGTGACACGCGATTCTTTTTATTTGATAGCCATAAATCTGACCTGAGATTATGATCTCATCAATTACCAACATGCAAAATCTACTCCCGTATGAATAAATCCAATCACACATTTTAAATTACTTAAACGAAATCAAATGTAATTTTGTTTCTTAAAAACCATTGTTTTAATGATTTTTCAGAACAAAATTATTCTGTAATATATAGAAGTCCCTCTTTATTTAAAAATGTGTTAAGTTCCTAGCGCCTTTGTTGTTTATGAGAGATTATGTCAGGTCAAATGAAATTCCTTTAAATTCAGGTGAGTACAAAGGTTTCTAGCGAAATTGTCTCGGAGGGTGCCGGTAAATTGGACACATGATTTGGTAATTCACTAAGCGGGAGGAGACTTCCATTTTACTAACACGTTCCGAAAAATCGCTCAAATTTTGCTAATGATTTACGGATATTTACCAGAAAAATAAATTAAATATCAAGCAAAAGCTGAAATAAATTATGATTACATGAATAAACTAGATAATGACAGGAACCACGTGTAACAAAAAAATCGGGCAACATGCCGACAAATCAATCCAACACTAGTCAAAAAATTAAGATTTTCCTGCCCAAATCCCACTTTAAGAAATACTTTTTTAAAAATTCAATTCTACATTTCGTTAAAGGATTAAGAAAAGAAAAAAATCATTTATAACATCTCGAACATAATTTAACTATAACGTATTAACTGGTTAATGATCTTTGAAAGACCACAGGATGAAACAAAAATTGTAGAGCACTAAATATAATAAACAGATTTGACATAATTGCCAAGAAAATTATTATTTGAGATAATAAATTTATAAAATACTGAGTTTTTAGATAAAAGTAGAAACTTTTACATTGATCTACAAAGCGAAGTGTGTCCACATGGACTGCAATATGGGCCACAAAACGCAGTTTTCGACATATCCATACAATCTTTAAATCTAAGTTTTATTTTCAATTAATAAAAACGAGAAATTATATCTAAAACTGACTAACTGCAAACTAACATTAAGGAATATTAACACGAAACAAAATAGCATGAACGACGTAATCTATTAAAACCCTCATGTTGGTTTCTAAAATTATCTTTAATTAATTCAAAACAAAACTGCTAAGAAAAAAAAATGTAACATATATAGCAAAAGTTTGAAGAGGATTAAAACAGTAGAAAAAGTAAGTTATAAAGTGTAATTTTAACACAGATTGGATAAGATTTTAAGGGAAGAAAAAATTTAGCTCACCTCTCTTAGACATCTTGAACAGGAAAAGGAAGAAAAGATATACGCATGCGTAGAGCAAAATAAAATAACCTCACGTTCGAAACGGGATTAACTCCGAGAATTGAAAAAAATCACTAAAATTACAATAATTCTATTGATATAAAGAAATAAGCAATTTGCTTTTACATCTTAATTACTGTTTGAATCCTTGGCTAGATTTTTTATTTTTTACAATTTGAAAAAATTTGTTGATAAATGTTTACAATTACCATATAAGGTTAGGGGGCGTGTGTGTGAGACGCACTTGAAATACATGTTTTCGTGTTGTAAATGAGGGTTTTTAACAATGTAAGAAATTAGTTAAATTTTTTACGGAATGGATTTTTACAATTTCTTTCTTCTTATACATTTTTTCTTTTTTATTTTTTTTTACTGCATTAGTTTGATTTTTTAGATATATTCTTATCTTAAGTTGCGTTGCTGTGGTTATTGCGTTAACAAAGCCGGGTATGTCAGTATCAACCAATGAAAAAGCTTGTTACATAAGCGCAAATGCTTTCACTATTCCTCCCCTTCACCCTCTCTCTTTGATGACTATTCACTCCTTGGTGTCACTTTATACAATAAAGGCAGCTTTTTTAGGTTTACTTTTTTTTCCACTTTCATCTCTCGTCTTACCTTTCGGAGGAGAATAAAAATAACAGTCTGCCTAATGAAAGCAGAAAAATAAACAAAAACTTACCCAAATAAATGAGCAAACTGTGAAAGGCCGGTCTAGAGGAATTAAAATGCTTAGAGACATTTAGACAAGGTAAGAAAAGAAAAACCAGAAGTTGATTCAACTTTTTAAAAATAGACACTGTTTTTGTTATGTCTTTTATTTTTAGCCCTGATTTATATTTTTATAGTCAATTTGCGCTACTTATTTATTAAAAGCTTAGAAAAAAAAAACACACAAGAAAAGACAGTTTTACTCGCGATATAAAAATTTTATTTATTTATCCTTTACTACCTTATTTTCAACATTTATTCCTGTAATTTCTTAAATAAATTTTAAAAAATCATAAATTTTTTTTCATTTTCCTATAAGGAGAAAAAATCCTTTTTATTCGTCCCCTCGACATGTTGTTAAGTTTAGTCTGACACAAGGCCGCAGTATTGGGTCACTTGGCAATAATCAAACTCACTCCACTTGCCAATTTATTTGTCTGCTAAACACCCCGATACTCTTCATAGCTGGAAGATCTTTATTATCTGGCACAAGGCCACCTGCGAGTGTGAGGCTCCTGTATTGAGGATTGAACACTCCTCACTTCAGTACATTGTCTGTTAGCTTGCTAACCATAATTTCTTAGCAAGATTCCCATTGATGCAACGACATGAGCCATATAAATGTCAGTGTGTACTTCATTTTCTTATGCTGCTCAGTATTCATTGAGACTTGATATCTGTTCACTGTTCAAAAATTATGGAAAAAAAGTACACAAAGTGTGATATGTGTACAATATGGAATACTGTCCTAGTTTTAATTCCAAGCTAAGACTCACACCCAACCCCAACTCTAACCCTAAAAAAAACAGTGAAAATACATTATTCTACTTTATTATGATATAATTGGCCTATACTTAAGAAATAAGCGGTTTTTATTTTCTTTTGTAATGTTGTCTGTTCTTCTGATTTCAGTTAGTGCAAAATATATTTCCATATTGGACGTTATACTTTGTATGACGTTATACTTTGTTGCATACATTTCTTCACATTCTTAACCATACACCAATTCTTGACAAGTACTCGTCTGTCATTAAGTCCATAGTGACCAGCCTATATTGCAAACTTGTTTGGGATCATCTCTTCAGACAAGTTTCACCTATATAAAAAGACTGTTTTTTTTTATGTTGTTGTTGCTTTTTTTTGGGGAGGGTCAGTTTACTAGAAAAATAAATGAAAAAATTCAGGTTAGATAGGTTTTGTTTTATTATAATCCCTTCAGAAATGTATACCAAATTATGTATATCATCAACTGTAACAGTCTCTCCTTAACTCATCATCTCTTCTTTTAAAAGAATATAATAAACCAACAACAGTTTAGATTAGATTAAAAACTGTTTATTTTAGATATAAAAAAATATATACCTAAGTTAGGTGTGTTGTCTCCTTTGGTCAACTCCACTCTCTAAAGGCCAAGCATGACACACATTTAATTGGTCAATACACCTTTCAAACCAACCAACCACTGGCCCACATACATTGGCACCAGATAAGACTAAGACATGTCTAGACTTCTTTCTGACTGAACTCCAGAACTAATGGATATTAAAATTGTCTCTGCTACAATTCCAGCAGTCAATAGGAGAGCCGTATGAAGTGTGTTGAACTTTAGCATATACAACAATAACACAAGGACTTCAGTTAAGTGGACTCTTATGTTTATTCTTGTATATCGTATAGTAGCAAACAGAACAATTTGTTTGCAACTGTAATATCATCATCATCATCATGTCGTGCGACTAGCACGGATATCCCTGACCCTCTCTCTGTACGTCTCCCTATCATTCATCGCCTCTGGCAGGTCTTCAGGATTACATCCCGTATCATCACATAGCTGCTGTATGTATGTTCGAGCTGGTTGTCCTGCTTTTGATTGTCCATATGCGGGGGTCCACAGGAGTACATCACTTACGAGCTCGTCCTTGCTTCTTCAGCAGTGTCCGGCATGTCTGGTTCGTCTAGCTTGGATAGTTTTCGTGATAGGTGGTAGATGACTGTATAGCTGGTGCCTTGTGGGGTGTTGCTGCCAGGACTTGTTCAATATTGCTCTTAACATTCTTGTATAATTGCCATCTAGCTTCTTCTCCAACCGTTTAGTTAGCGTCCAAGTAGTGCATCCATATAGCAGTATCGACACGACCGCAGCCTGGAAGAAACTGCGTTTCATTTTATCGGTCAGGTTTGATTTCTATATGATTGAATGCCTATCGATAGCTATCCATGCCTTCGTTAGCCATGTGTCGATGTCTTAACTGGAATATAATTCTCTAAAACTTCCAAGTTGTGTTCATGTTTTTGCCTATAATTAACTTTCGTCAGTTATCAACTTAACCAACATATTTTGTGGCTTAATTCACCACATAAATAAAATCATAGTGATAGAATATTTTAAATGTATTTAATTGAAAAACACAATAAACAATTTATTTCTAACAAACAGAACAATTATACTCAATTTTGACATTTTTCAATAATTAAAATTCTCAACTTATTTCTAATTTTGAACAGAACTTGTCACTTAAATCTACCCATGTTTGGTTGTTCGTTTAGAATGAAGTGAAAAATCTGAAAAATTTAGTATACACTCCTTAAAGGCTATTGACATCTATTTTTTAGAGAAATATTGAATCAGGGATTCAGGTTATTAAATAATATTTACAGTCTAAAACAAAAGTTTCCTGGTTAAGTTACTGAAGCTTTTAACATGCCATCAATAGTAAGTAGTAATGTGTGGATGTGAATAGGACGGTGCTAATTTTGATCTAAGTTCGTTACATGTGGCTTCAGAGTAGTAGATATTCTGATAAAATTTTCAAGGTCTTTGGCCATCTCGCAACATAATAACGCTTATCTCAATGCACTATGTAATTTACGTATAAGTGTACTGGACTATGTTAATTCCTAGGAAGGTATTGATGTGATGCACCCCTTATTTTGGAAGGGGAGCTCCCATAGCATAATAGTTAATGTGCTGGACTGTGACATTCTAGGAAGCGAGTTCAAACTCCAGTCATGCTATTACGTTCACTTTTGGACTAATATCCCCTTATTTTCCTGTTATGAGTTAAATAGTACCACAATTGTTCTTCTACAAGTATCGCTTAGGCATTAAATAACCCATGAAGGTTGATATGCCATTAAACAAAGAAACCCACCAACTAACCAACCTTATTTTGTAACATAGGCATGTTGATTTGTATATGGGATCAACTATGTTACCTGTAGGTTTAAATGGAATGAATGGATATCACAAGAAACCACCCACCCTTGTTTTTTGGTTGACAGGATGAAAAATTGATTTCACTAATTCTTTTTCTTAAAAAAACATAAAGAATTAGTTTTATATTTTTGCAGATACACTGTCTTGAAACCAAAAATCAGTAAATTCTTCTATAGAAGATGGCAACGACGCTGGAATAACAATATACATAATAAAATCTTCTAGATAACATCCATACTTTGGGAACCATCTTTTAGAAAATCCAAAAAGAAACAAGATACTATATCCTGATTGTGCATTGATGACACAAGACTTACACATTCTTTTTATACTAAAACAAGAACAACAACAACCACAGTATATAGTATGTCAAATACTTTGCTGGTAAACATTTTTTCATAAAATACAGAGCTAAGCTCTCATTTGACAATGTTATTTCAAAGCAAATATGAAGGACTTATTTATGAAAATGTCAATTCAGCAGCTCTGGATGCTTTTGCTGAGATCATGAAAGTGATGAACCACACTGAAATGTGAGATGCTAAGCTCACCTGATACTCTCTGAGTGCTACTCACCAGGTTTAACTTTATAACTTGGATGGTTTCAAGCCTACATGGCCTTGTCTGATTGTTGAAGTTCTTGCAACAAAATAAAAACTCTTAAAAAACAAATACATAAAAAATGTAAATATAAACACACAATGTACAGGATTTCATAACCCATAGGTATAAAATAACCCTAGACTGGTTGGCATCCCATTAAAATCAATCAGTCATTGTCTGCTGCCTTATTCACAGACCAAAACTTCACTTAGCAGAATAACATTTATGTATAGAGTGAATTGTAGAGAAAAAAGGTTTTATTTCTCAAATAGGTGGAAAAAATTTTAATGAATTTTAATTTCTCATGGTAATTTTCTTCTTTTGCTCTCTGCCCAAGAATTACTCCACTCTGTCAGTGGGGTATAGAATATACTGCAGAAGAGTAAGATACGCACATACACATACAGAGAGAAAAAAAGGAGGGGGGTTCTGAGTATATCATTAAATTGCTTCTGATGATGAGGTTTCGGTTCTGGACCTCTGAGTCGTGTGGAGTACTTTTTCATTAGCATTACTCCCAGGTCCACTTTGATTCAAAGTGGTAGTACCTGCTTGGGTTCCATTTATGTGTCAACTAGATCTGTTTAAAAATGATTCATATTTGATTGAATCATCAAAAAAATACTCTTAAAAGCAACTACACAAAAAATATAAATATGAGCATACAATGAATGCAATTCCCTAACCTCTAATTGCCCAGTCGGCTGGTGGGGGGGGCTGTAGAATACATCGACTGCACCTCTGCAGAGAGGTAAGACCCCCCCCCTCCCAACGAGTGTTCTGGATATGACACTAAACAATCTGATGGTGAGGTTCCAGTGATGCTGGAGCTTTGGGGAATATGGAGCACTCCTTCATTGCCATTGCTCCCAAGTTCACTCTGACCTGGAGTGGTAGCACTTGATAGGGCCCTATCTATGGGTTAAATAGAACTAAACTGTATACTTATGTTAAACTGAATTGTTTAAATTAAAACTGTTTGACTAGACGGAATAGCTTGAAATAGAAATATTTTTGACATTCAAACTGCATACTTATGCTAAACTGAATTGTTTGAAATGGAACTGATTATTTGTATAAAAATGGATTTGGCATTAAATAACCTACAAATATGCCATAAAACACAACCCACCAACCATCCTAACATCTAAGCATAAAATAACCCTAGAGAGATTGACATGCTGTTAAAAAACAATGAAACATGGAAAATATAGATACTACAATTAAACATTTAGAAATGAACCAGATTTTGGCATCAAATAAACCATAAGGAATTGATATGTCATTAAATAAACCAAACCAAAGGGAATTGCAATTTGTTTTTTGTTAAGATAATTTCGTCATGAAGAAACTAATCCAAAGGTGTGATATCTGCTGAATTCAGCAAAGAAGTCAAAGCTTCCTAGCCAAGCTTTAACTATCTTTTGCCAAATCACAAAAGAAATGTGCAGACTGTAATATCATAGCCCATTCAATTATTGCCCTTAATTGGCCTCATTGTTTAAATCATTCAAGTTCATAGAAGATTCACTTTCAATTTTATCATATACTTAACATCTCCTTTTGATGCAGATCAGCCTTTAGTATGCTTCCTGTTAATTCATCTTGTTTTCTCCACAATCACTTGCATTCCATGATTCCTCATGTGTCAAAACTGAAACTATTTCATTACATTTGAAGTAGTGAATCTTGCATGGATACAGTAAGTATTTGTGTATAAGCCTCACTATTTTTCCAGATTTTTCAACCCAAAAATGTAAACCCTATAAATTCTTTTTTTTTTTGTTTTTTTTTTGTTAGTACAAATGGATAAAAAGTTAAACAAATACTAAATTTAAGTTACAAATTCAAAGAGGTCAGTGCAGATTATGCAGGAAAATTTTTTTTTCCAGAATTTCATTGCCCAAAGTTAGAAGTATGTGTTATACACAAATAATTATGATATACATATTTACCCATGTGGTTACCACCACAGGAAATGGACATGATGATCAGAGTTCAAATCCTGGATGAGGCTGCTTGCATTTCACATAGCGTTAATACTAATGGGAAAGGTATGAATCCAACTATTCTCCTTCTAACTATGGGTAAATAGTTGGGCAGACTGGCTCTTTAATCTTGGTATGGCAACCAGTCTAGGAGAAGAAAAACTCTGAATTCAAACCTGTGAAACCTCACTTAAAATTGACCTTGTGTCACATCCTGCTCATGTGGAGGGGTTGGTAAATATATATATATATATGCAAATTTCATTAAACATAATAGACATTTTATGTCTACATATTTTCTTCTGGATCCGTTCGAATTCCCGTATTACTTTTATCGTATTCGGGGGGAATTGATTTATGTATTGTCCATAGTTGTATGTATCCCTAGTACTTTCTGCCCAACTTTTGGCCATCATCAGGGGAGGATCTATTACAAAAGTGATGTAACTTTTATTTTAGCATATTACTACTGTGTAAGGGCGTCTTTGCCATTGAAGATTATAGCATTTGCTTTTAAATGGAATTCTATAATTAGTGCCAGTAGCTAAAGACATTTAAGTACATTAGCACTGGTTTGAAAATTAATTCTATTAAGTGTCGGTTGCATGTTTCTAATATGTAGTGCTTCGAGAATCTGAAGTTTTTGTTTATTATTTTGATGTCCTAATATTGTTGTGTTGTCAGTGAGAATTTTCCGTAGTTGTGTTGTTGGGCATGAATGTTTTTTTAAATGCTGAGTTATTGAACTTGTATCAGAAAGGTGCATTGTAAGGACAATACATAAATCAATTCCCCCCGAATACGATAAAAGTAATATGGGAATTTGAACGGATCCAGAAGAAAATATGTAGACATAAAATGTCTATTATGTTTAATGAAATTTGCATTAACGAAGAAATGCTGCTATATATATATATATATATATATATATATGCATTTACCCAACATCTCCGCCATGGGCAAGACGTGATATAAGGTCAATTTTTAAATAGAGAAAAGCTTTTTTAAAATCAAAATTTTCCTTCTCTTAAACTGGCTGCCTAGCCAAGATTAAAGAACCCATTCTGCTCAACTATTTATTGATATCTGGGGGAGCATGGATGGATTTATGCCTTTGTCTAAGGCATTAATTATGATGTGAAACAGCTTTGTACAGGATTTGAACTCTGGTTGCCAATTCCATTTCCTATGATGATAACTATTACACTTAGTGCAAGAAGATTGATGCAGAGACAGAGTAATGTGAATGTATGTATTTACCTAACACCTTTGTCATGGGTAGGATGTGACACAAGGTCAAATTTTAAGCAAATTGTTGGATTGTTTGGGGGCAGGTCAAGTGAAAGCGTACAAACCGTCCATAATTTAGTACATCATACTTATAGACTAGTTAGTAGCAGAAGGAGATCGGCCAATCAACAATGACTTGAGCATATATGAGAAGGGTCAAATTATCCTTATTATCTTAACCTAATGCAGTCTTCTACTGACAAGGTATACCTTTTGTATTAAGAATTCCATAACTAGAGGTCAAAATTGTTACCCGAATTTCTACAGGTTATGGACCCAGGAGAGCAAAACTTTTCTTTTACTGCAATGAATCCAAGTATGAATTATGGGAAGTGAAGTTCCTAGGATATCTTAGAATTCAACATTTACACCAAAATACCGGACATTGACATGATGGTTAGAGTGTTCGCCAATGGCCCGGGAGACCTAGGTTTAATCCCAGGTCAAGTCATACCAAAGACTCAAAAAATGGTACTTGATGCCTCCTTGCTTAACACTCAGCAATATAAGGTAGGGAGCAAGGGTAGAGTGGAGCAATCCAGGGAAAGGAGTAGTGCTCTCTTCTACACCATGGTGTAGTACTTATCGAAAAGGGAGTCTTCGGGTCACCCTCGACTAAGGTTGCCCACTTGACTTACTTTTATGCTATCAAAGTGACGATATGGATTTCATAGAAAAGAACACCACTGCCTTTGCTGTACTCATCCAGTATTTGGACGACAAAAGTTTATCATTAGTAATAAGAGATGCAAAAGACAATGGGCAGAAGGCATTAAGAGCGATACTGGCAAATACACCTGACCAAGCCGAAACACTTCTGCATAGTTTGGAACGAGCAGCAGCAAGCATAGGCCTCCATGTTAATGCACACAAAACGGAATATATGTGCTATAACCAAACGGGGGACATCTCCACTCTAGAAGGAACCCCTCTTAAACTAGTAGACAAATTCACGTACCTAGGAAGCAGCGTCGAATCAACCGAAAAGGACATCGAAAAGAGGTTAACGAAAGCATGGACAGCTATCAATAGGCTATCGACTATATGGAAATCAGACCTAACCGATAAAATGAAACGCAGTTTCTTCCAGGCAGCGGTCACATCGATACTGCTATATGGATGCACTACATGGACGCTAACAAAACGGCTGGAGAAGAAACTAGATGGCAATTACACAAGAATGCTGCGTGCAATCCTGAACAAGTCCTGGCAGCAACACCCAACAAAACACCAACTGTACGGCCACCTGCCCCCTATCACGAAAACTATTCAAGTTAGGCGAACCAGACATGCAGGACATTGCTGGAGAAGCAGAGATGAACTCATAAGAGATGTACTCTTATGGACCCCCACACATGGCCGTGCAAAAGCAGGACGACCAGCACGAACGTACATTCAGCAGCTATGTGAGGATACAGGTTGTTGTCCTGAAGACCTGCCTAGGGCGATGAATGATAGGGAGGAGTGGCGAGAGAGGGTCAGGGATATCCGTGCTGCCAGCACGATATGATGATGATGATGACTTATCAAAAGAAAATCTGAAAGTTATTTCTCTCTATACTGAGTTAACATCTTTAAGGAGATTGGAATCAGTTTTTTACAGACTATATAATAAGGGCAGAGAATATTTCTAATTCTTTGAAAGAAGCTGATAAAGTTATAAGTAACAGACTTTTAATTGTCATGGTTTGAAAAGGGTTGCCTACTAATTTTAAACCTTTTGCAATGGTTATAACCTAGAATAAGAAAATCTTAACTTTTTCTGAATTTAAGTTATGTTTAAGAAGTTATGAAGAAACAGAGTGTATGTTACCCTCCAGATGAATCCAATAAATGAAAACTACATTCAAAAAAGCTAAACTGAGGATTAAACTTGGATTGTAAATCAACAAATGTACATAACAAAAGCAACTCGTACCAAAAATATGCATCTTATTAAAATTTGGTTTTGAACCGACGAAACTTTCATATGCGGTTTTTCTTGTGTTTCTATTATAACAATGATTTCTAATATACGCTGAAGCTATCAATGCATAAATTTTGGGGCAGTTTTGACTCAATAAAGAGACACTTTGCCATAGAAAAAAAGGTTCTCCACAAACATTCCACAGTTCCATTTTGATGCAGTGAATAAGGGGCCGACTTTTGATGTTCAATCCTATTATCTACAAGCAACCATGGAAAAGTTTCAAAAGTGAAATTAGTTTCATTATCCATTCATAAACATTTTACATGGCTGTAAGGGGCAATGTCCATTAGATATTTCCTTGTTGCAAGAAAAGTATCAGATTTATGTTTTAAGAAACATAACATTATAAGGCCAGAATAGTCGTCAATAAAATTAAGTACATATCTATAACCTTCTTTTCCTAGAGGTTGTATTGGACCTGCTAAATCACTGTTCAAATTCAGAGTTTTCCTTCTAAACTAGTTGCTTAACCAAAGCTCTAGAACCCAGTCTATCCTATTATTTACCCATACCTGGGGCAAGAACAGATGGATCAATGCCTTTCACAAAGTGAAACATAAACAGCTTCATCCAGGATTTGAACTTGGGTCACCAATTCCATTTCCTACGGTGATAACCATTAAATCAAGTGTTCCTCATGATTGACTTTTATAGGTAAGCTTGAGATGACGTTATTGCTCAATTGCTAAACCAAAAACAAAAATGTTTGGATTAATAAATCTAAGTGTCACTCATTTGTTATATGTCTTGAAAAAGTAGCATGTCATGACACAATGTTTATTTGCACATTTTAATAATTGGAAAGAATTTGTTTGTCTGTTCTCTTAAGATTGGTCATAAACAGTTTGATATATGTTTACTTAACCCTCCACTATGAGACACAAGGTCAATTTTTAAACAGAGTTCAGCTGGCTAGATCTGTTTTCTTTGTCTTAGTCTAGTTGCCTAACTAAGGCTAAAGAACCCAGTAGACAGTAATATTTTTTCATAGCTTGGGGAGGGGAGACAGAGATTCATGTCTTTCCCTCAGGCATTAGTCAAAGTAAAGCACTGCTTTGTCCAGGAATTGAACTTGGATTACTAATTCCATTTCCAATGATGAAACAAGAATAATAGTACTTTGTGCCTATCTATGGGTCAAATATATCTGTTTAAAAATTATTAGTATTTGATATGACCATGCAGAAAAAAATAAATCTCTTAAAAACCAACAACACAAAAAATGTAAATATGAATGTACTGTAAACACAATTTCCTAACCTCTAGACACAAAGTAATCTTAGGATGACATGCTCTTAAAATTAATCAATCATTCTATTAAATTTCTTTCTTTATCAGATATTCAATTCTTGTCAGCTACAGTTGTAATTTGGTTCTTGAGTTTTAAGAAACTTGAAGTACCAGTTCTGCTATTGTGTAAAGAAAGCAAAAGTATCAGTTCTGACAATGCACTTATCAATAAAAAAAAAAGGTGATATGACTCTCTCTATTGTTTAGCTATATAAAAACAATAACTTTCATTTGAAATGTTCTAACTACAGATGTTCAATTTCCACAAGACTTTTCACTCGACTTCTGTGCTGCACACAAATCTTCAAGAATTCTGTATCTTTTTTTCTCCTCAATGGTGCTGAGTAAAATTACCTTGCATTTACTTTCTGTCTGAGTGCCATGTGCAGTATCATTCCCTATGAAAAATTGTTCCATACAACCCAGATAAAAATATTTCCAGTTTCAAAGCCGTACTCATCCTAACATTGCCATGTCTAGAAAAAAATCTTGTCCTCATTGCCAAAATGTCACAATTGCTCACGAAGGTAACTATAATAAATTTGACACAAGATTCCAATCAGATATGAGAGAAAGTCCTACCAATGAGTGAAAACTTCCAAGCTGTAACAAATTTTTTATTGGGTCTCACAGAGGATACGGGATGTAGCTTTGAAGACCTACTGGAGGTGATGAACGATAGGGAGAAGTGGCGAAAGAGGGTCAAGGATATTCATGCAAGCGGCACGACATAATGATGATGCTATTTTAAGTAGTGAATCACGCATGTATTTACTCAACCCCTCCTCCACAAGCAAGATGTAACAAGGTCAATTTTTGAGTGGAGTAAAGCTGGTTTGAGCTCAGATATTTCCTTCTCTTAGATTGGTTGCCAATCCAAAGCTAAAGAATCTGATGAACTTCAAATAACAATGACAGAACTAGTACTTCAGGTTTCTTAAAACTCTGGAACCAAATTATAATATTCACTGGTCCATTTGGCTGGGGCTGTAGAATACACCAACTACATCTCTGCAGAGGGGTAAGATTCCCCCAATGAGTGTCCTAGATATGATATTAAACAATCTGATGGTGAGGCTCCAGTAATGTTAGAGCTTTGGGGAAAGCAGAGTACCCCTTCATTGCCATCATTACCAGGTCCACTCTGGCCCGGAGTGGTAGCACCTGATAGGGTCCTATCTAGGGATCAAACAGAACTAAACTGTGTACTTATGCTAAACTGAACTGCTTGAAATAGGACTATTTTGACATTTGAACTGCGTACTTGTTCTGGACTGAATTGTTCAAAAGGGAACTGTATTTTGTTTGTTTGTTTTTTTTACATTGAAACTGCTAAACTGAATTGTTTAAAATAGAACTGTTTTGATATCTAATTGTGTGTAAACAAAAAACTATACTTATACCAAACTGAATTGTTTGAAATAGAACTGTTTCTATGTATAAAAATGGATTTGGCATTAGATAACTTACATGGTTGATATGCCATAAAATCAAACCAAACAATATCCACATAACCCTTACTTCATTTGTTCATGTCTATACTAATGCTCTTAGATAAGACATGAATCCACTACCCCCCACCCACCCAATCCTAGCAATGAGTAAACAGCAGAACAGTTGGCACCTTTAAGTTATATAAAGGTAGTTCAAGTTTACTTTGATGGGGGTGGGGGAACAGAAGGCATTGACTTATTGATTGTTAAACCAGCTTCCTCATTCCTCTTTGATGGAAATGAGGAGAGTAGTAGTAAAATTTATTAAAGAGCTGATATTGCAGGAGTTATTGTGGAAATGTAGTCATCTGAGGATATCATAACTCACAGTAATCAAAAAAGAGTGAGAAGTAAGGCAACAATAGAAATTAGAGGTGTTTTGAGATAAAAAGAAAGATTTTATTTTCAATTGATATACAGATTGTAGTTGTCATTGCATGTGGTAGTTGAATGTTGTTATATACAAGTGTGTGGTTGCAAGAAAAATAAGACTGACGAGAAGAGTTTATTTTGTTTATTGAATAAATAAAATAAACAAGTGGATGAAATATCTGGCTGGCTGACAGAGGGTTGTCTATTCGGCGACAAGTGGTTACTTTGATCTGGCCGGATGGTGTTGTCAGGTGACGCTCCTACGACAATTCAACTAGCATGTGACCTCTGCTCAGCCTATTTATATCTTCCCAACTTCAAACACCAGCTCCAGAAAATACTACTTGTGGAAAAAAAAATGATTGGTTGAAAAATAGACCTTTTTTTTTTTTTTTTTTTTTTTTTATAACTGAGAATTTTCTAGGGATTTTGGATAGACTATGCGCAGAAGCCATGATTTTCTCAGTTTAGCACTAGCCATTGTTGGGTCAACATCCAGTAGCTGTTATTTTCTTCTGCAGTATTGATGTCTGTGGGTCTGTGTTTTGTGTTTTAGTAGTTAGGTGTATGAAGAGTTAAGTGGGTGAATCAGAAGAGATTTGATGTATTTTACTATAACAATGTTATCATATAATATAGTTTGGTTTATCGCATATTGTAGTTGTGATCACATCTTTATTTAGGTGGCTACTGCTTTTTAGTAATCATTTGTATCTCTTTAAAGTTGCTGCTGTCAGGATCCTCTGCCTGCTCGGTCAAATCAAACCCTGTCAAAGTTACTTGAATCAGCTCAAAAATTGACTTGATGGTAGATGAGTGATTAGAAAATATTTTTATGACCCTTTATCTTTTCTCTTGAATTCTTCTAGAAGTGGATGCATGGAGCCAGTTAAGATTTTGGTTTATCTTTACCATATGAGCAGTGGCTGTCAAGGTGAACATTTCTAGTTGAGTTATTAAAAGGAGTTTTGACAAATTACAACAAACTCCAAGATTTAATGCCCAGCTAAGAATTATATCTTAATAAAAACACTGGAGAAGGCAACTGGAAACCACTGTCCCAACCAACAACAGTCATTGTAGGGCACATTTTACTGGCAAAGGTAGCCGTAAAAAGCCATGATCATCCATATCCTGAAGGAATATGGCAGATTGAGAGAAGTAGGCTATTAATGATATGTAAACATGTTTGTTTTTTTGTTTTTGAGTGAATAAAGCAAAATTGAAAGATCTTTTTTAAAAAGTTATTCTAGATCCATCCCGAGGAAAAAATGGATAAAATGTTTGGGATTTTGTATCGTGCATCTATTGGTGTTCACAGGGTAGGATATATTTATTTACCAACCCCTCCGCTCGGGCAGGATATGACACAAGGTCAATTTTTAAGCGAAGTTGAACAGGTTTGAATTCAGAGTTTTCCTTCTCCTAGACTAGTTGCCTCACCAAGGCTGAAGAATCCAGTCTGCCCTACTATTTACCCATAGCTGGAGGGAGAATAATTGGATTCATACCTTTCCCAATGGTATTAGTGCTATGTGAAATGCAATCAGTCTGATCCAGGATTTGAACTCATGTCATCGTGTCCATTTCCTATGATGATAACCATTACACCACGGGCACAGGGTAGGACATAGCTTCTTGTGGGCCTTAGGACAAACTCATCAGTAGGCCTCATAGCCCATCAATTGAAGGCCACTGAACTTACTGAACAGGGGCTCTTATGGTGTTTAATATATTATATAATGTAATATTTGGCATACACTTTAAACAAGGTTATAATCTGGCATGCTGTATGACACAATAGTTTCAATTGGTCCCTATATACCCACATGTCTATTGGTAAATCTGACACTGGGTATTCAGGATTACAAATGCTGATTTTCAAGGCAGTCAATCTTTAGTATTGTATACCTTTCTACCTATTTCTACCCCATATGGACTTGTGCTAGACAAAACTAAATTTTGATATGTACAAACATTTTTTTTCACTTTGAATATCATTGTTTTCTTTTAAAATCTACTTATTGTTTTAAGTCATTATGAATATTAAGGAAATGTAATTGGTATAGAATGTTTTACCACTCGAAAAATTAATTCAAAACATTGTTTCTCATAATAAAAGAAAATATTATTTTATTCTGATTGTTTTATCAATCTAATACTAAAGGGAGTCAAAAGTTTGCAATATTTTGGCAATGTGAGGCACAATGCAGCAGTTTGGGATGCTTTTTGCTGAGGTTGTGAAATGATGAACCACCCTGGAATATGTCAAGTGATAAGTTCATTTGATACTCTCAGAGTGCTACTCGCCAGATTTTCTTCTATGACAAGGAACATGGCCTCCGAATCCACAGTTTTAGGCTTATCTGACCTTGCCTGATTGTTAAGGTTCTTGCAAACTTAGAAAAATTTCATCAACCATCTTGTTACTGTACTGTGATCAACTTTGTTTTCACCTTTCGCACAAAAAATGTTTTTGGTTGTTTCTGTGACATTATGACCCAGTTCCAACTTATAAAGCTTAAATCCTCAAATTAAACTTTGCCCAGTCAGCTGGGGCTGTAGAATACACTGACTGCACCTCTGCAGAGGGGTACAACCCCCCCAACGAGTGTCCTGGATATGACACTATGATGGTGAGGTTCCAGCAGTGCTGGAGCTTTGGGGAGTGCGGAGTACCCCTTCATTGCCATTGCTCCCAGGTCCACTCTGGCCCGGAGTGGTAGCACCTGATAAGGGTCCTATCTATGGGTTAAATAGAATTAACAGCAGACTTATGCTAAAATGAATTGTTCAAGTAAAACTGAATAGTTTGAAAAAGAAATGATTTTTACAATTAAACCGTACTTACATTTAAACTGCGTGCTTATGTTTAACTGAATTATCTCAAATAGAACTGTTTTTCGACATTAAAACTGTATTTACACTTAACCGAATTGTTACATACAACTGCTTGAATAGTTTGAAATGGAAATGTTTTTGACCATTAAACTGTGTACTTATGCTAAACTGAATTGTTTTAAATAGAACAGATTATTTACATAAAAATGGATTTGGCATTAAATAACCTACAAAGGTTGATATGCCATAAAACCCAACAAACCAACCAACCATCAAATTAAACTATGTTGCACATTCATCTGTATGACTTTCAAATCACACATAGAGTGACACAATATACAATGAATTAGCACAAGTACCTTCTATAAGAGGAACTGTTTCAGATGTGGTATACATGCCACAAATTAGTGTGTACCAAAATATTGCAAAACTTTTGATTTACTCTAGAACTTTTAACAATCTAATAAAACAAGCACTTTCCAATAATAATCTTAAACTTAAATTTTATTGCCTATATAAAAAAATTGTCTGATTATTGTCTTGCAGAAATAAAGAATCAAGAACAATATCAGGTTAATTTGCGTGGCAGAGAAAGAGTATTTTATTGATACCAGCTTAAATAATCACGATGAGCTGAAGACCGTAAGTAAAAGCAAAAATATTTGTTGATTATTTTTCTAACAAGAAATCACAAGAGTTTGATAAAAAAAAAACTTGATTATTCTTCTTGTCTGAGAAGTAATGAACAAAATGAGTAAAGAACTTGTATCTTCAAAGAGGGAGTGGGATCAAAATAGAGTCCAATGTTAATCAGTCTGTTAGTCAAAAAGTTCTCCTCAGCTCGTCTGTCTACCAGTATATATAGTGCTAAGTAGGTGAGTCCATTTTGGTGCCAAAACATAACAACTCTGCCTTTCTCAATATAGATGATAGTTTTGATGATTACCACTGTCTACTCCCATGACACAGTGCTCTGGTCTGTGTACTTGGTTGATTTGAAGCAGCTGAACCAAATTCAGATATCTTCTCACCACCAATCCTCATCTGCTCGTCAATGTCTAGGTTGTCTTCTTTATCTGTAATCTTTTCAACTGTAAGGCCACTCCATAGAGTCTATGTGAAGGGGTCCTCAGCAGCCCCTTCACATGGACGAGCAAACGCAGGACGATCAGCTAGAACCTACATACAGCAGCTCTGTGCCAATACGAGATGTAACCCTGAAGACCTGCCAGAAGCAATGGACAATAAAGAAGAGTGGCAAGAGAGGGTTAGGGATATCTGTCCTGATGGCACGACATGATGTTGATAGGGTTTATCAGGAAGAAACCTGCACCTGCAAGCATTGCAAGTGACTTGCTGGTCACCACATCGATTCCTTAATCTCAATGACACTAACAAATGGAAATGGATCAAATGGTAGTCTAATTGTTGACTTGCTTTGCCTAATCAGAATTTTATCGCTATTGGTGATCGAATGTTCTCTGGTGTGTTTGTCCTGTTGTTTAGCAGCACGATCATACCAAAAGATCTGTAAGTGAATATTCCCACCTAGTGTCATCAGCTAGAGGACTTTTGTCGTAATGGTTCATCCAAAAAGAACTTCTGCTGGACTGAACCTAGTCATACTATGTGAGGTTGCATGATAACTTAGTAAAAAAAATTGTGAACAACAAGTCTAGAGTCCTGTCTATATACACACACACACCATATGAGTGACTTTAACCAACATCCACATGAAATCTTTGACAGGTCTGTTACTTTGCAGATGTTCAGATTCAATACGTCTGTGTCTGAAACTTTGCTATTTTGCATAGTTGCCAAATCCTGTGCTGTAACAGTAGCACCAAGAGGCAAAAAATAAGGTAAAAGGCTCAACTGGTAAAGAAGTTGTCTATTCTTTGACTGTGAAACTAAAAACAAAATAGAAAACAATTTCTGTAATCCCTTTCACACAGATCAATAACTCTGGCAAATACTGATACAGTGTGTGATTCTTACCTCTTCAAAAGAATGCCCCCTTCGCAAAGTCTAAAAGTCGCAGCTCTGTCAGCCAACAATTGTGTTAAGCTCGGAGAAATGGTAAAAAGTGCCAACCCTTCTAACGGTGTCACGTGTGTGACTGGTCGGTGTACAATGGTAATGTGTACCCAACTCTAAGGTGCCGTACCAAACAAGGGGGATAGCTCCCTCATTTACACTGTGCTTTGAAATGAAGATCCATTTTTGCTTTATATTACTTCTAGTTTGAAATATGTACAAAGCATTTTATGAACCTTTGGAATCAGCAAGTCAGTCAAGGTTGACTTAGTAGTTTCTACCTCCAGGAATCAATTATACTGGTCAATTAGTAGAAAGAAATAGAACTTTCCACAAACTGGACCCTTGAAATCCATTGCCAAATTCTGCCAATAGTCACTCTGGGAATTGTCTACATTTTGATGGTTCAGTGTGATGTGCATAGGTAGCTGCTAAACAAGCTTGACCACTGCTGATGAATTCTTCAGTCATACTGTCCATATTAGGAAACCATACTCTGCTTCTCAGGTATCATTTAGTTTTAATTGGTCTCTGATGACCTTCATGAGATAAGGTTATAAAATCTGTCTGCAGAGCTTAAAGGATAACAATTCATGTTTCCCATGAGACTAAAGCCTTGCCAATAGTCAATTCACTGAAAATATGTTTGAACTGTTGAACAACAGATCACTTTGAGAACTTACTCTGAGTATGTGGGTCTTTAATATGGCTAGTGGGTTGTCTTTGTTGGTCCCACATTGTAACATCTAAAGTGTTATATCTTCCAACAAGCCATTGGAGATGATGGCATTTATGTAGTATTCATTGCAGTCTTCTACCTCCTTATCTTCTTCCTCTTTCTTAATAGGTAGTAGATGTTGGCTCTGGTAGTCACAGGCATCATACTGACCGAGCTTGTATTTCACAGTAAAATCAAATCCTTGTAGTTTGATGTATTGGTTATTGATTTGAGCTAAAACATGATTGAGAGTGTTGTATAGAAGTAGAAAAGGTTTGTGGTCTGTAATGACTGTAAATAGAATTCTGTACTGATAAATTTTGTAGGACAAAATTTCAGTTATGAAAGCAAGATTTTCCGCTTCAACTAGGGAGTAGTTCTTCTTGGAGGGAGATTTTGCTCAATTAGTGTAATTTATTAGACTCCATTCACTGGTTTCTATGACACACTGCATTACCATAACAGCCATGCCATCAGGGCCTCTATTGATGGCTAGATGGGTTTCCTGTTCACAAGAAAAAAATTTCCATTACCTTTTCATTTGTTAATGCTGATTTCAATTTTCTTACTGCTCGTTTACAGTGGTTAGTCCTCACAAATTTCTTGGCTTTTCTCAGCAATGCTCTTAGTGGTGCAGTCATGCCACCTGTTTTACTTATAAAGTTGAAATTATACTGACACATTTGTTGAAAACTTTTCACCTCAGTGATGGCTCTAGGGCTCGATAGTTTGGATATTGCCTCTATTTTATCAGGATCCACTGTCATACTCTTTTCAGAGAAGATATATCCAAAATAGAGAATTTGTGGTCTGTTTCATTTGCACCTGTCATCTGCTAAAGTCCTCATCATTAAGTCTCTGAAGCATTCTACAAAAGTTTTCATTATATTTATGTTGAGTTATTCTATGAACGATAATATCTTTTATTTGAATGTTTGTATAGATCCCAAATAGCATACTGTAGTTTCTGAGAAAATTCTTCATGAGCAAGGGAAGCCCTCATCACTAACCACGCAAACCAAAAAATACTTCTATGGGTTCAGAAGTTGGTTAAGTGTCTGGACTGTTTACTAAGGGGCATCTGTTGAAAAGTATGGTTGAGATCCAATTTAGTCTATCACCACAATTTGTTTAGGCAATGTCATAACTCTTGTACTGATGTTTTGGCTTAATGGTTTTATTTACATCTTGAATGTCAACAGTTAAATGAATATTATTACCATCTTGACATTTCTTTTCTGTGACAACCACATTACATATTCCAATTTTTCATGAGAATCAAGGAGTCTTTCAATGATGTTTTTTTCAAACAGCTCATCTAAATATTTACCCATTTTCCTCCTAGCCCAATTAGCTGGGGTTGTAAAATACACAGACTGCATCTCTACAGAGTGGTAAGACTCCCCCCAATGAGTGTCCTGGGTATGACATTAAACAACTGATGGTAAGGCTCTAGTAATGGTAGAGCTTTGGGGAATGCAGAGTACCCCTTCATTGCCATCACTCCCAGGTTCACTCTGGCTCGGAGTGGTAGCATCTGATAGGGTCCTATTTGTGGGGCAAATAGGACTGTTTGACATTTAAACTCTATCACACAAATGACTTATGCTAAACTGAATTGTTTGAAATAGAACTGTTTGATCATTTAGCTGTGTGTAAACAAATGACTGACGTTTAATTGAATTTTTGGTGATAGCAATATTTGGAACCATTTAACTGTATGCAAAAGAATGAGCTTAGACTCATTTTAAAATGTTATCAACAAAATGTGTTTACAAATCATATGTATTTAATATATATGTATAAACTGGGCCATTGGTCTAGTGGGTAGAGTGTTCGCCAATGGTCCAGGAGACCAGGAGTTCAATCCCAGGTCGAATTAACCAAAGACTCAAAAAAGTGGTACTTGATGCTGCCTTGCTTAACACTCAGCATTATAAGGTACAGATCAAGAGTAAAGTGGAAGAATCCAGGGAATGGAGTAGTGCCCTCCCCTACACATCAGTGTAGTAGTTATTGAAAAGGGACCCTTCAGGCTGACCTTGACAACAGCTGCCAAATTTTTTTTTTTTATATATGTATAAAGAGAATTTGGCATTAAATAACTTACAATGGTTGATATGCCATAAAACCAAACCAAACCAAACTCCTTTCCTCCTGTATGCTAATGGAATTGGTCAGTTGTGTTGTACTACTGGGGTTACCTCCAGGTTTATTTCAAAATGAATTGCTTCTCCATTGAGAATGATCTGACACCATTGAATAAACCCTGAAATCTTTAAGTATTTGCTTAGTAGAATTTGGTAACATAGCAATATTTTCATTCACTAGGTGTAAATCTGAGCTGTCTGGAATAATTGTCAAAATTCCAAATGCTTTTGCATCCTCAGTACTCAGCAAACTTTGTCATTTACCATGTATATCCAACTACCATCCTGTGTGGCATCACCCACAGCAATAAAGGTGGTTTTGGTATGGCTCTTTAATGGAAGAAGTCACTTGGTACTGTAGGGGGTGAGTTTAACACTGGTACAATGCAAGAGGCTGCCACACTGCAATCTTCTAAATTCACTTAACCCAATTAATCTTTCAGCAACCTGAATTTATCCACTTCAGAGTTTCTTTCCTGCTGAGGAATAACTTTAAAATTTCCTCATCCTTTACTTTACTCAAGGAAACCAAACCTACAATTAGTCATCCAATGGCAGTATCCAATGCACTGTTGTCATCATCATCATCATCACTGCTGTCATAGTCCCCTCCTTCATTGCACCTATCTGTAAATGTTCATCTGTGTGAGTCTTTTTGTACATCCATGACAGACTTTAACTTATACAAAATATCTGATACCATTGCAAACTGCACTCTTAGCCAGACACAACCCTTTGTGGAGTGCACATTTTCTTTTATAGCCGCATTTGTTGCGAGTGGATGATGTCTGCAGAATTTTACAGGGTCTTTTACCCTACATTCAGACTCACTTAAGGACATATCTGCTGCTTGCTTATCTATAATTTCAAAGTACATCCTAGTTTAATGAGTATTGCATAGTCTGGACCTTTAGCCAATGCTTTTTTCTCCTTAAACAGTGACTAGAGGTTTGAAAGGTGTCAGTCTAAAAAGACTTTATATTGCCTTGTAAAATGTCATGGAACAGTTTGTACATGGGAAATACTTGATTCATTGTTCCTTTTAGTCTGTCTTTAATGCTTTCTATTCCCTCAGCAAATGTGTCAATTGGTTTTACTTTGCCAATGTGTATAAATAAAGTCATTAAATCATCATCTCCCCATATCTGTACTTGACTTTTTTCTTTTTCTCACTAGTGATTTCTGCTGTTGTACGCATTAGCTTGGCTTATTTCATGTATTTCTCCATGCATTCCAAGGTATCAGTTGTATCATTTCCATATCTGAATGCCTCTAGAACTCCCTACAAATTGTGTTGCCATCCTCGTCCCTAGTTAAAAAGTAGTATATTCAAAGAAGGTGGGTCAAAAATAGTCCAATGCTTGTCAGTCTGTAAGTCAAAAAGCCCTCCCCTCAACCAGTCTGTCTATAGCGTATATAGTGCTAAGTAGGTGAGTCCATTTTGGTGTCAAAGCATTACACTTTCCTACTAAAAAATTACTGAAAGGAAAAAATATAAAAACAATACAAAAGAATGATAAAAATTAATGAAGTAAATTGAATCAAACTATACTTATACTTACCATATAAGTTCATGTAATGAATGACTTTTTAAGACCAATTCTTGACCTCAAAAATAAGGGGTCATTCATTTACATGAGATGTTTTTGAAACTTTACAACTTACCTTCTTTTTTTTTCTAGACTAAAGTTTGCTATAACTTCCAATGTGTCCCCACATTGCCTATACCTTAACGAAGGCTATTACTTAAGATAATCAAGTTTATACTTGTTTACCATTTACAACACCTGTACATATAATATGTAGAAATATTATAAATAGTAAACAACGTTACATAAAAACTTGATTATCTTAACTAATAGCCTTTGTTTAAGTATTAGGCAATGTAGAAATGTGTTAGGTCAGACTAATGGGAAATTATATTGAGTCATGAATACATGCATATTAATCCTATTATGTATCAGTGGTGGGGGTTTTATTATGTTTGGAATATCCAGCAGGCTACATCAAGGTCTAGACTACATTGTTTATTTACAGTATTGCATTGATTTTAATTATATTACAGTAGTTTTGAAAGTACAAATAAGTGCTTGAATGTTTTCTCTTTATGTTATTAAATGTTAAAGAAATATTTTTGTAGGCTAGCATGCCAAAAGTTCGGGGTTGTTCATTACATGCAATATATGATAAAAACACCTTTTTGTGGCTAATAATTAGGGGTCGTTCATTATACATTAATTACTTTCATTGAGTATATACTGTAATAAAATTGCAACACCCTAAAGATGCTAATTTTGAGCTAGGCTCAATACATGCATGCTACACTATAGTAGATATTCTGATAACATTTTCAAACTCTTTGCAACATAGTGCATTGAGATAAATGTTACTATGTCATATGCATGTAAAAGCACAGATGCCCAAGGAACTATTGATATAAGGTTTAAGTACTGTCAATACACCCCTTACTTTGAAGTAGGGAGTCCTCATGGTGTAGTGGTTAACACACTGAACTGTAGTATCAAAGTAAGCAAGGTTAAACTCCAGTCATGCCATTACATTTACTTTCAGACTAATACCCCCCCCAGAAAAGTATGAACCCTCTTAAGCCCCCCCCCCCGCTATAGGTTGAATAGTACCCCTACTGTTCTTCTATGAGGATGGCTTTGGCCTTAAATAACCCATGAAGGTTGATATGCCATTAAACAAAGAAACCAACCAACCAACCGTATTTTGGAGCATTTGCACAAAGTGATTTGTATATGTAAAGTAAAGTAGGCGACCATAGTCGAGGGTGACCCGAAGGCTCCCTTTTCGATAGCTTACTACACCAAGGTGTAGGGGAGGGCGCTACTCCTTTCCCTGGATTGCTCCACTTTACCCTTGATCCGTACCTTATAATGCTGAGTGTTAAGCAAGGAGGCATCAAGTACCATTTTTTGAGTCTTTGGTATGACTCGACCTGGGATTGAACCCAGGTCTCCCGGGCGATTGGCGAACACTCTAACCGCTAGGCCAATGTCCGGTATAAATTTGTATATGTGATCAGCTATATTACCAGGAAGGTTTAGTTTTAAGTAAACTCAAACATATTCAGAATGTTTTAATTTTATTTTTCATTGTAATTGTTAAAATATTTCATCTTAAAAGCCATCTTGTTGGCAGGGCTTAGAATACACTGATTATATCTTCTGGAGAGGGGTAAGTTCCCTCCAAAAGGGGTGATCTGAACATGACACTAAACGGCATGTGATGGTGAGGCTCCAGTTTTGGAGCTTTGGGAGGGTGTGGAGTACCCATTCTTTGCTATTACTTCCAGGTCCACTCTGACACAGAATGGTAGTAGTACCTGTTAAGGTCCCATCTATGAGTCAAATAGATCCATTTGAAAATTATTTGTATTAGATAATAGTTACTTGAAACTAGAATTGTTTACTAAGGATTGTTATTATTAGTTACTCGAAACTATATCATTTACAAACAAATGATTATTATCATTGAATAGAAATGGTTTTTTGAAACCATATAATTGTGTATAAAATATTAGTATTGAATAAGAATACTTGAAAATATATGTGTGCAAATTATTTGTATTAGATTAGGAATACTTGATATCATATAGCTGTGTATGAAAAATACTCTTAAGAAACAACTACACAAAAAATGTAAATATAAACATACAATGTACATGATTCCCTAATTTTTAGGCATAAAATAACCCTAGACAGGTTGGTATGCTGTTAAAATCTATCAATCAAAATGTAAACATTATTCAGCATAAAATTACTCCTTAAAAAAAACTTATTTCTTCAATTTTTAGAGACAGTCTCTTTTCTAATACTAATAATTTATCAAAAATGATATGGTTTAAAATATCTATTCCTATTAAATAATAACCATTTGTTTGTACAGGGTGTCCTCGTGGTGTAATGGTTAAAGCGATGAACTGCGGAATCGTAGTACGCGAGTTCGTACTCCAGTCGCGCTATTACGTTCACTTTCGGGCAAATACCCTTGGGAAAGGTATGAACCCCCTTATTCTCCCTCCAGCTATGGATAAATAGTAGGACGGACTAGGTTCTTCAGCCTTGGTGAGGCAACTAGTCTAGGAGAAGGAAAACTCTGAATTCAAACCTGTTAAACTCCGCTTAAAAATTGACCTTGTGTCATATCCTACCCGAGCGGAGGGGTTTGGGTAAATAGTACCATTTGTTTGTACACAGTTATATGATATCATGTATAATTATCTAATACCAATTTTCAAACAGATATATTTGACCCATAGATGAGACCCTAATAGATTCTACCATTATAGGCCAAAGTGGACCTGGTAATAATGGTAGTGAAGGGGTACTTCGCATTCCCCAGATCTCTAGAGCAGTAGTCTTGTTATCAGATTCAGTTTAGTGTCATACCCAGAATGCCCTTTGGGATGGCTTCCCCTTCTGCAGAGAATATGATCAGCATATTCTAAGCCCTGCCAACATGGTAGGTTTACATTTTTGTATATATAATAAATGTGTTTAAGAAATTATTATTTATTGGTTTATTGAACTTATTGATTATTGAATGTATTGATTAAATGAAAACAATTCATGACATTTATGTATAAACCATCTTTAAATCTCAACCAAATTTTAGAAGTTTCATTTTTTTTTTCTTTCTTGTTTAATCCAACACTGAAAATTATAAAATGCACAATGATAATCTTCCTGAGCTAATCCTTATTGATTGACCTTAAAAACATACCCTATACAGAATGTACATTAATCTCTTCATAAGTGTTTAGTAAGCTTGGCTTAATCTAGCACAAGGCCATATTTATAGGAGCACCTCAGCACAACTGAATTGTTATTCAAGACAAGCTTGCTAACCGTTGTGCTATGGTAAGCACCAAATCCTTATCAATGACCCAACTAATATAGTTCCTTATGTGAAATATTTCTTGGGTATGATACTAAACTGCATCTGGTGGTGAGGCTCCAGTTCTAGAGCTCTGGTGAATGTGCAGTACTCCTTTCTGCCATTACTCCCAGGTCCACACTTGTTTGGAGTGTTAGTGCTTGTTATGGTCCCATTTGGGGGTCAAATAGATTTGTTTGAAAATTATTTGTATTAGATAGGAATATGTGAAACCATATAACTGTGCAAATTAACGTTTATCATTAATAGAATTATTAATGTTAGATAAAAATACTTGAAACCATATTGTGTACAAATGGTTAGTATTAGCTCGGAATACTTGAAACCATCTGTGTGCTCACAAATTATTATTAAATAGAATTATTAATGTTAGATAAGAATACTTGAAACCATTCAACTGTATGCAAATTATTTGTATTAGACAAGAATAGTTGGTATATAACAACGTGAAAACAAATGATTCTAGGCAAATAGAAGTATAATTTTTTTAAAAGGGCAATGGAAAATGAATATGATTACAATCAAACATTTTTAAATGAGTCAAATTTCAGCATTAAATAACCCATAAGGAGTTGATATGCCATTAAAGAAATAAAGCAAAGCAAACTGAGGGAAATAAGTCGTTTATTTAAAACAACCTAAAGTTAATTAGATGATACCATACCTTCATGGGGAAATTAGGAAACAGATCATCACTAAAGACTGAGTGTGAACCTCACTGAGTGCCCCATAAATTGAATAATATGAAAATATTTTAATTAGTAACTGTTTCAACTGTGTTGTATGTAACTTCAACCCCAGAAGGTTGTTGGTGTAATAGTTACTGAAGGAATTTTAATGAGTTCATGTTTTCTACTCAGTAGTCCCTGCTTGCTTAATAATTTTGAAGTAAGTTAGTTTTATATTTGTCTTTGTTTTTGTGTTGGTATCAAAAGCATTTTCAAAGGTTCATGCCTTTATCAAAAGCATTGATATTAAATTACTCTGGAAATTGTCATATTAATGTCCTGTCAGTAGAACTTAGAATATACTGACTGTATCCTCTGTAGAGGGGTAAGACGACCCTCAAAAGAAGAGGTGTTCTAGATATGACATTAAACTGCATCTGATAGTGAGACTTCAGTTTCCCTTCATTGCTATTACTTCCAGGTCCACTCTGACGCAAATAGGTAGTCCTATGAGCCAACTTGATCTGTTTTGAAAATTATTAGCTTTAGATAAGAATACTTGAAGCCATACAAACAAATGATTATTATTAAATAGAAATAGTTTCTTGAAACCATATAGTTGGGTATAAATTATTAGTATTAGATAAGAATACTTGAAACCATATAAATTGTGCAAATCATTTGTGTAAGACAAGAATACTTGATATCATATCATCATCATCATATCGCGCTGGTAGCACGGATATCCCTGACCCTCTCTCGCCACTCCTCCCTATCGTTCATCGCCTTAGGTAGGTCTTCAGGACAACATCCCATATCCTCACATAGCTGCTGAATGTATGTTCGTGCTGGTCGTCCTGTTTTTGCACGGCCATGTGTGGGGGTCCATAAGAGTACATCTCTTATGAGTTCGTCCCTGCTTCTCCAGCAGTGTCCTGCATGTCTGGCTCGTCTAACTTGAATAGTTTTTCGTGATAGGGGGCAGGTGGCCGTACAGTTGGTGTCTTGTGGGGTGTTGCCGCCAGGACTTGTTTAAGATTGCACGTAGCATTCTTGTGTAATTGCCGTCTAGCTTCTTCTCCAGCCATTTTGTTAGCGTCCATGTAGTGCAGCCATATAGCAGTATCGATGTGACCGCTGCCTGGAAGAAACTGCATTTCATTTTATCGGTTAGGTCTGATTTCCAAATAATCGATAACCTATTGATAGCTGTCCATGCTTTCGCTAACCTCGTTTCGATGTCCTTTTCGGTTGATTTGACGCTGCTTCCTAGGTAAGTGAATTTGTCTACTATTTTAAGAGGGGTTCCTTCTAGAGTGGAGATGTCCCCCGTTTGATTATAGCACATATATTCCGTTTTGTGTGCATTAACATAGAGGCCTATGTTTGCTGCTGCTTGTTCCAAACTATGCAGTAGTGTTTCGGCTTGGTCAGGTGTATTTGCCAGTATCGCTATGTCATCGGCGTAGTCGGCGTCGGTAATTGTTGTTGCGGGGTATCTTCTGCTTCTTTTCTTCGTCAGTTCGAAGCCATTCTCTTTGATTTTGTCAATCAATGTTCTAAGTACATAGTCTAGACAAATGATAAAGAGGTACGGAGCCAGCGTGTCCCCTTGTAGTACTCCTGCTACAATGTCAAAGTATTCTGTGTCTCCATCCGGTGATCGTACTTTTACTTTAGTGTTTCTATAGAGAGTCGTTATTGCCGCTACGGTTTCTTTAGGTATGCCGTACGCTAGTAGGATTTGTTCCATCTTTCCTCTGTGAATGGAATCGAAAGCCTTGGTAAAGTCAACAAAAATTAATGTCGCTTGTAGGTTTTTTGCCTGTACACCTTCAAGGATTCTATGGATGGTTAATATTTGTGAGGTCGTGGATCTATTTCTTCGGAAGCCATTTTGGTTTTTTCTAAGTATGTTGTCGATTTCGGGTTCTATGCGGTTTCGTAGTAGGGCATTGTAGATTTTGGCTGCTGTGGATGTAAGTGTTATGCCTCGGTAGTTTTTGGCTAATCCGAGGTCCCCCTTTTTAGGGAAGGGGAGTATGCATCCCTTCATCCATCTATCTATCGGATTTTGATTGTATACTGCATTGCAGTGTCGGAGCAGTATGTCATCGAATTGTCTGGTCTTCCATACTTCTGGGGGAATTTCGTCCAGCCCTGCAGCTTTCCTATTTTTAATTTTTCTGAGAACCGAGTCGAGTTCTTCTTGTGTGAACGGTCCTAGTTTAATGTCTAATTGTTTGCTAATTATTCTGGTGATTGGTTCGTGTGTTATTTTCGGTGGGTTTCCTAGTAAGTTTTCGAAGTGCTGTTTCCACAGTTTTATTCCTTCTTGTTGGTTTGCTGCTTTAAGTTTTGCTTTGGCTGTGTTCTTTCTTCTACTCACTTCGTTTATTGTTTGCCAGGCTATCCTAGATTGTCTATCTTCCACCGAGTCTCTCATCTTATCTATCTGATTTTGAATGTATTCTGTCTGTTCCTTTATATATATGCCTGCTAATTGATATTGTGCTGTTTTTAGTTTTAAGGCATTTGTGTTTGTTGGGTTTTTTCGATAGTTTTTGGAGGCTGTTTTCACTAGTGCACGTTTTTCTCTCACCGCTAAAGTTTCCCAAGGAACTCTATATTTAGTTTTGAGTTTTGTTGGAATGCATTTCGCTGCAGCCTCAAAGTGTGCATTGACGAAATTTTCATATTCGTCGTTTGGTGTACTTTTTTCCGTCTTTTCTTGTAGTGTTTCGAATCTGTTTCTTAATTCTAATACGTATTTATCTCTTATATCTCTGTTGTTCAATAGGGCCCAGTCATAGTGTTTGGTGGTCGCTGTTCGTTTTTTTCATAGGCTTAACCGTATTTTCGCCGTGACTATTCAGTGATCGGTGGACACACCCTCAAAAGAGGAGTATGCCTCGCAATTCATTGCACTATTTTTCCATTTCTTGTTTATAAGGACGTAGTCTATCTGAGCTTTAGTATTGTTTGCGTACATGTAAAAAAGGGAGGGAAAACTATGATATCATATAACTGTGTATAAATCAATGATTATAGATAAATAAGTGTGATGAAACATTGAAAATATAGTCATGATTAAACGTTCACAAATAAGTGAAATTTTAGCATTCAATAATCCATTAGGAGTTGATATGCTATTAAACCTAAACCAAACTAAATTGTCATATTAGAAACCTTATACTGATTAGAAGTAGTTGTGCCTCTTATGTCAGTATTATATACTAAATATACTCATGTAAAATAGATATTTTGCAATATGGTATTATACAAGCAATGATCTTTTTTCTTTTAAGTTCATGCCTATATTAAAAGCATTGGTTCTAAATGTGTCTACTAATTGTTATATTAGAAACTATATATTGACTTGAAGTATATATTTACCCAATCCCACTACCATTAGCAAGATGTGACTCAAAGTCAATTTAATGAAGCTTCAATTTACAGTGCAGAAACCACAGCCATTGATCTAGCTATGAATATCATAGCAAATCATAAAGCTTCCAAATTTATCATCTACACGGACTCTAAATCAGTCCTGCTAGCACTACAGAACAGAGACACATCATCCCCTTTGATTACAAAGCTCCTAAACAAACTAAACACCCTCTCTAAAAATAGTAACATTATATTCACCTGGATACCAAGTCACATTGGCATCCAAGGAAATGAAAAAGCAGACAAAGCTGCCAAAAAAGCTCTTCAAATTGATATATGCAAATCAAAAATCCCATACACAGATCTGAAACCAACCATAAAGAAATTTATATCAGAAAGATGGCAGAAATCATGGGACAATCAGACCCCAAACAAACTCCATGAAATACAAGAAGCTATCGGAGAGTGGCCAACAGAAGTATCAGAAGAGAAGAAGTAATACTTGCCAGATTGCGTATTGGGCACACCCACATTACTCATTCACACCTGTTAAAAGGGGAGGATGCCCCAGTGTGCCCATCATGCAAAGTACAACTCACAACCAAACATATCCTTCTAAATTGTAACAACTTTAAACATATCCGCACTAAGTACTATCAAGCAAGAAACCTGAGGGACATCTGTAAGAATACAAACCCTGAAAACATTTTTAATTTTCTAAAAAAAGGCAAATTTTTCTGCAAGATATAACCAAACATCTCTATAGAACCGCCACTTTAATGACTGAAATTCACAATAACCTTTTCAGCATTAAATGACCCACAGGGGTTGATATGCCGTTAAACAAAACTCAAACTCAAGGTCAATTTAAGAGGAGTAAAGTTGATTTTGTTAGTTATTGAAATCAGCACTCTGTCATGACAACAAGCTGAGTTAGATCTGAGAAGTGATCTCTTGAACTATGAAGGAGGAGAGATTTATGGCATATTTGGGCATTCCATTGTGCTTATGTGGTCAAGTCTATTCCCTGGACAGTAATTAGTCACTGGTTCAGGAATGGACATATTAGTCTGTGTGTGTGTGTATATATATATATATATATATATATAGGCTTGTTTAGTAGTAGCACAGGTTCTGTATTGAGTTACAACCTGTTTTATTTTTGTCTGCTAACTGGATGCTGGTTGGAATCCCTGGGTTGGTAGGTGTTGTTATTATTGTTGGTTTTCTATACATTAGAATGCTGACTTCTACAGATTTGAATTCAGCTTTCATTGTCCTAGATTGCTTGTCTTACCAAAATTGAAGAACCTAGTCTGCCCTACTATTTACCCATTACTGAGATAAATAAACACAGGGAATGGTGAATGTGTAGTAAGGAAGATTATTTCGAAAAAGACACAGGGAATGGTGAATGTTTAGTAAGGAGGATTATTTTGAAAAAGACACAGGGAATGGTGAATGTTTAGTAAGGAGGATTATTTCGAAAAAGATACAGGGAATGGTGAATGTTTAGTAAGGAGGATTATTTTGAAAAAGACACAAGGAATGGTGAATGTTTAGTTGTAAGGATTATTTTGAAAAAGAAACACGGAATGGTGAATGTCTATTAGTGAGGATTGTTTTGAAAAAGATACATGGAATGGTGAATGTCTATTAGTGGGGATTATTTCGAAAAAGACACAGGGAATGGTGAATGTTTAGTAAGGAGGATTATTTCGAAAAAGACACAGGGAATGGTGAATGTTTAGTAAGGAGGATTATTTTGAAAAAGACACAAGGAATGGTGAATGTTTAGTTGTAAGGATTATTTTGAAAAAGAAACACGGAATGGTGAATGTCTATTAGTGGGGATTATTTCGAAAAAGACACAGGGAATGGTGAATGCTTAGTAGTGAGGATTATTTTGAAAAAGACACAGGGAATGGTGGATGTTTAGTAATGAGGATTATTTTGAAAAAGACACAGGGAATGGGGAATGTTTAGTTGTGAGGATTATTTCGAAAAAGACACAGGGAATGGGGAATGTTTAGTTGTGAGGATTATTTCAAAAAAGACACAGGGAATGGGGAATGTTTAGTTGTGAGGATTATTTCGAAAAAGACACAGGGAATAGGGAATGTTTAGTTGTAAGGAATATTTTGAAAAAGACACAGGGAATGGTGAATGTTTATTAGTGGGGATTATTTTGAAAAAGACACAAGGAATGGTGAATGTTTAGTAGTGAGGATTATTTTGAAAAAGACACAGGGAATGGTGAATGTGTAGTTGTGAGGATTATTTTGAAAAAGTCACAGGGAATGGTGAATGTCTATTAGTGGGGATTATTTCGAAAAAGACACAGGGAATGGTGAATGTTTAGTAAGGAGGATTATTTCGAAAAAGACACAGGGAATGGTGAATGTTTAGTAAGGAGGATTATTTTGAAAAAGAAACACGGAATGGTGAATGTCTATTAGTGAGGATTGTTTTGAAAAAGATACATGGAATGGTGAATGTCTATTAGTGGGGATTATTTCGAAAAAGACACAGGGAATGGTGAATGTTTAGTAAGGAGGATTATTTTGAAAAAGACACAGGGAATGGTGGATGTTTAGTAATGAGGATTATTTTGAAAAAGACACAAGGAATGGTGAATGTTTAGTAGTGAGGATTATTTCGAAAAAGACACAGGGAATGGTGGATGTTTAGTAATGAGGATTATTTTGAAAAAGACACAGGGAATGGGGAATGTTTAGTTGTGAGGATTATTTTGAAAAAGACACAGGGAATGGTGAATGTGTAGTTGTGAGGATTATTTTGAAAAAGACAAGTCTCAATGAGTTACAGATGAAGCAATAAATATGTTTTTGAAAGAAAGATTTTTGAAAATACCTTGTATGCCCAGTGTACTTGTTTAAAATGAAGGGTTTTTTGTTTGTTTGTTTGTTTGTTTTTTGGGTTGGTTTTTTTTTTTTCAACAATATGGTAGCATAACATCATTTAAACTTAATCTCTTTTTTCTTTTCCTTTTTACAGGTTATGAAGATGATCCAAACAGTAGAGTCATAGGAGAAAGATTTACATCCAACAAATTTGATAAAAAATGCCTTCTAAATCAACACACATGAATCTATTTGCGGTTAACATTTCGAATTGATGAAAAACATCTATTTTTATGTCGATTTATATTACATTGTTTGGAAAATATCACATTTAAAATGTAGAAATTTAAAGCCAACTAACTACTGTGAAAATTTTGGTTATAAATACTATATGTAGGATATAATATGCAGTATTGGACAAAAAAAAGCAGTTCACATCAAAATTTTTATTATATACTGTTTAACATGCCACTTTTTTTCCTTTTGATTATTATAGAACCACAAGACTTGTTTAATTCTATATCATTTTTTACTTCTCCACCATCATCATACAATGTGAGGTACCCTTAAATGCAGATGTGACACATAGCCATAATTATAGTCAACCTGTCTAGGGTTATTTTATGCCTTGAGGTCATGACTTTTCATTATAACTAAAAGGACTTTGACAACAATAATCAAGGAAACTATTCACTTCCTAAGTGTGTAAGTCATTTTATTAAAATTTGTGGAAATAATAAAAAAAATGGTTCAGTCTTTTTGGGTTTTTTTGTTCAATACTGGATACAATAGTAAATCATAAAACATAGACTTGGCTTCTTTCAGGTTGTTTGTTGTTTATAGTTTCTTGTAATGTCATGGGGGGCAAAGACTTTAATGAGTGTCATGTCCGTCATTGCATGTTGTATGAATTTCATAGAGGCAGTAATGCAACAAAGACAACAAAGAATATTTGTTCTGTGTACCCAGGTGCAGTGACTGTTCGTAAATGCCAACGATGGTTTAGTAAGTTTAAAAAGGGCGACTGTGACCTTTCTGACAAACCTCGTTCTGGAAGGCCGACTATTTTAGATAATGATCTTTTAAAAGCATCTGTTGAAGCAGATCCTTGTCAAAGCACTAGAGAGTTAGCAAAAAGGTACAAAGCCTCCTGTTCAACTATATATGAACACCTCAAACAAATCGGCAAAGTATCTAAGGAGAGAATTTGGGTTCCATATGATGAACTCACTAAAGAATTGAGTGCAACATTTAACCATTTAGAACAGTCTGCTAAAGAAAAATAAAAACTTCTTATTATCAACAGATTTTATAGAAAATAAGAAATGGCTATTGTATGCTTACAGGGAATTCAAAAAGCAGTGGTTAAAACAATGTTAACATTGAAACCAGGGCTTCATTGGAAGAAGGTTTTGCTAAAGATAGTTATCTATACTCTACAAGTTATTGGATTTGGAGACGCACTCAAACAGGTCCATGGTTAATTTCAATAAAAATATGCACAGTTTTGGTGAACTGAAAAGGTGTTTTGCAGCATGACAAAACAAGGCCTTGTTCATCAAAATAAAGCCAGAAAAAAATAGGAGGCTTTGCTTCTTGCTCTCGTGGTGAGAAATGTAAAGTCTCATCCCTGGGAGTGGGCTTCCCAAGATGCACCTCTCTTACATCCAAAGAAGTAAAGTTAGGGTTTATCCCTGATGGCTGAAGTGTCCCAAAAGGGACAAGTTCTGGAGTTACTCACTCACGAGAAGACACTATACTAAACATGACCTTATGTCGGAATCAGCCTTTGTGGCAAGATGGATGAATACTTCACAATGAAAACAAAAATGCATTTTTTTTTTTTACTTTGACAGCAATGATATCAATTAACCCTTTTGGTGCAGTGCATTTGGCAAAATATTTAATGGCTGAAATGCACTTTTGACCATAAAATAAAAAAGCTTATTGAAGTTTCACACATACAATACGCTACTGCACACGTGTGTTTGTAAAAAAAATTTTTTTTTTGACTGATACTTCTAAAAATGACTATTTTACTAAAGTTTTAGAAGCAATAAAACTTTTTTTTTAAATTTTTTTTTTAAATTTTAGGACCGGGTTATATCAAACAAGAGGCCCTTTTAGGGGTGCATATATCATACAAGATCCAAAATTTTAAAATAATGTGAACTAAACTTCCATCTCACCCTCATGCATTAAGTCTATTTGGGTGACTGAAGTTGCATTCTGCAACAAAAAGGGTTAATAAAATTTCTTTAATTACATTTGTATTTATTTTATCTCCTTGAAAATGTGATATCACTTCCTTGGCAATTTAATAATTTTGATAGAAGGAATGGAACATAACATTAAAAAAAAATTTTATATCTCCGATATAAAATATTTAAAAATTATTTACAAAAATAAAGAAAAAAACAACTACAATCTGACTTCTTGTTTGTTTTCTTTTTGTTACTGACAAGTCAAAGGATAGGCTAAAAATAGGAAATTTTAAAATGATTCAAGGATTTTAGAATTCTAATCTTATCTTCAATAATCATTTTGTTGTATTGTCTAAATTCTTTACATTTTTAGGATATATTTTCTCTCTCTCTAGATCACCTTTGCCTTGTCTGAGGAGCTGAGAATATGCAGACTGTGTAACTCCTGCAGAGGTGTAAGACCACCCCCCAGGGGTGTCTCGGTATGTCAAATGCATACAGACATGCTTGCACCGACATGTATATCCATACGTGTATGCTACCCTTATAGGCATACATACTTACACCTAAATGTATATGCAGAGATGACCCCCATGATGTAGTGATATCATAGTAAGCGAAAGAATACACCACCTGCATCTCTGCAGAGGGTTAAGATCCCACTCCTGATGAGTGTCCTGAATATGACACTAAACCATCCAGCTGGGCCTGTAGAATACACCATCTGCATCTCTGCAGGGAGGTAAACCTCCCACCCCTGACAGGTATCCTGGATATGACACTAAACCATCCAGTTGGGCCTGTAGAATCCATCAACTGCATCTCTGCAGGGAGGTAAACCTCCCACCCCTGACAAGTGTCCTAGATATGACACTAAACAATCTGATGGTGAGGCTCCAATATTGGAGCTTTGGGGAATATAGAGTGCTCCTTCGTTGCCATCGCTCCCAGGCCCAATCTGACCCAGAGTGGTAGCATCTAATAGGGTCCTATCTAGGAGCCAAATAGAACTGTTTGACATTTAGAGTGTGTGCAAACAAATGACTGATGTTTAATTGTTGATGATACATAGCCAATAATTGGAAGAATTTAACTGTGTGCTAACTAACAAGTAATGTTGAGTAGAATTAATAGTATTGATTAGCAGTACTTGAAACTCTTTACCTGTGTGCCTAAATAGAATTGGTAATGCTATATAACAATGCTTGAAGCCATTAAACTGTGTGCAAATAAAACTATAGATGCCAGATGGCAATATTTGACACTATTTAAGTGAGTGCAAACAAATGATTAATACTAAATACAACTATTCATGTTAGAATACTTGGAATCAATTAACTGTGTGCAAATGAATTATTTTAAAATGATATTGCCTACAAACTATTGACTTTCAAATCATATAAATAACCATTTAACTATTTGTAAACAACTGAGCTCTGGCTCGTTTAAAAATGCTATCTACAAACTATGCATTTACAACTCATATATGTATGAAGAAGATTTGGCATTAGATAACTTACAAGGGTTGATATGCCATAAAACCCAACTAACAAGATAACTAAGTAATGGTCTTTCATAAGAAGGAGAAAACTCTCTGCATTTTCTAAGAAAAATATCAAAGCCCCTAAAAAGGAAACACTGGACAGCTGTTTCAACCTTATTAGGTCTCATCAGTAGTTCATACCGTGATCTTCCCCACTGGAGATCAAACCAGCAACCACAGAATCCAGAGGCAAAACTCTACCACTGAGCTACTGGTGTACCATATTCATATTCACAATTAACACTATGTGTGAAATGGACATATAATGTTCATAACGATAGAACATATAAAGAACATTGGAATCTCGGAATTCGGAAACGCGTAATGACTTCTTGTTCAGGTACAAAACCTTTTTATTAACTTTGAGTTAAAGGTTTCGATGTAAGGAGGAGAGACACAATCTTCTATGCTGTCTTATTCATTTGGCCCCCAACTCGTGCGGCCCCATTAGGGCGCAAGTTCGCCTCGCATCTGCGAGCTCCAAAAATCGATCCTTCTCGTTTGGCGTCTAGTACCCAACTCCTACTTTCTTCAAATCTCACACAAACCTCCGCGCGCTTCTGGTGCGTGACGTCACCCGCACCCTGTCACCGCGTTTTGTCTCGGACTATTATAACATCTGAGTGACACCTCCATCCATCCATCTATCTATCCACCTGCACGCGCGCACCTGCATTAACACCTGCCTCAATGTTGCACCTAACTAACCCATGTGCTGAGCCGAAAGGTTCTCAGCCTAACTAAACCCAAAGGCATGAACCGAAATCCCTCAGCTATTATATAACACTGGTCCACATCACACTCAAGTAATGCCAAATTAACTAGTGCTAATGAGACCTAATAAGGTTGGAACAGCTGTCCAATGGTTCTGTATGTCACATGCAGTGCTTGCCAGATTTTATAGTCTTGGTAATTCAAATTTAGAATGTAATTCCTCTTTAAAAATATTTTTTTAAATATATGCCCGAAAGGTTCTTTTAAAATGTTCAACCCAAAAGCATACACTCTGCTCTATAGTACTATAGAAATGTAAGTAAAGATGGCGACCATAGTCGAGGGCAACCGGAAAGCTCCCTTTTCAATAGCTACTACACCAAGATGTAGGGTAGGGCGCTACTCCTTTCCCTGGATTGCTCCACTTTACCCTCAATACATACCTTATATTGCTGAGTGTTAAGCAAGGAGGCATCAAATACCATTTTTAAAGTCTTTGGTATGACGCGACCTGGGATTGAACCCAGGTCTCCTGGACCATTGGCAAATATATAACCATTAGGCCTAGTAAAATTCAAAATGTAAACTTTCTCATTGCTTGCTTCAATTGAAAAAGGACATCTAACCTTATCCGTCTGACAAATTTCTACAAAATGGAGGGGTGTCCTCGTGATGTAATGGTTAAAACGACAGAGTGCAGAATCGTAGTAAGCGAGTTTGTACTCCAGTTGCACTATTACGTTAACTTTTGGGCAAATACCCTTGGGAAAGGTATGAACACCCTTATCCTCCCAGCTATGGGTTAAATAGTACCACAACTGTTCTTCTAGGAGAATAGCTTTGGCATTAAATAACCTACAAAGGTTGATATGCCATTAAACAAAGAACCCAAACAAAACAAAACCCAACAAAATGGACTTGGCAACTTGAGTTCAAATCCTGAATGAGTCAGCTTTCTTTTCAAATAGCACTAATACCCTTAGAAACTGCAAAAGGGAATAGAAGTCAGTAAGTCTAATATATTACTATTTATAGCACATTATATCATTTTCTAACTGAAAAATCTTTTTACGCTTCCATCGGAGAAGCATGCTTAATGTAATTGTTATTGTTGTAGAAAATGAAATCAGTAACCAAAGTTCAAATCCTGGGCAAAGCTGTTTGTGTTTCTCTTCATGTTAATGTCCCTGGAAAGACATAAATCCATCAATTCTGGCCCAGTCGACTGGGGCAGTAGAATACACTGACTTCATCTCTGCAGAGAGGTAAGACTCCCTACACTGAGTGTTCTGGATATGACCCTAAACAATGTGATGCTGGGGCTTCAGTAATGCTGGAGCTTTGGGGAATGTGAAGTACCCTTTCATTGCTATTGCTCCCAAGTTCAATCTGACCCGGAGTGGTAGCACTTAATAGGGTCCTATCTATGAGTCCAATATAACCAAACTGTAATTATACAAGACTAATCGTTTGAAATTAACTGTTTTTTATTTACCTGTGTATAAACAAAAAACTGTACTTATGCTAAACTGAATTGTTTGATATAGAACTGTTTTGATATTTAATTGTGTGAAGAGCACAACCAAAGCTAAATTGAAAGCTACAAACCAACAAGAAAGAATAAAACTGTGGAAACAGCATTTCAAAACTTTACTAAGAAACCCTCTGAAAGTTACACATGAACCAATCACCAGAATTATTAGTAAGCAATTGGACATTAAACTAGGACCGTTCATTCAAGATGAACTCGACTCAGTTCTTAGAAAAATTAAAAATAGGAAAGCTGCAGGACTTGACGAGATTCCCACAGAATTATGAAAGACCATACTATTCTCCTTTAAGTAGATTACAAAAAAAACCCTTTGTTTTAAAAAAAAGTGGAATTTCTACGAGTACTCCTTATAAATGTAAATATAATTAAATAAGAGTATTGATAAATAAGTAACGCCCCAATATAAACGTAATTGCTAAAGCAAGAGGAAGTAACTGCGTATAAAATTGTTTCCCTTTGATTCGTGATAACCCAGGACTGAATCAGGTAATTGTTTGAAGTAATCCTCTCAAATTATCAAAACAAAAAAACTGACAAAATAAATAAAATATTTATAACTTCCTTTTTATCTTTAATGTTTAGCTATTAAGTATATAAAGGGGTGTTACTTTTGTTACACCCTATATATATATATATATGATGATTGTTGTTTTGCAAAAAACTCCATGAAACCCAGGGGTCGCTGTCTAAATTCCATGAATCAAATATATATATCTAATATATATTCATTATTATTATGATTTTATATATATATATATAACTGAAAAAACTTAACCCACTATCATTTGGCTATGATAAATTTATTTCAGAAGTTGGCTCTGTAAGAAATTTATATATTAATTACCACATATATAGCATCATTGAATCAACAACTCATTACTGAACTTTTATACACTGACTCCGCATGTGAGTATTTTGGATATAATATATATAATCACTTAAAAAAAAATTTAACTACTTTAGAATCAAAACAGATGCCAACTTTTCTAAAATAATTAAGAATATAATTAATAATTAGATTAACAATACTCACATCAAATCTGATGCTGGCATTTATTCTATCCAGCAAAATATCTCTAAAAACAAATTTACGAACATAAGAGGCATTTTAAAAAAGGAGACAAAAGAATGCACTGGTTTGACATAATCTAGAAACTGATCACAATTTTAAAGATTCCAAAATGTTTGTTCATGCACATAACAAAAAACATAGCAAGACTAATGAATCTCGTGTTAATTCTAAATTCAATACAATTATACAAAAACTCAGCTTTTTTAAAACTTATATCCTTATAAAGTCAAATTAGGGCTAAAAAATTACAAGATTCCTTACTTAAAATAGTTAGTTTTCATCAATTATATTTATTTATTCTGACTTTTAATACTTTTCAGTAACACTTCTAGTCATACTTCTTCCAAAATTATGAACAGCTAAGTAAAGAAAAGACAAAGGAAGCTAAAAAAAAGGGAGGAATAGAAGTAAAAAAGAAAATTTTATAAATATATATATATATATATATATATATATATATAAGGTTTATGGTTCTTTCTAGCTCATTTGGTGAGTTAATGGAGGACCAAACGTTGCAGTATTGTTAATTAGTGCTTAATATCAATGATAGAGTATTTACATATAGAATATATATATATATATATATATATATTTCTATATGTAAATTGAAAATATATGCTCCCCTACGCCAGTGGGGTTGAGCTCTCAAGCGAAGGAAGTAATGGTTGCCACTAGCGTAAAGCAAGGCTCTTCAAATGAATTGACCTCTCAGTAGCCGTTAAGCGGATATATGTAAACAAAACAAATGTGATACATAAACATTTAAATTTCCTTCACTTGCACTGGTTTCCTCGTAGCTGAACGGTAGAATCTTGGACTGGCGTTACAGTCAGCCAGGTTTCGATCCCAGCTTCGGGAATCTAGCCTGTCTAGCCACACTGAAGAGTTCTGATAGAACGAAACAGTCTGTCTGTGGATGACAAAATATATATATACATATATATATATATTACATAGTACAGTATATATATTATAATATATTAAATTTATATTATATTACATGGTACATCAATGTAATATACATATATGTGTGTATGTGTGTAATTTTCTTTTTTAAAAAATTTCCATCATATGACATCATATAATTTGAACATATCAGCTTATTCACATAGCAATATCTACAAGCCCTGAGGAAGACTTCCCACTGAATTTAAAAGATTTATCTGTTAGAATTATTTCTCATGCAAAAATAATTTTGATGAAATTTTTTAGTATTCAGACAAAACCTTGAGGTTGAAACATGTTGGCAAATAAACAAATTATCAAACATATATCTTTCTTCCGTTTTTTACTTTTTTTCTAAATACATTCAGTCAATTCAATTCACTTCTTCTCATATATATATATATATATATATATATGTGTGTGTGTGTATGTGTACTTCGGCAGCAAATAATAATCATGTTTGATTGAATACTGTGGATTGTTTCTTTTTTTAAATCTTTAAGTGAAGACATTCAAGTCTTCTCACTTCTGGATGAAGTTGGTAAAGAAAGAACCCTATATTAGCCCAAGTGCTTTCAACCATTTCACTGGTCATCTTTAGGGGTTGTGTTATATTGTTTGTTGCAATGAGTTTTATATATATATATGTATATAATGTTATACCTTAAAATAAATTTCAAACATTAATTACATCACATGGTTTTAAAATAGGACACTACTTACAAACATAGAATGTTAAAAGTTTTCTCATTTTTTCACTTCATTTAAGAAATAAAATAGAATATAATTCAGAACATACAATATCATATTTTAACTAACCAGATGATGGATAATATTGTAAAAACCAAAATATGAATATTGGCAAATAATTCAGCTATAAACAAAATTGGCCTCTGAATACCTGTTTTCTTATATTTTTTTCATATATAACTTAAAAATTTAATAATGTTCATTTTGATTAAGAAAAATGATGGCGTAAAGTGTTGCAAGTATCGATGAAAATATAAAAGTTGACATTTGAAAACAGCCAAACTATCTGAAATTACAAAAATCATTTTGATCCTTAATTTTTTTAACCTATTTTAATGTTTCCGCCTTGAGCTACCGAAACTGTGTTATCACCCTGGTTGGCGGCTGATGAGGCTAGGGTATCACACATGCTTTCACACGTTGTATGATGAAAAAAAAAAAAAAAAAATTTTAAACTATTTTCTTTATAAAATAAAGTAAAAACTAAGAACACATTTAAAATTATTCCAGTACGTTTATTTAAAAAAAATGCATTACATTCATCTTCGGCAGAACTTACTAAAAGGAATTTTTTTTTAATTCAATAACAAGAAATAAATGTAAGAAAAAAAATCACGTTTCACTTCTTACCAAGAAAGACAACAAAAACTTGAGTCCTATAGAGTTACCTCCCCTGCATCGTTGAAAAATTCGAATTGTGTTTTCTTTGGTGTACTTAAGGCTTCACACATGTTTTAATGGCGAGAGGAATAAACTCACAGACCATTACTACTAAGAATCTCACTTAGTGTTGTTATATTTAGCGTATGGTAGCAAGGAAAAGACAAACACAGGTTGAAAGTTTTTAAACAATTATATTAACAAAAGGAAAAAAACAAGGCAATAAAGTGAAGACTCAACTGTACAAATTTGTAGCATACAATATCAAGTGAAAGAGTGAATCGAGGTGTGTGTGTAAAGCCATAGTTCATGTACGGTCACGTATGTTATAAGTTAAGAAACTCACTTAGTGGGTATGGTGGTATAAGGGTGGTAAGGGTATCAGATGATTTTGGTGGTAGTAGCAGTTGTGGACGGGGTGGTGTTGTAGTTAAGTCAACAGTTGTTCACAGCAGGTGGTATGTCAAGAATCCGTCAGAGTTCAGACGAATTCTTATGGCCGTAGCGTGACCTTACCTTCACGCCTCAGTAGGCCAATCTGCTGCCTTTGAAGATTTTCGCTGTTTAAATAGCTACCCTTTGGATCAAGTCGGTTCTGAGAAATTTTTTAGGGGGAAGATTTATGATTGGCTGGAAAAGGGTATTTTGTTAATGCGAATTAATTTCTTGCATTCTCTCCCGGAAGCCCTGCGTGGAGCCTCTTGCGCAAAGACACATTTTATTCATGGTCTCGGCAGCAGCTGCTGGCAGCAGCCACCAGGCTAACGTCCGGTCGAATGCTACCCTTTTCCAGCTATGTGTATGTTTTTTTAATGAAATCGTAAATTGGGAGAGATCCAAATCCTGCTATATAACTGTCTCATATTTCTGACCTTGTGCCGAACTAAACTAAACTTAGTGAATGAGTAAATTGAGGTGCAAAATGGCTTTCTTAAAATAAATGACAGAAAATGAGATCTTATTTTTTTTAGTGAAGTGATTTCAAGAGATGTAAGAAATTTCCAGCAAGACACCAGCCCAGTCGACTGGGGCTGGAGAATACTCAGACTGGACCTCTGCAGAGATGTAAGAACCTCCACCAATGCATGTCCTAGATATGACATGAAACAATCTGATGGCGAGGTTCTAGCCTTGGAGATTTAGGGAATGTGGAGTACCTCTTCATTGCTATTGCTCTCTGGCCCACTCAGACCCAGATTGTTTGCACCTGGTAGGGTCCTATCTATGGGTCAAATAGAACAAACTGTGTTTAAACAAATGACTGATGTTAAATTGTGACTGTTATATAGCAATACTTAAAACTATTTACCTGTGCAAAAAAGAGCCCAGGTTCATTTAAGAATGTAATCAACAAAATATGCTTTCAAATCCTATATATATTATATATATATTTGATATATATATATATATATATATATATATATGAACAAGATTTGGCATTAAATAACCTACAATGGTTGATATGCCATAAAACCCAACCAAACCAAAAGATACATATTTAATATGTATGAACAGGATTTAGGATTAAATAACCAACAATGGTTGATATGCTATAAAACCCAACCAAACAAAAAGACATATTTAATATATATTTATAAACAGGATTTGGCATTAAATAACATACAATGGCTGATATGTCATAAAACCCAACCAAACCAAATGATACATACTTAATATATATGTATGAACCGGATTTGGCATTAAATAACATACAATGGTTGATATTCCATAAAAGCAAACCAACCGAATGATCTACAATGGTTGATATGCCATAAAACCAAACCAAACAAAATCCTGCAAGAAACAGGTAACCTCGAGTAATTTGACAATTGATTCAAATGCCCAAACATTTGAGGTAGCATTTCATTTCATATTCGATCACAATATAAATAATTCTCTTCATTGTGTTATGGTAAAATACATCAAATTTCTTCTGATTCACCCATTTAACTCTTCACACACCTAACTACAAAAACACACAAAATACAGACCGACAGACACCGACATTGCTGAAGAAAATAACATCTACCGGATCTAAATAGTAGGGCAGACTAGGTTCTTCAGCCTTGGTGAGGCAACTAGTCTAGGAGAAGGAAAACTCTGAATTCAAACCTGTTAAACTCCGCTTAAAAAAATTGACCTTGTGTCATATCCTGCCCGAGCGGAGGGGTTGGGTAAATAGTATCTACCGGATGTTGACCCAACAACGACCAATGTCAAACTGAGAAAATCATGGCTTCTGCGCTTAGGCTCCACGCATAGTCTATTCAAAATCCCTAGAAAATTCTCACTTATGAAAAAAAGGGCTATTTTTCAACTAATCAGTTTTTTTTTTTCCACAAATAGTATTTTCTGGAGCCAGTGTTTGAAGTTGGGAACATATAAATAGCGCAAGCGGAGGTCACACGGGTAGTTGAATTCCCAGCCATCGCTGAGAGCGTCACCCGACAACACCGTCAGATCAGATCAAAGCAACCGCTTGCCGCCGACCAGATAACAGGCTAGATACTTCATTCGCTCGTTTATTTTATTTATTCAATAAACAAAATAAAGTAAATCTTCTTGTCAGTCTTATTTTTCTTGCAACCACACGCTTGTATATAACACTGGTGTCAGAAGTGTACAGCAAGAGAAATGACTATTCCAACTTCACCCGCTCCGAACTTTTTAACCTCATCAGAGACCAAAAAGCAATACTTCTCAACATGACAACAGGTCCGACACTTCCATTCGAGGAGAAAATAAGAGACACAAGCTGACTTGGACAACATGGTGACCGCCCTGAATTCTGCCTCCATAACGACTCCGTCCATAGCTCAAAATAGCACCCACAACTACGATCTGGCAATGCAACAACAGTCACTGCGAGATGCAATAAAACAAAATTAGAAGGATTTTGGAGTAGCGAATTTGGAGCCGGTGGAGAGTGATAAATACTCAGGTTTTCTGTGAACCGGCTCTTGTCAGGCAGTGTCCGTCGAACCAACAACATCATTTTGCTGTCTGGTGTTTTGGGCACCACGCTAAGTCTTGGGACGTAGCGTTGGTTAGTCCATTCACCTAGTAAATAAAGGAAAGTATGGAAGAAATATTTTCGTCTCTTATCTGTTTCTATCTTTTTTTTTTGTATATTTCTTGGAGTCAGATATCTTACGGCAACACAGCCTTGCCCTTAGCCACTGACATCCTAAAAACCTTCAAACTCCACATTGGTGACTTCGACGCGAAAAACCTTTAAACACCACAGACCACAGCGATCGAGTCGAATAAATAGACGAACGGAAACAAAACAACCACCAAGATCAAATAATCGACCAATGCACTCTCAACAGTTCAGCTCCAGCAAACACAGCCGTGATTATTATCAGACGCACAGAATGCACAACCGCAACACAGAACCCGCCATATGCAGGAACTATACTAGGGGCCTCGCTTGCTTTAACAAACGCAACTGCTCATATCGTCACCCACCTCCGACTCAGGCTCAGGCCCATGTCGCACACCATCCACAGACACCGAGGAACAGGATTTTCGGTACGAACAAGACGAAATGTGATGGCTCGTTCCATGTTCTTCCACCCTAGCCCTCACATATTCAACCTTCAGAAACTCTCCTTGCACCGATCACTACTCGTTGAGGCCACCTTTACCGTCAAAGGCATCACATTTTCTGGTGTAGCAATGTTAAACTCTGGATGTTCCACCTGCATCGTACCAATCTCCCGACTGCCAAAAGAAGCCAAGAAACACGTGACCCATTCTGACGTCCTTATAAAAGGAATTAATGGAAGCATCACCGCTCTCGGTGAGCTATACTGTAACATCAACATCGGAAATCATGACTCGCCCATTTTTGAAGACATCAATGTACTGGTAACAATCCAAGACACACCGATCCTGATCGGACAAAACATTCTCGTCCACAACACACTCGGTTCCTACGTAAATGACAACGAAAACGCAACAGTTGAATTCATACGCACACACACATCAGGTTACACGGTACACACAGCCCCAATAATTCCAGCCTCAATATCACCACAAGGTCCTGCGTATGGGGCCATAACTATCCTCAACGATAACCAGCCTACCATCGGACCACAGCCCAACATCCAGACACTGGATTAAAAACTGAACTGGCTGAAACGAAGTGTGGGTCTATCGCTACCAAATCACTCAAACCGTGATGAATCAAAAAACACAGTAGACCTACTCATTCACTACGCCGACATTAGGGTGTAGTGGGTGCATGTAGCGAAGTGAGAGTGACTTCTCGTCCGTATTTTACGAGTATTACTTCACGCTTAGTTCTACCACAAATACAACACAAATTTTTACAAGCACGTAAAATAAATGGAATATGACAACAACGAACATTAAGAAACAAACAATTTAATATTCATAACAAAACTGGAATGAAAATAAATGAGAAACATAATATGCGAGTGGCCTTTGTGGAAAAAAGTTATAGCCAGTTGAATGAAAATAAGATTGTTCACACGCGTATGTGTGTTTAAATGTTAATAAAGTGTGGGGTTTGAAGGTTTTTATGAAGGTCAGTGGCTAAGGGCAAGACTGTGTTGCCGTAAGATATCTGACTCCATATTTTGGTTATATTATTTTACCCCACGTTGACTGGCTGGCGCGATGCCTTGCCCAAAGAAGGTCCAAAAGAAATATACAAAAGGAAAAGATAAAAAACGGATAAGAGACGAAAACATTTCTTTCATACTTTCCTTTATTTACTTGGTGAATGGACTAACCAACGCTACGTCCTAAAACATAGCCTGGTGTCCAAAAACACCAGATAGTAAAATCGGTGTTGTCGGTTCGACGTCACTATTCGAAAAGAGAGGTCGGTTCACAGAAAACCTGAGTATTTATCTCTCTTCATCGGCTCCATATTCGCCACTCCAAAATCCTTCTAATTTTGGCGCGACCGCTTCCAATTGGCTACTTTACATTTTATTATTTTTCTTTTTTCTAATTTTAAACCGGATGGATGCGTGGAGCCTTATGCGTGGCGACGTGTTTATACATTTTGTATCTGGCAGCCGACGAGTCAATATCCGGTTGGGAGTTTTTACTGTTAATTCCTAAATCCCCACAAAAGTCTATTAAATAAATGGTTTCATGATTGGCTGAAGTAAGTTGGATAAAGATAATCGTCTTTACTTACATATGGGGGTATGTGTGTGAGCATATGTATGATGGACCGTGAGTGTGGGTCTTTGCTTTCATTAAGTCCGCCCTGTGTTTTTTCTTAAGATTTTGGCGACAGCGTGTCGCATTGATGAGTTTGCAAGTCTTCCCCCTTGAATCTTAATTGCGGCTCTGTTGCTGGTTTCATGACCTCTAGTGAAAAATCTTTTTAGGTAATAGACGGAATGACTTTTTTGCCGTGGAAGAAATTAATTGAATGACCAACAACTGACCTGGTTGATATAATTCTTCGTTATTTATACTTTAGTAGTGGATCAAGAAATAGTGTTATTGCAGTGCTAAAATTCAAGCGCATAGACATTTCTTGACCAATCAGATTCGTATCTTTACTTATTTATTTTAGAGCCTAAATATTTTCTGTTAATTAGTTTCTGATCCTGTTTTTCTAGAATGTTCTTATTCTATGCTTTTAGCTGATTGGTTGAAAAATATAAAAATGTAACATCAATGCTAATGCGGTTTTGATCCAAAATTTCTAGAATGTTCTTATGTATGTTTTTGTTGATTATTTTAATGCTAAGAAATGTGTATTCTATAATGGGTACCGAAAACGGCATCAAAGGTACATTCTTCCGAGCTGTCCGTATACCGACTAACGGTCAATCTCGCGCCCAAAAACAACACCCAGTTGCTCAGGCCTTGGAAGCAGACATTGATGCCGAAATAAGACACATGGTTACTGAGGGTATCATTGAAAGTTGCACCAACTACAGAGGCTTCAATAGCCCGGTGTCGCTGAACGCAAGAAAAACGGGTCGGTCCACGTAGTCGCCAATTTCAAAAGAACTCTCAACAAAGTTCTTGTCGATCTCGACCCATACCCAATGCCTCGGATCGACCACTTGTGCAACAGGATTGGCGAAGGCAACAAATATTTCACATCACTTGATCTCTGCAGCGGCTACTGGCAAATCGAAATCGACAAGCGAGATCGCCATAAAATAGCGTTTATGTGGAGAGATCGATGCTAGCAGTATACACGCCTAGCATTCGGTCTGTAGGGGGACATGTTATTTGGTAGATATGTTTAGTCCCCCAAAATTTAATGTACATAAAACAGAATGTGAAAACAAATAAAAAACATGATGTGTAAATGGGCTTTTGGAAAATAAAGTTTGGCAAGTTTGAAGAAAATAAATTTGTTTACACGTGTGTGTATGTTTAAATGTTAACAGAGTCTGTAAATAAGTAGTTCTTACTGACAAAAAGTTCATATCGTGTTTTATGATTGTGACGACAGCGTGTCGCATTGATGAAAGTTTGTCGGTTTTTTCTTTTGAACGTGATTCGCGGCCATCTGTAGCTAGGTCATGAACGTTAGCTGTGGAAGAAAAGGAATTTGCCTGACAGAGTATCGGCTACTGCTTTACTGACTTAGTGGCTTGGTGAATGACTCTCTGATATGTGTGTTACTTATACCCTACTTGTGGATCAAAGAATCGTCCTAAAATTTTGGCGCGTATTGACCAATCAGATTCGTATTTTACTATTTTATTTTAGAGCCTAAATATTTTCTGTTAATTGACTTCCGATCTTATTTTTCTAGAATGTTCTTATTCTATGTTTTAGCTGATTGGTTGAAAAATATAAAAATGTAACTTAAATGCTAATGCAGTTTTGATCCTAAATTTCTAGAATGTTCTTAAGTATGTTTTTATTGCTTATTTTAAGACTAGGAAAAATGTGTATCCCATAGGTCTTACTTCAACTGGACAGATCTTTTCACGTGGCATAGCGGAAGCTCTAGCCACTGTCACATCTCATGACAACATATCGTCCTACATAGACGACAACCTGGTCAACGCTAAGACATTCGATAAATACATACTTGCTCTCGAGCAACTCTTCATTGTCCTCCGCAAATTCGGACTTTAGCTGAACCCGGACAAATGTACCTTCCTTAGATCAGAGGTGAAGTTCCTCGAGCGCATAGTAAACAGCAAGGGATTCAAGGCCGGCCTTGAATACGTCCGTGCCATCAGAAAAATTAAGCCCCCAACATCAAAGAAAGAATTACAAAATCTCATTGGCTGTTTAGTGTGGATCAGACTGTAGTGGAAGGGAAATTTCGTATTTTGGTTTGGTGCGCAATTTAATTCGACACTTAATTTCACCCAATCAGGATGACCTATCCTATTCATCCCGGACCTTCTTTTCCGGGCAGCAAATTGGGTAAGCTGCCAAACCCGGCCTCTTTGGCTGGACAACGCCGTCCAGTGCAGACGTAACACTGGCCGTTCTTCAATAGCAATAGCAGCATGGACACATGAGGGAACCTATCTAATTGATGGATTCCTTGCAAGGAATCCCAGTTGAATATAAATTAGATACATTCAACATGCCTCGCACAGGTACAACTTTATGTCACTCCAAAATTGGCTATGTCAACGCGATGCTTTTATTCCGCTCTCGACACCTAGCTATCAATTCACCTCTGGGCCAATTTAATGGAAACAACGCAGACTCTCCTCCCAAAAAATACCAGACACACGAAACTCACGGTGACATCCAAAGTTCAATTCCTCCAACTGCAACATGGCTTTCGCTAAACTACAGTGAACACAATCCCTCGCACGTCCGACGACACACGCTGCCATCTCAAACTTCTCAACTTCTCATAACTCAATTTCGTCTCAATACTCACAATCTTACTCACCACGAGTCTTGCAGCACAAACACAAACTAAATATCCCATGCTGCAAATAAAAACTTATACCTAAAAACATTTCGACTATCGGCATCTTAATTCTTCACCCTTCCTTTATTTACTCTTAAAAACGTAGCGAGGAAACAACTCAATGTAAACACACATACGTTACACCATCTTCCTCGCTAACAAAAAACAATAATTACTCCTAAAAGATAATTCCTAGAGACTCTACACGAACAGATCAGGTACGACATGTTCTCAAGTCTTATAAGCCCCATACTCAAACTTAACAAAGTCAACAAGCCGTTCGCTTGGACTGAAAGGGTTGACAAGGATTTTCCAAAAAATCAAGAAGCGATTTTCTTCACCACCTGTCATCTCGTTTCCGGATTTTTCGCGGCTGTTCACACTTACCACTGATGCTAGCGATGTGGCATGTAGAGCTATCTTAATGCAGGAGGTCGACAACGGAAAGAAAAATATAATAGCAGTCGCCTCGTGTACATTTAACCCCACGGAACAAAACTGGTCCACAACAGAACGAGAGGCATACGCTATAAAATGGGCAATATTGAAATTCGATTACTTCCTACGTAACCGCCCTTTCGTCATTTTTACCGACCACAGATCGTTAACTTGTCTAGGTCAACGCGAGTTTAATAATGCCAAAATAAGGGGGTAGCAGGAAGAAATCTCATGCTACAAATTTATCCTAGAGTTCGTGGGGGGCGAATCGAATGTATGGGCTGATATGCTCAGCAGTAGTTGCGGACACAAGAAGGTGAAAACATGCAGCGACCCAACCCCGGCAGGCAAAACATTCAAGTTAGAAGGCTCCGACCTTCACATTTACATCCCCTCATGGTGTATCGGCGAGGTCAACAGTTTGCGGCTTAATCCCAAAACTCATACACCACAGAACACCCGCTATCACAAGCGAATCACGAACGCATTCTTCGCATACCACTCAACCTCCATCATCCTCACTGAGAGTATTTGCAACCACTTTGGTATCGCAGCCGAGTAGCTGAAGGACGATGCCTTCTCGAAGATCATTAGAGCCCTCGAATCATCCGACTCGCTCGACGAAATCGATGTAGATCCTGATGACCACCGAGCAGTACTTTTAAGAAAACACTTAAGCCAGTTTTTTTTCTGGAACCAGGCACCTTCGTCCAAATGATAAGGGACAGTAATCACTCTCCTAAATTAGTCGTGCCATACAAACTCCACATCAGATACCTTCACCAAGCACATGAGGGCACTAACCACTCAGGTGTTACACGTATGCGTAAACTCCTATCCAACTACTGGTAGGAATTCAAAAATTGTGACATAAAATCCTACGTCGATTCCTGTGATACATGTGCAAAATGTAAAGGCAACTACGGGAAGCTCACACGTTGGCCAATTGGTCACTGCAAGCGAGGCAGGAGACTATTCGAGCTCGTCTTTATAGATTTCGTCACAATGCCCAACTCCAAAGGAAAGCGGTTGATCCCTACCATTCTAGACAGTTTCAGTCAGTACTTCACAGCCTTACCATGAGCAAGAGACCGAGCAATCGATACTGCCTGCGGTCTGTACTAATTCTTTCTTCACCACAGAGAAATACCACACATAGTATCCTCTGATCGTGGCACTCATTTTACCGGTGAAGTCTGCAAACAATTCTGTGCCCAAATGTCCATAACATAGGAACTTCACTGCCCCTGGCGGCCACAAAGCCCCGGAAACATCGAGCGGCAACATCGCACGATGAAGAACGCCCTCTTCATGTTATACGAGGATAGGAACTGGGAATGAACAGACATATTTGAATCCGTCACTTCATCCATGAATGCCACGATCAACAGCGCTACTGGTGTATCCCCACACTACGCAATTACTGGTCGTCATCCCAACATTCGTTTGCCCAAACTACTCTCAAAGGAGCTTGTAAACGACAATTTGGGAGCTTATGGTATGCAAATAAATGCTCTACAAAAGCAAGTTCACCACTGCGTCGCCCTAGCTAACGACGAAGCCGATCACAAACTTGAAGCTAGCCTAAACCGTTTCATCTACAAGGACCCAAAACGAATCGGCGATAAGGTTTTACTTCATCAGCCACAATCAACCATAGCCCAATCATCAAACCTACCCTGGATAGGAGACTTTAAAGTCATTAAAACAAATGACATGATGAGTCAGGTGCAGAACGAAAATGGTGATACAGCCTGGATCCACCAGGCACATACTCTTCATCTTAAACTGCAACCAGCGCACCTATTTCACATACCCCCCCACTGTATCACACTCATCAAAACACTTAAGATCCCTCGTCTTCACCCCCTGTAGCGGAGGAAAATTTCGTATTTTGGTTTAGCGCGCAAGTTAATTCGACACTAAATTTCACCCAATCAGGATGACCTATCCTATTCATCCCGGACCTTCTTTTCCGGGCAGCAAATTGGGTAAGCTGCCAAACCCGGCCTCTTTGGCTGGACAACGCCGTCCAGTGCAGACGTAACACTGGCCGTTCTTCAATAGCAATAGCAGCATGGACACATGAGGGAACCTATCTAATTGATGGATTCCTTGCAAGGAATCCCAGTTGAATATAAATTAGATACATTCAACATGCCTCGCACAGGCACAACTTTATGTCACCCCAAAATTGGCTATGTCAACGCGATGCTTTTATTCTGCTCTCGACACCTAGCTATCAATTCACCTCTGGGCCACTTTAATGGAGACAACGCAGACTCTCCTCCCAAAAACACCAGACACACAAAACTACACGGTGACTCTAAAGTTCAATTCCTCCAACGGCGACATGGCTTTTGCTAAACTACAGTGAACACAATCCCTCGCACGTCCGACGACACACGCTGCAATCTCAACCTTCTCAACTTCTCATAACTCAATTTCATCTCAATACTTTCCACGAGTCTTACAGCACCAAAAGCAAACCCAATATTTCATGCTGCAAATAAAACCTATTTCTAAAAACACATTTCGACTTCGTACATCTTGAAACTTCTCCTTCCTGTAATACCTTACACAATAGCGAGGGGACTAACAACACTTAGCGAGGAAACAACTCAATGTAAACACAAACACGTCACAACTCTTCCTCGCTAACAATAACAATTTCACCATGCTAAAATAACGCTAAACCCCCTTTCGAGTCCCATAACTTCACACAGAACTCCATATCGAACAATATACCCTCACAATCACCACAAAACGAATGCCAACAAGATTAACACAGGGACAAATTCCAGCACATTTTAAGACTTTATCATGCAGTAGAACCTTCATAAATACATTTACTCATACATACATTATAAATCAGAACGAGATCTGGAGGAGCCTTGTTATAGTAAAATACATCAAATCTCTTCTGATTCACCCATTTAACTCTTCACACACCTAACTACGGAAACATACAAAACACAGACCGACAGACATCGACATTGCTGAAGAAAATAAAATTTACCGAATGTTGACCTAACAATGACCAGTGTCAAACTGAGAAAATCATGGCTTCTGCGCTTAGGCTCCACGCATAGTCTATTCAAAATCCCCAGAAAATTCTCACTTATAAAAAGAGATCTATTTTTCAACTAATCAGTTTTTTTTCCACAAATAGTATTTTCTGGAGCCAGTGTTTGAAGTCGGGAACATATAAATAGGGCAAGTGGCGGTCACACAGGTAGTTGAATTCTCAGCCATCGCTGAGAGCGTCACCCGACAACACCGTCAGACCAGATCAAAGCAACCGCTTGCCACCGACCAAATAACCGCCCATCAACCGACCAGGTATTTCATTCGCTAGTTTATTTTATTTATTCAATAAAGAAAATAAAGTAAATCTTCTTGTCAGTCTTATTTTTCTTGCAACCACACGCTTGTATATAACAATTCTTATTACATAATTTCACTTTGCACAATGGATATCATCATAATTCAAAACCTAGACAAAGCTGATTCTGTTTCACTTTGTGCCAATGCCTCTTGGAAAGGTAATTGTTCTTTCTCCAGCTATGGGTAAATAATAGGGTCAGCTAGGTTCTGTAGCTTTGGTTAGGCAACCAATTTGGAGAAGAAAAACCATGAATTCAAACCAGCTATATACTACTTAAAAATTGACTTTGAGCCAGATCCTGCCCGTGGCTGAGGGGTTGAGTAAATATATTGATAAACAAAATAGGAGAGAACTAATGGAGGAGAGATGATATTTCTTACTATAAATAAACTTTTCCCTAGGTTGAAAAATAAATAATCTTAAGAACAATATTTCTTTATTCTTGTTATTGGTTAATATAAATTCTCGATTGTGCATACAATTCCATTTGCAGTCTCAGTAGCAAGACAGATGTAGTTGGAAAAAAAGTGATGGTTCCAAGACTCACTAGTCTCTTACACTGTAGAACTCATTTTATACCGAACTCTATGCTTCCTTCACTCCATCAAAATCATTTTTCATTTCCACTGAAGTGCTAATTTTATGCCAAACACTGTTCATCTTCCACAATGTTGAAGTCATTCTTCTCGTTCACTTCAGAACTTATCTCATGCCAAACTCTATTCTTCCTTCACTCCACTAAGGTCATTCTTCTCTTTCACTGCAGAACTTATCTCATGCCAAACTCTATTCTTCCTTCACTCCACTAAGATCATTCTTCTCTTTCACTGCAGAACTTATCTCATGCAAAACTCTATTCTTCCTTCACTCCACTAAGATCATTCTTCTCTTTCACTGCAGAACTTATCTCATGCCAAACTCTATTCTTCCTTCACTCGACTAAGGTCATTCTTCTCGTTCACTGCAGAACTTATCTCATGCAAAACTCTATTCTTCCTTCACTCCACTAAGATCATTCTTCTCTTTCACTGCAGAACTTATCTCATGCCAAACTCTATTCTTCCTTCACTCGACTAAGGTCATTCTTCTCGTTCACTTCAGAACTTATCTCATGCCAAACTCTATTCTTCTTTCACTCCCCTAAAGTCATTCTTCTCTTTCACTGCAGAACTTGTTTAATCATGTTTTTAATTTGTTGACTTATGCTAAATTGAATTGTGAGAAATAGAACTGTTGGATCACTTAATTGTGTATAGATACAAAATGTGTTAACAAATCATATATTTAATAAATATGGAAAAACAGAATTTGGCATTAAATAACCAACAATGGTTGATATGCCTTAAAACTAAAGCAAACCAAATGATTCTTTAACTTCTAAGCATAAAATAACCCTGGATCAGTCAGTCAATCAATCAATCAATCATAGGGTGCTGCTGGGGTCTCGTGTTAGTTGTAATGATCTTTTGGCCTCGAAACTACGCCTAATTATCTGTCGTCGTTTGATAAAGGTTTCTTTGGCAATAAAGCTGTTACCTCTTGTTTGCTTTTTTCGCAGCAACAGCATGTCTATATAACCTTATTAAGTCTTGCACTCAGCATTCTCTGTCACTAATGTTTATTCAACACTATGCCAATGATACATCCATTTATAAGCTGCCACCACATTAAAATAAAACAAAGATCAACAAAGCCTACCATTGCCTTCACAACTCAATCCTGTAAACTTGCACTCATAATATTTATTGCCCAGTCAGCTGGGGCTGTAGAATACACTGACTGCACCTCTGCTGAGGGGTAAGACACCCCCCCCAACGAGTGTCCTGATATATGACACTAAACAATCTGATGGTGAGGTTCCAGCAGTGCTGGAGCTTTGGGGAATGCGGAGTACCCCTTCATTGCCATCGCTCCCAGGTCCACTCTGGCCCGGAGTGGTAGCACCTGATAGGGCCCTATCTATGGGTTAAATAGAACTAACAGCATACTTATACTAAAATGAATTGAGTAAACTGAATAGCTTGAAATAGAAACGTTTTTGACAATTAAACCGTACTTACACTTAAACTGCGTGCTTATGCTTAACTGAATTATTTCAAATAGAACTGTTTTTCGACATTAAAACTGTATTTACACTTAACTGAATTATTACATATAACTGCTTAAATAGTTAGAAATGGAAATGTTTTTGACAATCAAACTGTGTACTTATGCTAAACTGAACTGTTTTCAATAGAACAGATTATTTACATAAAAATGGATTTGGCGTTAAATAACCTACAAAGGTTGATATGCCATAAAACCAAACAAACCAAACAAACCAAATCATAATATTTACAGGCATGTTAGCTTAGAATATGCTGATTGTACTACCAGCAGAGGGGTAAGACCCCTTCCAAAAATAGGTTTCCTAGGTATGACAATAAACTGGTGAAGCTCCATTTCTGGAGACCTGGAGAGTGTAGAGTGCTCTTTCATTGCCATCAGTTGCAGGTATAATCTGACCAGAAGTGGTTGTATGGTAGTACCAGTAGGGTTTCAACTCTTGATCAAATAGATATGTTTAAAAATTATTTATATTTGATAGGACTGTGTGCAAAAAAAATCTCCTAAGAAACAGCTATACAAAAAAAATGAAAATATAAATGTACAATGAATGCACTTCCCTGACCTTTATGCATGAAATCACCCTATACAGGCTGTTATGCTGTTAAATTTAATCAATCAATCAATCCAAATCACATTTTATTTAAATCCATTAAAATTCATTGTTTCGCAAGTGCTTAAAAATGACATATCTTCACATTTTTTACTGTACTAAGAAAATATTTCCTATCAAGCAATTGATCAAATAATGTAATACATTGAGTAATATGAATAATTATGCAGATAAAATATCTGACACAATGGAAAAGAAATAAGACTTGATAAATAATGGGCGGTCAGAGAGCATTCAATAGTCTGAGAATGGGTTCAATTATCAGAGACCAGCATTGTGTGTTTGAGCAAAAAAGAGTTTATCCAACCATCAACTTGGAGAGCCAGAAAGAGTCTTGCTGGTATTAAGTGTGAGCTACAAGAAATATCTAATTGTCATTTTCTCTTGCTTAAAAAATTAATTGTATTTTGATTAATTATCAAATGACAAATAATAGAAGTAAAACTGAAAATTTCTTTTGCTGATATCAACGAGTCTAAATGTGACAAGAGAAATATCTTGCATCTATAAAGAAGTTGGGAACCTACTTTCTTCTTGAGAAATAAAACAACGAACAGGGATTCAAACACCTTTTGCCAAAAAGGCAGGTAAAGAGCCACTCTCTAGCAAACCTTTACATAATATAGCTGTCTAGAGCGAAAATCTATCACACACTCCTCTGACCACAAGGCACACAGCAATTTGTCCTCATTGCTACTGCAACATGGAAATGGGGCCATCAATATGAGACATAATTTGTTTTAGTGTGGCCACAGTACACATAGTCATGTGAATTTGCCATTCATTAACAGGGTCAAAAACAATGTCACAATTGTTCAAAATACAGATGCAAAATGATTTGATTTGGTTTGGTTTGGTTTGGTTTGGTTGTGTTTTATTTAATGGCAAATCCTGTTGATGTATATATATATATATATATATACATATAAAAAAATTTTTTTGTCCAGTAAGAGAAAAAAGTAGATATTTTAAAATTAATAAGTCCACAAGTAGATTTATTTTCTAAGTTATTTATTTTTCTTCTACATGTGTTTCGAGTGTTTTCACTTTTTTCAGCAAGATTATAATGTTTGATGGTGGCATTGTCTTTAATTTATATAGTGACAACTGTTTTGATAAGGTTGTTCTTTTTAATTCCAGGATTTGTGTCTATGAAAAAAGAGAGAAAGAGAGAAATAGCACCTGCAGAGAAGAAAAATTGTCTTGGACAATTAATGCATTTATGTGACCTGAAAATTCTCAGACACAAATCCTGGAATTAAAAAGAACACTAACCTTAGCATCTCTTCATTGCCATTGCTCCTACATCCACTTTGGCCTGGAGTGGTAGTACCTTATAGCATCCTGTCTATGGATCAAATAGAATAAACTATTTATGTAAACTATTGACTGACATTAAATTGTGACCACTATATAGCAATACTTGAAACCATTTAACTGTGTGCAAAAAAGAGCTCAGGCTTATTAAAGAATGTTACCTACAAAATGTATTAACAAATCATATATATATTTAATATATTTGTGTAAACAGGATTTGGCATTAAATAACCTACAATGGTTGATATGCCATGAAACCAAACCAAACCAAATCTTAGACAAAATTATTCTACTATGAGCTAATGCCCTTGAGAAAGTCATTAATTCATCTCTTCTTTCTCCCAGGTAAATTGTTGGTTGGTTTAGTTTCTTTGTTTAATGGCATATCAATCTCCATGGGTAATTCAGTATCCAAGAACAATAGTGCTACTATTTAACCCATAGCTAGGGAGATCAGGGAGTTCATTCATACTTCTCTTGAGGGTATTAGTCCAAAAGTGAGTGTAATAGGTCTACTGGAGTTTGAACTTGCATACTATGGTGTCACAGTTCAGTATGTTTGTCACTATATCACAGACACTCTCCTAGTAAATAGTAGAGCAGACTGAATCCTTTAGCCTCGGTTAGGTAACCAGTCTAGGAGAAAAAAACTCTGAATTCAGACTAGCAGTATGCTGTTTACAGTTGACCTTGTGTTGTATCCTGCCTATAGTAGATCTAAGACAGTTATTCTACCAATATTTTGATGAATAGCTCAGACTGAAAATAAAGGTTAATGCTATATAGTTGTGGTGTGGTAGAAAACATACTGTTCTAAATAGCATCTCTGATTGGGTCATTGTTAGGGAGAGAACAAGAGAGATCAAAAGAAAAAGAAATTGAATGCTTGTTTTACTGGTAGTTTGTATTGAATACTTGCAAGCTGGTGATGGGACTCATCAAAGAGTGTTTCACAAGTAAAAACAATGATGTACACTTATAGAAATAAATGTTCTGAATTATATGCTAACTCAAGAATATGTATAGGGTGTCTTAATATACATGGGACCCATGTGACTGCAAATAACTCTAATAATAATAAAGGTTGTCTCAATATAAATAGGACCCAAGTGACTGCTAATAACTTTACTACTAATAATAATGTGTTCTTTTTTGTTTCAGATTTGAAAATAGTATACGATAACAACTATGAATCCTTAATCACAATGCCTTGGACAAGAGAGGAAAAATATTTTACGTCACTACTTATTTGGAGACAAAATCATTCAAAACTGTCTCAAAATATATGCAAACCATTAATATGAAAATGATTTATTATTGAGACAAGAAACTCAAAAAAAAGATTGCCTGTCCTGGAAGTTGATATAATAACAATTAAAAAAAACATTAATTTGATGTCTCTTGTTCAAAGGATGTATTTTTTACAAGACATGTTCCAAATGAGGGACATTGTGCTTGTCTCAGTGATAAATCATTATCATAGTAATGGGTTGCATCTATTTTGAGACATTTTGTATATAATTATAATTAGCCTATTGAGTAGAGTGTTCGCCATTGGTCCGGGAGACCAGGGTTCAATCCCAGGTTGAGTTATACCAAAGACTTTAAAAATGGTACTTGATGCCTTCTTGATTAACACTCAGCATTATAAGGTATGGATCAAGGGTAAAGTGGATCAATCCAGGGAATCGAGTAGTGCCCTCCCCTACACCTTGGTGTAGTAGCTATTGAAAAGGGAGCCTTTGGGTCACCCTTGACTAAGGTTGCCAACTTTACTTTACTTATAAATTATAAAGGCCTATCTAACTTCTTTTTTTTTTTCAAATAAAGAAGTGACAGAGAGAACGATTGACCAGTGTGTGCTTCATTTTTACACAAATCCAGGTCTTTTATAAAATTACATTGACTCAAAATATTATTATTGCACCTTTTTGCTGAACATTTTCCATACCACATAAATAAAACTACAGAAACATTACATTCTCCTTTAATCAATAACAAGTTTTCTCTTCAACTTAAACCTCATTCTTTTATTTATTGTACTAACTGAATCACCATCCTATGAACAGAAAAAAATTAAGTCGTAATAAAAGTTTTTTCTTACCTCTACAAGATTACTGTATACACAATATTTTCTGCAAAACATCTATTTTCTGGATTTCTTTTTATCATTATTCTAAGTTCACTCAATTTTCCTACATAACACCTTTTATTTTATGCCAAGATGTGTTTCCAACAAGCACTGGTTTTAAGATTGATTGGTTGATTGATTTTTAAAGGCATATCAACCCATATAGGGTTATCTTATGCCTAAAGGAATTGTGGTGATAAAGGAAGGAACTATATAATCTCCCTTACTTTCTGGGAACGAATTGTTCCCCTTTTGTTTAGTTGACTGGTGAAACGCCATATTAGCCGTGGCTACCTCTAACGCCAGTTCTTAGTTGAATAAAGCTTTTCTTTAAGCTTATCTGACTTCTTCAATTATTTGCTAACTCTACATATCACTTATTTTAGTTTGGTTTGTTTGGTTTGTTGGGTTTTATCGCATATCAACCTTTGTAGGTTATTTAACGCCAAAGCCATTTTTATGTAAATAATCTGTTCTATTTAAAACAATTCAGTTTAGCATAAGTACACAGTTTAATGGTCAAAAACATTTCCATTTCTAACTATTTAAGCAGTTGTATGTAACAATTCGGTTAAGTGTAAATACATTTTTAATGTCAAAAACAGTTCTATTTCAAATAATTCAGTTAAACATAAGCATGCAGTTTAAGTGTAAGTACGGTTTAATTGTCAAAAACGTTTCTATTTCAAGCAATTCAGTTTACTCAATTCATTTTAGCATAAGTATGCTGTTAGTTCTATTTAACCCATAGATAGGGCCCTATCAGGTACTACCACTCCGGGCCAGAGTGGACCTGGGAGCAATGGCAATGAAGGGGTACTCCGCACTCCCCAAAGCTCCAGCACTGCTGGAACCTCACCATCAGATTGTTTAGTGTCATATCCAGGACACTCGTTATGGGGGGTGTCTTACTCCTCTGCAGAGGTGCAGTCAGTGTATTCTACAGCCCCAGCAAACTTATTTTAGGCATATTTATATTTACATTGTTTTTGTGTAGTTGTTTCTTAAGAGATTTTTTGCACATAGTCCAATCAAATATAAATAATTTTTAAACAAATCTACTTGATCTTTAGATGGGATCCTAACTGGTAATATCACTCCAAGTCAGAGCAGCCTAGGGAGTAATGGCAATAAAGGAGTGCTCCATACTCCCCTGATCTCCAGAACTGGATCCTCACCATCAGATGCAGTTTAATTTTATACTCTGGACACCCCATCTTTTTGGCTGGAGGAGAGTCTTATCCCTCTGTGATGGATATAATCAGCGTATTCTAAGCTCCACTGACAGGATTTGATGGTTGTAAGAATTATTTTGCAAGAAAAAGAGGTAATCCCAGTTCTGCTCAGCAAAACGTAGCACCACTCAGCTGAATGTCAAGAGAGGTTTAGTAACAAGGCAAATTGGTTGTCTTGCCCTGTTGCACTAAGAAAAGGAGTAAAACAAATGAGTTGACGAGAATATTGATGAGTTCCAAAAACTTTAATGTCAGCTTGTTAGAGCAGGAATAAAGCATCCAACTTGAAGCTTCGAGGGCCAGTTGGTCTAGAAGGAATGAATAAATGATAAAGGAATGATCTTCTAGTGAAAACGATGGGCCAAAAATTGAATGCGCTCTCCTATTCAAAGTTGGTCTGTTCTGCTGCTAGAATGAATGAGGAAGAGAGTGAGAGAGCGTTTGCGCGGCCTTTTATATTACCCGGGAAAGTCATCCGCGTAGAATAGCATTAATCATCCTCATTGGTTGAAATATAGATCGAAACCTCAACAGCCAAAATAATTCCCGCGCTAAACAATGAATTTGAAATTATTTCTTTCTGCTACAGAGTTCTTTTAAAAACCTCTCTTGCCATTTAGTCTCATATAACACACGCACAAATGTAGTTACATACATGGTTGTTGATTGGTTGATTTTTGCAAGTTTGTTCATAACCTTTAAAATCCATTTCAACTCGTATGACTTAAATTTGGTTATTGAACGTCTTCAAATGAGAGAAAATATACTTTTGTATTTAATGTACAGGTAGTGTAAGTTCCACTGTATACTCAGCAATCATTTTTGTACACAAACCAAATAAGCAAATAAGTGAGTAAAAAGCAGAAATATAGAAATGTCTTTAAAGTTTACAAGGATCTGTTTTGCTTGTATGTTAATCCTATTTACCAACCCCTCCGCTCGGGCAGGATATGACACAAGGTCAATTTTTAAGCGGAGTTTAACAGGTTTGAATTCAGAGTTTTCCTTCACCTAAACTAGTTGCCTCACCAAGGCTGAAGAACCTAGTCTGTCCTACTATTTACTCATAGCTGGAGAGAGAATAATTGGATTCATACCTTTCCCAAGTGTATTAGTGCTATGTGAAATGCAATCAGTCTCGTCCAGGATTTGAACTCATGTCGCCGTGTCCATTTCCTACGACGATAACCATTACACCACGGGCACCTCCTTTTATTGCTTGTATGTTAATACTCTTTAAGAAATGTTTCTGGAAAAAGGATAGTCTTACTTTACTCTGGTGACAATCATGTTTGCATGTAAAATGCTGATTCAATACTGTTTAATTTTTTGCATTTTGTCCGGAGAAAAACGGTGCCTGGGGGAGCCAAAGTATTTTTATCACTGAAGAACAATGGATCACTGCAGAAGCCAAAGTAATGGATTTCTGAAGAAAATGGATTGTGTCAGAAGCCAAGTTAATGGGTCACCAAGAAAGGATGGATCAAGGCGGAAGCCAAGACAATAGATGACAGAACAATGGATCACTCCAGATGCAAAGACAAAAGGGTCACTGAGAAAGAATGAATCATGTCAGAAGCCAAATCAATGGATCACTGAAGAAGAATGGGTTGTGGCTGAAGCAAAGGCTATGGATCACTTAAGTTTAAAGCCGCAGGTGCAAGCATGTGTTAAGCATAGTTTTAAAATACTGATTATTATTGCTATTATTATTATTATTATTATTATTACCAAACACTACAACATTGAAACTTTGGAATTAAAAGTATGAATATGAAAGTCCAAACATAAGTGGACCTCCTATATATATAATTTTGTTTTTGGTTAGAGTTGTAATTTTATTTTTGATTTGGTTTCTTTGTTTTTAATGGCATATCAAGAATTTGAACTCACTCTCTTAGAGGCCACAGTTCAACGCGTCAGCTATTATGCCACAATGACTCCCTTGATTTTATTTTTGATTACAGATTTTCAATGCTGTCGAATTTGGTAATAAATAATACCTAATAATTTAATAATAATCTTGCTCATTCGGCTGGGGCTGTAGAATACACCAACCGCATCTCAGCAGAGAAGTAAGACCCCCTCCCCCCAGCGAGTGTCCTGGTAATGACACTAAATTCTAATGAAGAGGTTCCTGTAATGCTGGAGCTTTGGGGAATGTAGAGTACCTCTTCATTGCCATCACCCCCAGGTCCACTTTGGTCTTATCTATGTGTTAAATAGAAATAAACTGCATACTTATGCTAAACTGAATTGTTTGAAATAGAAAAGTTTTGTCATTTAACTAAGTGTAAACAAAAAATTATACTTATTCTAAACTGAATTGTTATAAATAAAACTGTTTGACTAAACTGAATGGCTTGAAATAGAAATGTTTTTGACAAATAAAGTGAATTAATTGAAAGAGAACTGTTAAAATGATTATTTTTTATTAAAAAAACCGAAACCTTTCATGAAAAATAAAACAGCACTTTGAAAAAAAAAAAAAAAAAAAGAATGGAAAAATAAAAAGACAATCGTGCCTCGTGTGTACAACTAAGAACTGTTTATTACCAAGAAAGTAAAAATAAATTAAAAGGAGTTAAAAAGTTTTGAAGAAAAACACAAGTAGCTAAAATTAATTGCTATTTTAGCAACCAGTCAAAATAACAGAATCAAGTAACAATGATACAAATTGTTTTCAAAAAACACTGGGTCACTCATGAATTACAAGGAACTGATATGTCTTCAACAAACAAAGGTGCTGGTATTTACAACTATAAAATAAAGTGTTGTATGAATGGAAAAAAAGATTTGGAAGAGTCTCTTTGTTATATAATTAAGGAATGTTTTTTTTTATATTAATCATTTTTCGTTAATTATATTTTATTCTCCAGTTTGGTAGGGCTTTGAACTATTCAGGTCTCTTAGTCCAGGTGCATAGTCAGTTGGTGCAGTTTTACGCTCGTGCGCAAAGGATATGACAATCACCATTTGTCATAATAAACCCCCAGACTGGAAATGAGACTGGAGTGTGTATGACGTCATGCACAGAAGAGATGGTCCTGAGAATTTGAGGATTTTGAGAGGACAGATTTTAGTTTTCTATCGTTGAGGCATGCGGTTGGGTTTTTCGGATATTGACCGGCAGAAATGAATTGAGTTCTTAAACATCACAATATGCGCCGCGCGTTGGGGTGGGGTCAGTATAGTATGGTTAGCATTGGCTTTTAAGGATTGTGTCTCTCGCCTCGTGTCGCCATGGACTGAAGCCAGAAGTTAATAAACCTGTTTGTATCTGAAACGGCAGAATCGGCTTGTATCTGTATTATTATTACTGACATCACTAAAAATTATACAACATATTATGCGAAAATTATCTGTTGGGAAAACCAGTTCACTTTTCCGTCAAAAATACAGCGAATAATGCTGACACCTGAAGGTCTATTCAGCAATTCTTTCAGCACTTGTATAGGGCGGAAAATTCAATTGTCCACCCCATGGTCTGAGTCGAGACAGCACAAATTCTCTGATATCGGCAACAGCATATTTCTCTAAGAAGAATACAGCACAGCAGGGTAGTTCGAAAGGACACCACGTGGTCAAAGTCAAGACAGCACAAATTCACAGATATAGGTAACAGCATAATTTCTCCTGGAGAGGTCCAGCACAGCAGCAAAATTCTCTGAGGGATTTACTCCCTATTCACTATTTTCCCTTAGCTGTAGGGAACAGCATGGTTTAAAAAACAGCACATCCTACGAAAAATCACATGACGACTAAAATGACGTCTTCTCTGCTCCATGGCTTCAGCCGGATAAGGTAATTTCCAAAAAAGTTTTTTAAAAAATCCTGTCATTTCCTTCTGGCGGTGACAACCATAAAAGTCCCTCCCAAGAAGATGTTCCCATTGAAATAAAATAATTCCAACATTCTGTTGTATATTGGCCTCCGACCTGGCCGGGCTGTCAAAATAGGAAATGCACCTGTGTAAATAACAGGTGCATCCGGTTGAGGAATATCAGAATATAACTTTGACCGTGGATGGGTTGAATGAGTGCGATTTGTGACGCCCACAGGAAGAAGGTGGACGTTGAACAATTATATAACTTGGTGCACAGGAATTTCAATCAGTTTGAGACAAGATGCGGTAGAGAAAGCCAGCACCCAGCAGAGTGGACCCTCAGGCCCCCGATTGAGCAGTTGAGTTGGAGATAAGATGCAGTAGAGAAAACCAGCACCCAGCAGAGTGGGCCCCAAGCCCCCGGTTGATCAGCCCAGGAGAACGGGAAAGAAACGCTGTTATGGCGAATAGAATGGGGGACAATATGTTGCAGTTCTGTTCGGTCTCCAACTCCCTCTCACACACAACCCGTTCAATAAAGTGAGAGGTATATTTTTCTAAAGAACTGTGTCGCTCGTCTTTATTGTGTCGTTATGATTCTACATGCAAGTATATGTGTTTGTATAGTTGTTCATGGCTATACAACAATTCTCCCATCACACAAGAAGCGGGGCAGTCAAAGAATTCGTCGCGTCCAATATCAGTTCCAAACACAGTACAAGTCGACCCAATCAATTTCGATTTGAAAACATCCTCTTAGTCACAGGATGAAACCACAATTTTCATTTAATAATATTAGGAAAAATGAAACGGATGGCATTGCAGAGTAAAAAAATCAATTTTTATGCCATTCAAAAACATCCAGATTGGGGCATGTAATCACAAAAAAAAAATGTTTATCTTTTACACAGATAAAACCATTTTTTTTCAAGTCGAAGTGTTCAAATGCACAACACGGTTAGGGTTGTTGTAGCATAAATTTCATATACATACACAAAATTTGCACTCACATTTTTAAACCAATCAACAAACATTAGAACATTCTAGAAAAAAAAAAGGACCCAAACCACATACACAAAATTCGCGCCCATAGATTTTTAAGCCAATCAACAAACAGAACATTCTAGAAAAAAGGATCCAAACCACAATACACAAAATTCGCGCCCATAGATTTTTTAACCAATCAAGTACTTTCACCCAGAAAAACATTTATACCCGTTTTGATCCTCTTAGGAGTTATAAAAAGAAAGTGATGGACCAATTCACCAGAGACTTCGCCGCTAACAATAACGAAACTACGCTACGCTACTGGACTGTTCCCTTACTCCACTAAAACCTGAGAAGCGCCACGCTGTCTAGCAAAGACATTCCCATTTCTCCTTACACCAAAGGCGAAAACAACAACAACAACATTGTGAGTTCCTTGGTACATCTGAATAATAAACCTTTATTTTAAAGTTATTCAGGTTTTGTTTTTGTTTTTTGAGGGAAATTACTTGCGAGGAACACGTACTGCCTCCAAACTTTATTTTATACTTTCGACACATCTCGCAATATCCCCGACACTGTGTATAAATCAGTTTATTTGTTCTTGTAGTCACACACAAGGTGACATTTATCCGTTCAACTTTCATATACCTACAAAACTATAATTCAAAGTTTTCTTCACCCACAAAATGGAAATATCCTAATAATTCCATTCACAGTGTTCTTAAAAATGGTAACCACTCTGCAACTTCAGTTCATATTTAGCTCCAGAGAGCCCACACAATTTTTTGACAAATCAGTTCAATGTTGACCCCATAATCATTTTACAATTTCACAAACCAAATAATGTTTAAATAGGAAATTTCTCAAAGTAAGTTCCACGATACCACAAAAAATTACAAGGTGAGAAAAAAAATTTGCACCATCACAATTCACCAAGGCAAAATGATCATGTATATGTAGGAAACAAGGAGGGGGGGGGAATAATATTTGACTCTCAAAAAGTTATGTCGAAAGGGGTTTTTTTTATAGAGAGGTAAATCTTCACCATCACTAGTTACAGAAAAATAAATAGCAAAATGTAATAAAAATATTCAATTTATTTCCAGCAAGCTAATACCAAATATAAGGGTCATTAGAATCGTTTTGCTTCTTTTTTGTGCGGGGACTTTTTCTTCTGCGCCTAAAAAAATCCTCGGTGTCAGATGTGGCTGAAGAGTCAACTTCTGCATTCCTAGTTGGACCGTTGTGTGTCAGGGATAATTCCGTAGGTTAAAGATGTTTAATTGAATGGGTATGGTTACTCCTGTCTCTCTTTTTTAGGTTCACAGACCTTACCTTCCCATAATCTCCAATGTTCAAGCTCAAAACTCTACCCAAAGGCCAATATGGACGGGTTTTTGCAGGATTTTTAATTAACACTATGTCACCTACTTTCATTTTATTTTCAAAATCCCATTGATAGAGGTCTTTACACTGTTCCCGTAGGCTCAAAAGATATTCGACATAAAAAAAGGCGATGAAACCTCTGTAGCATATCATCTCTAATTCGAAGAGAACTTTCAATTTCTGAATTACTGGGAGGATTAAAAAAAATGTAGAACTTTAATCCCCAGCCATCCTAAGTATTAATCCCTCTTTGACGTATGGACTGATAAAATGCACCAGGGCAATGATGTCTATCCCCGTGTAAGAAGAACACCTATAGGTCAGAGGAAAAGAGTTTATTGCATTTTGTATATTTGAAAGCAGCGTCAGCAGATCATAAAATCCAACTGCCTCCCTCCCGACAGCTCTATGAAGACGCAGCTTCATTGTCTTAATCATTCGTTCTCAGACATTTCTCGTCCATGGAGCATATAGGGAGATAGTGAGGTGTTTTATTTTAAAAGTTCCAAATCTGTCCTGAAATTCAACATTATATTTACAAAAAGCAGTGTGTTATTTTTTTCTTCAATATACCTTTCTGTTTTCCAGTCGTTCGCTACCAGCAGCCCTCTTCTTTTCAGACGTGAATCTTAGCTGCCTTTGCCCCTTAAAAAGGAATCACAACGTGGGGTGGGGCAGTGTATGGTCACTTTCCCTGAGGTGAACTTTCCGTCTGTTTTTGTCCCCACGCTGTAGCAGAGGATTGGAGGGAGGTGGACGGGACTGGAGCCGTGAGAGCTTTATAGGGATGCCAAAAAGATTTGTAAACCTGATAAGGGCTAACACAAAGAATTTGGCACTCATATCTGGCAGCAATTCTATATGAATAGCTCGGACGCTCAAACAGGTAAACGCTAATAGGTATCCCTTCTAATCTCCCCACTTTCCTGTCTGTATCCATGAATGAGCTGTGTGTAAAATAGGTCTAATCAAATTCAGTCTATTTTTGAGCAGGTTGGTCAGTCTAGGGTATCTAAAGGAGAATGCATCATATTTTCTGCATACAAAACAATCAGCAATATAATCTTTGATAGACTGTCTGGCGCGAGGAAGCTAATATCCAGACCCTCTCAGTTTACACAGTGTAGCTGCAATACCCAGGTGCTTGCAGTCGTTATGACATTCTTTGGCAATCAATTTAGAAAGGGCACTGCATTCTGGCAGCAATATTGGGTATTTAATCTCAGACGGGCATTCTATTGTCTTGTCTACTCTGGCCCTCGACCAAACGATCCTACTTTGGTTATTAAAGAGGTTTAAATTATGAAAAAGTTCCCGAGGTCCTCTTCCACTCAGATTTTCCAAAACTTCATTTCGTGCCCATAGTGTTACTTCTGAGCCCAATTTATCAAGTAGACTTTGGCAACGTGCCCAGGGTCAGAATCGGAATGTTTCAATCGATTAACAAACCTGAAAATCAGAGTAACAATTCTGAAAACTTTTGAGTTTTGAAAATTTATCCATATTGACAACACATTCATTGTTTTCAACAGCAGCTCTACAATGCACCTCTATCTGCAAAATATTTTTTATCAGTAGCAGACAAACATTTTAATTCACTCACAATTCAACTTACAGGTGAGTCTTTCAACCAAGTAGGCACTCTAATCCAAAACTTTAGATTCAATTTGAACTTATTCAAGGTCAATCCACTTGTAATAAGATTAACAGGATTCTGATCCGTTGGAACATGTTTAAATTTTACAGATACATACAACTTAGAATTTCTTTCTTTCTTGAGCAACCCAATATCCTTTCGCCGATTAGGAACGAAGATATTTTTGCGATTTGCTTTGGTAGACAGCAACCAGGCTAAAACGATTTGGGCGTCCACCGCTACATATAAATTCTTAATGTCTAGTCGGCAAAATACCTCACAAACACTTTTCAAGCACTTCAGCACTTAATATACTGACAATAACTCCAACGTAGGCAGGGACTTTGCCACAGCAAAACCATACGCAGCTTTAGAGGCATCACTAAAAACGTAGAGGTCGGCAGAACCATAGTCACTGAAGACCTGTCTGGGAAATTCCAAGTTATTTAAGAGTTCAAGTTCTTGATATAAAACTTTCCACCTTCTACATAAATCTTCTGAAATGGCATCATCCCATCCTAACTTCTACTTCCATAAATCGTGCAAGAGTAAATAACCTCTCCTTCATGGTAACCGGTAAGCAAAGGGAGAGCAGATCAAATACTGCTGAGGTTTGTGCCAAAATTTTGCGCTTCGTGTTGGCTTCAGGCTCAGATAGTCTTGGATTTAATTTCAAGGAGTCCCTGAGTATGCGGTACTTATAGCACAATAGCCTTTCGTCACTACCGTCATGTTCAACAAAGGAACCATCATGCTTCATTTGATCCCTTAGTGGGGCATAATTTGAGGTACAAGACCTTAAACAGAAATTGCCTTCAGCCATAATACTTACAGCACTTTCAGAAATATTCACTAATTCTGATGTATTCTCACTGGTAACCAACAAGTTATCTACATAGAATTTGTTTTTCAGATCGGTAGCAGAAAGAATTTCGTATTGATTGGCGTGTAATTTAATTCGACCGTTAGGGTCGACGAAGAATTTCACCCAATCAGGATGACTCATCCTATTCCACCCGGATCATCTTTCCGGGCAGCACAAATTGGGGAAGCCGCCAAACACTCTCCTCTTTCTCAGAACTTCTTCGTTCAGGACAGACGTAATGACTGTCCGCTCTTTTGAATAGTAGCATCACGCCACCATGAGGAAAGCAGTCTAATTTATGGACCCCTTGCGTCTATTCTCTTAGACCAAGGGTTCCCAGTTGAATATTAATTAGATGAATTCAATACGCCACACAGAGGAACAACTTTTAATCGCCTCCAGTATTGGCTATGTCACCTGCGATTCAAAATTCAGCTCCGACACCTAGCTACTTCATCTCTGGGCAACATTTTCTGGAGACATTCACGTTTCACCCAGAAACGACCAGAACCACAAATTCACGGTGACTACAATCGTTTCTGTCCTCAAACAGCAAACACGACTTTTGCTACACTATGGCGAACATATCCCCCTCACACATTCAACAATACCTTAACTTAACGATGCACTTTTCGCTCAGGCATTTAGCTGCTAAAATGCTTTCTCAACTCTTATCATAACTTCATTTCGTTTCCTTACTTCTTTCCTTCCTACGAGACTTGCAGCATAAACGTAAACCCTTTATTTCCATGCTGCCATTAAAACCTTCATATAAAAACCTTACGGCATCGTCTTCTTACTTCTTCATCCACCTCCTTTATTTTCCAACAATATTTAGCGAGGATATAAACACGCCAAGAATGCATAACAAATCGCTTTCGTTAAAGATCCCCTGCGCACTCATTGCTTCTGTACTTATTCCAGTGGAATTGGATAAAAAAATCTTAAATGAATGAATTCGCCACAAATCCAAAAATAAGTGTTGTGTATCGAAAGCACACAACATTTTCACCCTCTCTAACAAAAAAAAAAAAAAAAAAAAAAAAAAAAAACAGAAACGATTCTTATCGACCCCCGATTTTAATTTTATCATTAAAAATGCCTTGCGAATATCAGCCATAAAAACATGAGAATTGCTTTTGAAGTACAACAGAAGATCCAGCAAGTCATATAAAAAGGTTGATGCCAGGATAAACAGCTTCATTCAGCGATGGGGCATTCCTAACTTTCAATGAACAATTGAATACTGGCCTGATTTTAGTGGTGGTCAAGTCGTCATCATTAATCACAGGGTCCAAATATAATTGTCATATCGTTTAGGAGAGACATTGAATCTCTTAATAATTATCTCTCTTTTCCTTTCCTATTCTAGAAAAGCCTCCTTTTAGTTAGAGAGTCACTCACTCAATCCAACACCTTCAGAGAAATCACATGGTTAGAGGGGACCAAATTCACTTTTTTCTCATCCAAAGGGATGTTAATATAGTAAGATCCATCCTGAAAGGAAATAGAATTTTTAAACTCCTGGATTTTCAGGAGCTCAAGGTGTTCTCTGTAATTCCTACAGCTTCTAGGGAAAACATGCGATCAAGGTTTCTTTCGACCGCTGGGTCTTCAAAAACACTTTCTAACGGGTTAGCATAATAAGGTTTTGGGTTCAAAACAAAATCCACTTGAGTATGGAAAGAGGGTTCCTCAGCCAATTCAGTAAAGCTGTATTCTGGCATTCGGGTTACTACTGCACTTTTAGGAGGACGGAAGTCCAAAAAATGGGAGACATCCACGAATGGAACGATGCCAGAAGAAAGCTTCCAAACACAACCTCGCATACAATTTTTTGGGGGAAACTTTCCAAATGTTGAATGGCGTCTATACTAATGAGTCCCTCTGGTTTAATTTCTCCATTGACCGTTTTATCAAAGTCAGCAGTAAGCTGCTAACTTTAAATTTCTAGTCAAATCATCCAACCTAGAAATGGGTAAATTTGAATTGATATTACGGTCAAACAAACGCCTTAATCGACAGAGAGTTATCACCTACAGCGATATTGATGGGGACTTCCTTTAGACATTGCATATCTTCCCCTAAAAACTTCTTCATATTGAACTGTAGTGCTGGTAAGGAGTCAATTTTTATATTTAGCCCATTAGCCACTTCATTAGATAGGTAAGATCGTTGGTTGCCTGAATCCAACAAGCAATTCAGTATGTATTTATGTCCATTTTTCAACACTGTGACCTTGACAAGGGGAAGCAGCAATTCCTTGTTACTACAAGCTGAAGTAACCGAAAGACTTGGTGAAGATGCAGGGGACCAGTAGTGGGGACCCTTATAAATTTTGCAGGGCTTAAACTCTCCCCTAATTCCCCTACCGTCAGCACTCAAATGCAGAGGACTGGCACATAAACAACACCACTTTTTTTTTTTTTTTTTCTTTTTTTCTTTTTTACTTTGCCCTGTTTTAACTTGCTTTCTACGGTTGGGAACCTCAGGAACATAGAAAGAACGTGTGCACTCAAATCACACAAATTACACTTGAAAACTTCGCGGCGAGGGGCAGGTTTAGAATTAAAATTTTGTAAGCAGTTTTATTTCTACGAGGAGGAGGAGGATTAGCCTTACATATTGTGAGTTTTGGCCTGTTTACAGGTTTATTCCGTGTGCATTCTCGAGTCCTGATATCATCGGAAAAATGTTCTATCAGGGAACTAATGCTCGGATAGTTACTGCCGAATAGCCAGTAGCAGAAGGAATTTCGTATTTTTGTTTGGCGCGTAATTTGATTCGACCGTAAGGGTCGACGCATAATTTCACCCAATCAGGATGACTTATTCTATTCATCCCGGACCACCTTCCGGGCAGCACAAACTGGGGAAATCTGCCAAACACTTTCTTTCGCGGAACAACTTCGTTCAGTACAGACATCTTACTGTCTTCTCTTCAATAGCAGCAACAGCATCGACACAATGAGGGAAGCAGTCTAATTTATGGACCCCTTGCGTCTATTTCTCTTAGACCAAGGGTTCCCAGTTGAATATGAATTAGATGAATTCAATACGCCACACAGAGGAACAACTCTTAGTCGCCTCCAGTATTGGCTAAGTCGACTGTGTAGCAAAATTTCGCTCCGACACCTAGCTGTTTCACCTCTGGGCAACATTTTCTGGAGACATTCACGCTTCTCCCCGAAACAACCAGAACCACAAACTCCCGGTGACTTCAACGTTTCTCTCCTCAAACAGCAAACACGACTTTTGCTACACTATGGCGAACATATCTCCCTCGCACGTCCAACGGCACGCGCTGCTTTCTCCACTCCATAACAACTTCATTTCGTTTGCTTACTCCTTTCCTTCCTACGAGACTTGCAGCATAAATGTAAACCCTTTATTCTATTATGCCATTAAAAACCTTCATATAAAACCTTACGGCATCTTCTTCTTACTTCATCGTCCTCATTTATTTTACAACAACACTTAGTGAGGGAATAACACACACACACGCAAGAACACATGTCCACGCTAAAATATAATAACAATATAGAAATATCGCTAAAAGCCTAATCATTTCCCTTTTGAAGAAGTCGGGTAGTTTATTAAACACTATGTGACTAACCAGCTTTTCTCCGGGTGTTTCCCTAACCATTATAAGAATTTTATGTGGTGTATGAGAGTGGCCTTAACTACCAACCACACTTTCTCATGATGCATTTATAGGACTTTACACTCCTATAATTTAATTTGGGCGGTATGCCACTTGTTCCCACGACAAAGATAGCGGACGCACACATATTCAGTCTCGGGAAACCATTGGCCAGGAGAACCACATGACCTGCGTAAAAGTACGCCCGCGCGTAAATTTCGTCCTGCGTTTGGAGCCACTTCCAAGACACGTATTTTCTATAAATACGTCGTCTTCAAACACTCTTCCTCTTTTTACACAAATTCTTCTCAGCGGATACACGCTCTCTCTTCAGTGTGACATTCTTCTTATTCATCAACAGGAGTGAAAAGCAAAAAAATGGATAAGCCTCGCAGACATTCATTTCTTCAATATACATCGACTATGAGACTTTTTCCAGTCTCAGAGTAACCAACTGTTTCGAACCACAAACAGAAAGACATTTTAAACATGTAATCCAACTTAATAGGACGTTTTCGTCATTAATCTTTTTGTAGTTTAGTTGTGTTAGTTACACACACACACGCACAGACATACACACACGAGTATTTCTAATGTATCAATGTCTGTTGTATTATAGAATATAAATTTGTTTTGTTCGTCGCCTTGTTTTGAATGTTCCTTTTGTCCGCGCCGTTTCACAACTTTTACTCATTTGTTTCATATGCTTCATTCATTTACTACCTTTTTCCATGTGCCTTATTCCAAACTAAACACCATATCAAACCACAACATAATATTTTGGGAAACTTAAATACACTACACAGGTCACCACCTACTACACATTAGACTATCTTGTTGATAGTCTAATACTGAATAGTTCATCAAGGAAAGACTACATGACACGAACAGTTAAAATGCAAACATTTAATATTTACATATATGGTATACAATAATAATTGTTCCAAACCATACTAAATAAAAGCGCAATAGTTGCTCCAAGAACAAGGTTTTAGTGATGTTTGAAGTGAGTAATATTGTTTAGCGAGGGGAAACCATTTTTGTAGCCAGAGTTTTTGTTGTTGGTAAGCGAGGAATGGTTTGTAACGTATGTGTGTTTACGTTGTAGTGTGTGGGGTTTGAAAGTTTTTTATGAAGGTCAGTGGCTAAGGGCAAGGCTGTGTTGCCGTAAGTTATCTGACTCCATATTTTTGGTTATTTTATTTTACCCCACGTTGACGTGGCTTGCGCAATGCCTTGCCCAAAGAAGGTCCATAAGAAATATACAAAAAGGAAAAGATAAAAACAGATAAAAGACGAAAACATTTCTTTCATACTTTCCTTTATTTACTTGGTGAATGGACTAACCAACGCTATGTCCCAAGACACAGCGTGGTGCCCAAACACCAGACAGTAAAATCGGTGTTGTTGGTTCGACGTCACTACCCGAAAAGAGGTCGGTTCACAGAAAACCTGAGTATTTATCCCTCTTCACCGGCTCCAAATTCGCCACTCGAAAATTCTTCTAATTTTGGCGCGACCGCTTCTCATTGGGTACTTTACATTTTATTATTTTTCTTTTTTCTGATTTTAACCGGATGGATGCGTGGAGCCTTATGCGTGGCGACATGTTTATACATTTTGTATCTGGCAGCCGACGAGTCAATATCCGGTTGGGAGTTTTTTGGTAATTCCTAAATCGCCACAAGTGTTTCCTCGCTTAGCGTGTTGTTGCATATATAAAGGGTGGTTGAAGATGAAGTAAGGTGGCGAAGATCGAAAGGTGTTTTTATGAATAGGTTTTTATTGCAACATGGAATGTGGTTTGCTTTTGGTGCTGCAAGACTCATGGAGTTTAGGCTTGTTAGTGTTGGAGACGAAATGGCGTAGCGGGATGTTGATATGGCAGCGTGTGTTGCGGGACGCGTGAGGGATTGTGTTTAGAGTCACCGTGTAGTTTTGTATCTGGTATTAGGGGGAGAGTCTGCGTTGTCTCCATGTGTGGACCAGAGGTGAAAAGGGAACTAGTGTCGAGAGCGGAGTCACGCTCAGATCGACATAGCCAATTTTGGGGTGACACAAAGTTGGGCCTGTGCGAGGCATGTTGTATGTTTCTAATTTATGTTCAACTGGGATTCCTCGTAGGAAATCCATAAATTAGATGGTTCCCTCGTTGAGTGTCCATGTTGTTGCTGCTGCTGTTAGAGCCGCAGTGAGATGTCCACACTGTGCGGCTTGTCTAGCTAACAAGCATCGCTAAGTAGGGACGGCCATAGGAACGTCTGTTCTGGTCGCCGTCTCAAGCCAAAAAGAGTGGGTTTGGCCGCTCACCCGTTTTGCTAGCCGGAAATGAAGGTCCGGGCTGAATAGGATAAGTCATCCTGATTGGGTGAAATTAAGTGTTGAATTGAATTGAGTGCCAAACCAAAATACGAGATTTTCCTCTTCTCTACAAGGTGATGAATGGCAGAAGTTACACTTGAATAGGTCTGGTGTTGTGCGAGTTCTCGTAAGGTGATATGTATGCACGTGCTTATCACATAGCAGAGGCTGAAGTAGGCGTCATATCAGTTGGACCTTCTTGATCAGAAAGAGAGAAAACTCGCTTCTCAAACTGTCACATGACCAACGGTCACGGGATTGTCGGAAGGTCCGCCCATGAATCACAAGAAAGGGAGACACGTTTTGTTACCCACACCATAAAATCCAAACCGTAGGAGGATTTCATCTCCCAGAGGTTGGCTTTCACTTGCGTACAAAAAGTTCGCAGAGCATCCAAATCAAACTCCGCTTTGAGATCGTGAGACAAAATTTCTATAAATATTTGACTTTTTATGAAGGAACTCACTTCTCAAAAGATCTAAGGCCACGAAATTGTTTTCGTCAGATACAGAAAGATGCTCGATAACTTGAGCAGGGTAACCACTGAGGTAGCTCCTCAGAATTTGCAATTTACAGGCGCTGGACTTTACCCAACTGACCAAATTCTCAAACTGCGCTAAGAACTTTTTAAACGCTTGCTTGTCAGCAGTATTACCCGCAAATACAGCACATTTCAATTCGGGTAGTACTACTAACACAGGCAAATCCACACTTTTGCTAGGTATAGTATCACTACGGGATAGATATGAATCTTCGCTCCCATATCCTAAGCTTGCTTCTATAGTGTCAACCTATCGCCAAATCTTTTGCTTAAATAAAACATTTTCGCCCAGAAACTGATCAATTTCTTCTGGATTTACTTCTTTCTCCATATAGTACTGCCCTAGTTCTTCGGCCCTTTTATCAGTCACTGATAATTAGGCTAATTTTATTTTTAAATCTACCAAAACTCCGTTTGTTCGGACCACTTGCTATCAAGAGTCTATCTAACCTTCTTTTTAGGAAATTTAAAACCTTGGTTAATTTCAACACAGTTTCGTCAGCCGTGATAAAAGTTCGAAATTCACAAAAAACAGCAAAACAGAACAAATAAATTGCGCAATAATTGCACGCACCAGTTAATGAAAGCTTCAGCTTAACTAATACTAAAAGTTACCGACACGAAAAAAAAAACTTAACTTTTAGCAAAATAAAGGGATTAATTTTGAATAAAAAATTAAAAAAACAATCCTTTCACGGAAAATAAAACAGCATTTTGGAAAAAAAAAGAAAGGAAAAAATAAAAAGACAAACTTGCATCAGGCGTACAACTAAGAACTATTTATTATTAAGTAAATAAAAATAAAAAGGAATTACAAAGAAAAACACGAGTTGCTAAAATTGATTACTATTTTAGAGACCAGTAAAAAAAAAAACTGAAGTAACAATGATATATGGGATTTTGAAGGCTTTGAAGGTCAGGGGCAAGGCTGTGTTGCCATAAGATATCTGACTCCATATTTTGGTTATATTATTTTACCCCACGTTGACTGGCCGGCGCAATGCCTTGCCCAAAGAAATGTCCCAAAAGAAATATACAAAAAGAAAAGATAGAAATAGATAAGAGACGAAAATATTTCTTCTATACTTTCCTTTATTTATTGAGTGAAGGGACTAACCAAAACACCAGACAGCAAAATGATCTTGTTGGTTCGACGGACACTGCCTGAAAGAGAAAGATGATATCGTTTCCTTTTTCAAGGGGAAAATCCTTTTTTCTTTTACGCATGTGTCATCTTATTTTCCGTTAGAGACCTCTGGGAGTTTCTTCAAATTTAATAGTTTTCTTTTTATCTATTTATTTATTTTTTTAAATTTAGTTTTTAATTTATTTATTCGTTCCCTACAGATACAAATTGTTTTGAAAAAACACTGGGTCACTCATGAATTACAAGGAACTAATAGGTTTTCAACAAACAAAGGTGCTGGTATTTACAACTAAAAAAAAAGGTGTTGTATGAATGGAAAAAAAGATTTGGAAAAGTCTCTTAGGCGAAAATTATCTCTTTGGAAAACCGGTTCACTTTTCCGTCAAAAATACAGCGAATAATGCAGACACATGGGGGCTCATTCAGCAATTCTTTCAGCACTTGTATAGGACGGAAAATTCAATTGTCCACCCCATGGTCTGAGCTGAGACAGCACAAATTCTCTGATATAGGCAACAGCATATTTCTCTAAGAAGAATACAGCACAGCAGGGTAGTTCTGATGGACACCTCGTGGTCAAAGTCAAGATTGCACAAATTCACAGATATAGGCAACAACATATTTCTCCTGGAGAGGTCCAGCACAGCAGCAAAATTCTCTGAGGGATTTACTCCCTATTCACTATTCAGAAAGGTTTAAAAAACCAGCACATCCTGCGAAAAATCCCATGACTACTAAAATGATGTCTTCACTGCTCCATGGCTTCAGCCGGATAAGGTAATTTCCAAAAAAGTTTTTAAAAATCCCGTCATATCCTTCTGGCGGTGACAACCATAAAAGTCCCTCCCAAGAAGATGTTCCCATTAAAATAAAATAATTCCAACATTCTCCCATCACACAAGAAGCGGGGCAGTCAAAGAATTCGTCGCGTCCAATATCAGTTCCAAACACAGTACAAGTCGAACCAATCAATTTCTATTTGTAAACATCCTCTTGTAGAACTACTAAAATTGACGTCTTGACTTCACTGTGGCCTGAGCAGAAACAGGTAATTCTCTCAGCAGGCGGTGTCAGTTAAAAAAAAATCCCGTCATCTCCTTCCAGCAATGACAACCATAAAAGTCTCTTCCATGAAGATGTTTCCATTAAATTAATTCTAACACTGTTTATTTGTGTAAAAATGGATTTGGCTTTAAATAACGTACAAAGATTGATATGCTATAAAACCTAAATAAACAAACAAACAAATAATAATGATCATTTTATTTGTATTATAGAAATATTTTCCCAATAGAAATAAAAAAAACATTTTCCAATAGAAATAAAAAAAATCCTGGTATCTTTGGTAGCAATGAAAATAACATTTTATAAAAGATTGAGAGATGTGTAGTTATTTATGGACAACATTGTATATTTATGTCTATTAATGCCTCTTTCACACTGATATAATCTATCATGCAAGTATACCATTCTTGTATCATAGTAACGTCTGTAAATTAAAATTTCTTATTCACTATCCAAATTTATTGCTTACTTTCTTTTAATTCTTTTGCCTAGTTGGCTAGCGTTGCAGAATTCACCGACTGCTTCTCTACAGTGGGACACAACTGCAGAGAAGCAGTCGGTGTATTCTCACCCTCGCCAACGTGTGTCCAGGATATGACACTAAACAATCTGGAGCTTTGGGGAATGCGGAGTACCCCTTCATTGCCATCGCTCCCAGGTCCACTCTGGCCTAAAATGGTAGTACCTGATAGGGTCCTCGCTGTGGGTCAAATAGAACTAAACTGTGTACTTATGCTAAACTGAATTGTTTGAGATGGGACTGTTTTGACATTTAAACTGTGTAAGTAAGTAAAGTTGGCGATCATAGTTGAAGGTGACCCGAAGGCTCCCTTTTCGATAGATACTACACCAAGGTGTAGAGGAGGGCACTACTCCTTTCCCAGGATTGCCCCACTTTACCCTTGATCCTTACCTTATAATGCTGAGTGTTAAACAAGGTAGCATCAAGTACCATTTTTAGAGTCTTTGGTATGACTCGACTTGGGATTGAACCCAGATCTCCCGGGCCATTGGCGAACACTCAAACCATCATGCCAATGTCTGGTATACTAAATAGAACTGTTTTGACATTTAACTATGTGTAAACAAAAAACTATACTTATACTAAACTGGATGGTTTGAAACTTTTATCAAAATGACTTAATTCAGGGTGAAATAACCCAAAAAGGGTTGATATGCTGTCAAATAAAAAACCAACCAACCAACCAACCGACCGACCTTTAATTCTTAATTACAAAGGACAGAAATTAGTTCTTAATTAACAAAAAGCATTTTCCTAATTTTTGTACAATATTGCTAATACCCATTCACTCTAGCTATTTAGAATTACTCTCACCAAAAAACAAAAAAAAAAAACCTTATTTTTCAATTATTCAGGGTTCGTTGTGCTGAAGTAGCCTTGCAATCCTACATTCTGATATAAAAAAATATAATCTGATTTCAACAGAGACGACTACAGATTGGTTACCACAACACTGGCATTTTTTAGCAATTATATTTGCGTTAGTAAATTTGTTGTATATTGACCTCTGACCCGGCCAAGCTGTCAAAATAGGAAATGCACCTATGTAAATAACAGGTGCAACCGGTCGAGGAATATCAGGATATGACCTTGACTGTCAAGGTGTTGAATTGAGTGTGAAATTGTGACGCTTGCAGGAAGAAGAGTGGACGTCAAATTATTATATAACACCGGCGACAGGAAGTTCAAATCAGTTGGAGAAAAGATGTGGTAGAGAGAACCAGCACCCAGCTGAGGGGGGCCTTAGGACCCCCGATTGAGCAGTTGGAGAGAAGATCAGTTGGAAAGAAGATACTGGAATGAGGACAATGTCCCAGAAAGTTTGGGCCCCCAGGCCCCCGGTTGAGCAGCCCAGGAGAACGGAAAAGAAACACTGTTATGGCTATGAGAGTAGGGGTCAATATGTTACAGTTCTGTTCAGTCTTCAACTCCCTCTCACACACCATAATACTCTTCGTAACCCTTTTGAACCCTTTCAATAAAGTGAGAGGTATATTTTTCTAAAGAACTGTCTCTGCTCGTCTTAATTGTGTTGAAGATATTGTGTTCTGCATGCATATGTATTATGTGGCTATATAACAAATTTACATTGTTTTGATATTTGGAAGAAGTTCTTATGCTATAATGGATAACATGATGGACTGTGACATCATAGTAAGTTGATATTTGGAAGAAGGTCTTAAGCTGTAATGGATAACATGATGGACTGTGACATCATAGTAAGTTGATATTTGGAAGAAGTTGTTATGCTATATTGGATAACATGATGGACTGTGACATCATTGTAAGTTGATATTTGGAAGAAGTTGTTATGCTATATTGGATAACATGATGGACTGTGACATCATTGTAAGTTGATATTTGGAAGAAGTTGTTATGCTATATTGGATAACATGATGGACTGTGACATCATAGTAAGTTGATATTTGGAAGAAGTTCTTATGCTATAATGGATAACACGATGGACTGTGACATCATTGTAAGTTGATATTTGGAAGAAGTTCTTATGCTATAATGTGTCACGTGATGGCTCACGGAGACGAGGAGGTGGGAATGATACTCTCCCCCCGTTGAACTAAAATTATCTAGCAGTGAAAATGTGACCGTTAGAAATGAATGCGGGTCACACAGATGTTTGCACTTAAGTGACCTTGGGTCGCCGGACATCGGAAGGGGAAAGAGAAAATGAAGCCAAATGATTGGCGGGGGACCCCAAACGGAAGTGGGGTTCCCTTCCCCTCAACGGAAGTAAATACAAAACAAGGTAGTTTTTGGACAAGTCTCGTGGCAGACGGACGATAGCCATTTTGCTCCGGGCTAAAGACAAAAAGACTGAGACACGGAGAACTCCAAAATCCTCCAAGCCAGCATTAAAAACAGTACCAAGTCGATTAGCCCGTGAAAGAAGAGAAATTCTCCAGTGGAACCCCGTCAAAAAAATAAGATAAGTAACTTTGGGACATTTTCCCTTTACATCCAAATTTTGTTTACCACTCTCTCTCAATTTGGAAAAAAGGATAAAAGCCAAGAAAAGACATTTATATTCATGGACTATCCTATTATATGTGTTTGACATTTTGAACGTATATATATATATATATAACCGTAGTAAAGAACTTATGTATTTTCATTTTACCATGTGGTCTATGTTATTATTCCATGCTTTCCTTTCAGCTTCTATTCGCCTTACATTATCTTGCTTAGAACTGTCCTATTAATCCCTAAAGTATCACACGGGAAACCGGAGTTGCCGACGGTAGCAATATTAATATTATTACAACTCAGACCTATAGGCCCGTATTCTTCTATTATCGGAAGGGGAAGAAGTTTAGCGGCCTGGTGGGTGTGTGATAGTGTGAAATTTTGGACCCCTTTGCCAGCGGTGGCCAGTCTGGCCCTAAATTATTCCCTCACGTAATATGCCAGTTCTTATCTGCCTGAGAAAAGAACTCTGAACAGGACTTATTTCTGTAGGGGATCAAGTGCCAACCTGCCCCGTCTTCACACGTGCGAAAATAAAGTCCCGTTTTGGGACTATCGCAATTTCGCGTCAGCAGACTTAAAATGGTGTCTCGTCCGGGGATATTTTAATCTTTTATTCCTGACCCCAGAAAAAAAATGGGGGCTCGTTTCCGGAAATTTAATATTATAAATAATATTTATTGCTAGTAGTCGTGTGACAATTCCTGCCGTCTAAATCTAGCCTGGGAGACCGTGAAAGGAAAAAAAGGAATATTGTTGAAACAGTCAAATTACTTGTTGATATAACTGTTTGGAAAAATTAAAGAAAAAATGGACAAAATAGAGAACTTTTTAAAAGAACCCTCCATGGAAAAGTTGGAGAGGCTGAGAAAAAGCGAGATAATAAAAATTGGCGAGAAGCTTGAGTTAAATGTTCAGAATTCTATGAGGAAACATGAACTCGTTATAAAAATAGCAAGACACATGGTCGACGAAAATATTTTCGAGGAAGCAGTATTAGAAGAGCTACCAACGGAAATGATAAGAATGACTCCAGAAGAAATTGAACTGGAGAAAATTAAAATACAAGCACAAATGGAACTACAGAGAAATAAAATGGAACTGGAGAAAATAAAAATTCAGCAAGAAACAAGGCTGCGAGAAGTCGACTTGGCAATAAGAGGACGCAAAGAAAGCCATGACTGTTTCGAAGTAACGAAGCAAGCGAGGCTAGTCCCAAAATTTGAAGAAGCCAACGTGGACGGACACTTCGCACATTTTGAGCGAACCGCGCTAAATCTTGGATGGCCGAAAGAATGCTGGTCGATGCTACTCCAAACTGTGCTGACAGGAAAAGCACAGAGAGCATATGCAACTCTGCCCACAGAAAATTGCGCCGACTATGATTTGGTGAAAGCGGCGGTTCTAAAAAGCTTCGAATTGGTTCCAGAAGCTTATAGACAGAAATTCAGAACACAGAGAAAAACTGAAAACCAGTCTTATGTGGAATTTCTGAGAGAAAAAGAGAACGCGCTGGATAAGTGGTGTGACTCTAAGAGGATAGACGGAGACGCTGAGAAACTCCGGCAGCTAATATTAGCTGAAGAATTTTTAAACTGTGTGCCAGAAGAAGTCAGGGTTCACCTAAGTGAAAGAAAAACTGACGTGACCAATGAAATGGCCGCACTAGCAGACGAATACATCCTCACACACCGAAAAACAAAGGAAAAACCGTACACGGGAAGTAAAGTGAAGTTTAAAGCTGAGTTAAGACCTAAGGAAGAAAATAGAAGGACCTTCCAAAGTAGCAGCAGAACGGTGATCTGCTACAAATGCGGAAAGGCTGGTCACATAGCCATAAGGTGCCAGCTAGGAAAAGGTCCTGAAAGAAACCAGACCCAGCCGAGAAAACCACAGGGAGCTGTCACGACCGCTAGAATAGACAAGTCTTATCGACCTTGGACGAAAAAAGGGATGATAAGAGGCCCACACGGAGGACCAGTGGAAGTCTCAATTTTACGAGATACCGGAGCATCTCAGTCGTTACTTCTACGAAACAAATTACCTAAAAGGGTAATAGAAGCAACACGTGAGACTGTGATGATAGAGGGTATCGGCGGAAAGAGGGTAAAAATACCGCTGTGTAAAATAACCCTAAAGTCCCAGTGGAAAGATGGACCAATTAAAGTTGGTGTGGTAGACAAACTACCTATGAAAGGAATTTCCCTTATACTGGGAAATGAAGTAAAAACTAAAAAGTGTCACCCGAAAAAGATGGCGAAAATAAGCGCCATAAATGAAGAAAGAAAGATGGCGTGGATGAACGCCAAACATGGAAAGAAGTTGGCGAAAATGAGCGCCAAAAATGAAGAAAGAAAGATGGCGAGAACGAACGCCCAGCATGAAGACAAGATGGCGGCTGAGCCACGTGGGCGGCACAAACGACATTGTCGCTCGCAAAGTGAGAAGGTGGAAAGAAAAGAAGTGAACCTTCCACACCTCAATAAACGGAAAGAGAAAAGGACCAGTCGTCGGAGAAAAGATGAAGGTCCAACGAGTATTAGGAATAAATTCCCTAATACTTATCGAGAGGATAAGAGGAAGATAAGAGGACCCTCACAAGTGACTAAGAAGGAAGAATTTAAGAAGGGCGATGAAGTCCTGCTACTATCATCAAATAAAGGACCCCACTGTGGTGGACGATATATAGGTCCCTACGTAATATCACAGAGAATAGACAAGAGGACATACAGAATTGATACCAACGAAGGAAAGAAGAAGACACAAGTGTGTCACACAAACAAATTGAAGAGGTATGTCCGTCAAGAAGGCCAACCTCGAAAAATTGAGAACTCGGCAATGCCGAATAAATTCGAGGAAAAATTGGGCCAGTTGTCTGTTTCAGAAAGAGAGGGCTTAGAAAAATTAATAAAAAAGTACCCACGTTTATTTCTCTAACGCCCCACGAAAATGTAGTAGCAGAATATTCTTTCATAGTTGTTGAGAGAAAGAAAGAGAGAGAGAGAGAGAAACTAAAGGAAATGAGGAATTCTCGTCCCCAATGTTGAAATATGAGATGGACGAGAAAGTGGTTCGTCAACAAGTGACGAATAGGGGAAAGAGAGAAAAGAAAAGGAAGTTTTTTCCCCAAAGCTTGACAATTAAAATTATAAAGTCGTCAAAGGTGACGAAGAAAGAAAGAAAGAAGGACTTACCTCCTCAAGGTTTGAAATATGATACGGCCAAAAGCCGAGAGAGAAAAAGAAAGAAAGGAAAACAAGATTAAAGAAAAAGAAAAGGGAGAGAGAGAGAGGAAGAAAGAGAAGAGAAATTGTTTTCCCCTATAGTGAAAATTAGGAAGGACGAAAAAAGGAAAAGGAAAGAATTCGTCAAAGCGTGAAGAAGAAAGGGGATGAACGAAAAGTAAAGTGAGAAAAAAAAAATGAAAGAAAAGGAGAAAGGACAGTGAATTGAATTGCCTTTTTTTTCTATGATATTTCTATTCATCTCCCTTTCTTCTCTTAAGCGGGGAGGTGTCACGTGATGGCTCACGGAGACGAGGAGGTGGGAATGATACTCTCCCCCCGTTGAACTAAAATTATCTAGCAGTCAAAAAGTGACCGTTAGAAATGAATGTGGGTCACACAGATGTTTGCACTTAAGTGACCTTGGGTCGCCGGACATCGGAAGGGGAAAGAGAAAATGAAGCCAAATGATTGGCGGGGGACCCCAAACGGAAGTGGGGTTCCCTTCCCCTCAACGGAAGTAAATACAAAACAAGGTAGTTTTTGGACAAGTCTCGTGGCAGACGGACGATAGCCATTTTGCTCCGGGCTAAAGACAAAAAGACTGAGACACGGAGAACTCCAAAATCCTCCAAGCCAGCATTAAAAACAGTACCAAGTCTATTAGCCCGTGAAAGAAGAGAAATTCTCCAGTGGAACCCCGTCAAAAAAATAAGATAAGTAACTTTGGGACATTTTCCCTTTACATCCAAATTTTGTTTACCACTCTCTCTCAATTTGGAAAAAAAGGATAAAAGCCAAGAAAAGACATTTATATTCATGGACTATCCTATTATATGTGTTTGACATTTTGAACGTATATATATATATATATAACCGTAGTAAAGAACTTATGTATTTTCATTTTACCATGTGGTCTATGTTATTATTCCATGCTTTCCTTTCAGCTTCTATTCGCCTTACATTATCTTGCTTAGAACTGTCCTATTAATCCCTAAAGTATCACACGGGAAACCGGAGTTGCCGACGGTAGCAATATTAATATTATTACAACTCAGACCTATAGGCCCGTATTCTTCTATTATCGGAAGGGGAAGAAGTTTAGCGGCCTGGTGGGTGTGTGATAGTGTGAAATTTTGGACCCCTTTGCCAGCGGTGGCCAGTCTGGCCCTAAATTATTCCCTCACGTAATATGCCAGTTCTTATCTGCCTGAGAAAAGAACTCTGAACAGGACTTATTTCTGTAGGGGATCAAGTGCCAACCTGCCCCGTCTTCACACGTGCGAAAATAAAGTCCCGTTTCGGGATTTTAGTTCAATTTGCCGTCACAAATGGCTAACACGATGGACTGTGACATCATAGTAAGTTGATATTTGGAAGAAGGTCTTATGCTATAATGGATAACACGATGGACTGGGACATCATAGTAAGTTGATATTTGGAAGAAGGTCTTATGCTATAATGGATAACATTATGGACTGTGACATCATAGTAAGTTGATATTTGGAAGAAGTTCTTATGCTATAATGGATAACACGATGGACTGTGACATCATAGTAAGTTGATATTTGAAAGAAGTTCTTATGCTATCATATTTACCCAACCCCTCCGCTCGGGCAGGATATGACACAAGGTCAATTTTTTAAGCGGAGTTTCACAGGTTTGAATTCAGAGTTTTCCTTCTCCTAGACTAGTTGCCTCACCAAGGCTGAAAAATCTAGTCTGTCCTACTATTTATCCATAGCTGGAGGGAGGATAATTGGATTGATGCCTTTCCCAAGGGTATTAGTGTCCAATTCCTGCGACGATAACCATTACACCACGGGCACCTCCCAAAGTTCTCATGCTATAATGGATAACATGATGGACTGTGACATCATAGTAAGTTGATATTTGAACTCTGTCAATTGCGACAAATTATTATTTACATTTGTTTAATTCTCTCTTATTAAGAACAGAGATTAACTCTTGACCGACAAAAAGTGTTTTCATAATTTTTGTAATATATTCCAAGTACTCATCCATTCTAGACGTTTGCCCAAATAAAAAGATAAGTTACTCTTCATCTGTTCAGGTTTTTCTTCATTGAGGTAACTGTATTATCCTACTTTCTGGTATAAAAAATATCATTTGATTTCAACAAAGGCAACTATAGACTGCTTAACAGAACACAGGTATTTTTGTGGTGGTTATATCCACTCTATTTAGAACTCGCTCTAGAAATAAAGTTATTTTTTTTTAATATTCAGGTGTTATTGGGCAGAATTAACCTCGGAATCCTACTGTAGTAGCCACAGATCTATTTCCTTTCGTTAATCAATGCCCCTGCTAAGAGAGTTGGTCACTCACTGACTAATTAACTGGTAGAGCGCATTAATTCCTTTTTCCTCTCAAGAACTATTTTTTCTAGTCCCTTTTGGTAGAACGGACAAAGTCAGAGAGCCCTGAGCCAGCAGCAGAAACACATCTCTCTCACATGACTGCCACTGATTCCACTTGGAACCCTTCGCTCGCTGCTAGCTTCGCACACGCTTCCTACAAATCAAGGACCAGCATACTGACCAGCGACACAAAAGAGACACTTTCTCACTCTCACTCCTTAACGTCTGCTACTATAATAAACCTTTCTTTGTTGTGTTGTTAAAAAGAAGTTTTGTTATTCATTTGTGTTGCCTAAAATATATAGTGTTAGAGAAATTAACCATTTCCCGAAACACTAAAATTGGAAGGAATTAATGCGCTCTGCCAGTTGATTGGTCAGTGAGTGACCAACTCTCTTAGCAGGGGCATTGATTCGCGAAAGGAAATAGATCTCTGGCTACTACACTACCATCAGGAATTAGAAATATATAATCTGAGATGTTTACAAACTGCTTACAACAACACGGGCATTTTTGAATGGTTATATTTGAGTTTGTAAACTTGTCTTGATATTTGAACTCTCTCAGCTGATTTGAGCTTTGTGGAATGTGGAGTACTCCTGTATTACCATTACTCCCTGCTCCACTCTGACTCAGAGTGGTAGAACCAGTTTGGTTTGGTTTGGTTTTATGGCATATCAACCATTGTAGGTTATTCAATACCAAATCCTCTTTATACATATATATATATACGATTTGTAAAGATATTTTGTAGATAACATTCTTTTTTGCACACAGTTAAACAGTTTCAAGTATTGCTATATTAGTCATAATTCAATACCAGTCATTTGTTTGCACACAGTTTGTTCTATTTGACCCATAGATATGACGCTATCTACTGCTACCACTCCAGGTCAGAGTGGATATAGGAGCAATGGCAATAAAGAAGTGCTTCACATTCCCCAAATCTCCAAAGCTGGAGCTTCGCCATCAGATTGTTTACTGTCATATCCAGGACACTTGTTGGGTCGGGGGTCTCACCTCTATGTAGAGATACAGTCAATGTATTCTTCAGTCCCAGCTGACTCGGCTACCTGTTAGAATCCCATCTATGGGTCAAATAGATCTATTCAATTATTTGTGATACTTGAAACCATTTAAACTGTGTGCAAATAGAATTATTTGTGTAGGATAACAATACTTGAAATCCCTTAACCGTGTGCAAACAAATGAGCTCTAGTTTGTTTAGAAATAATCTTACCTATGAACTATTCGCTTACAAATCATATACATATAAAAGTAGGATTTGGCTTTAAATAACCCACAAGGGTTGATATGCAATAAAACATAACAAACCAATCCAAACCAATCAACCACATCCCAACACTCATTATGGCAAAATGCTGTGTGCAGTATTTTCATTGTTTTACCTGATGGTGTAACTCTATAAACAGGACTGAATCAACATTTGTATGCACGAATGTAGTTCAACAGGTTTTTATGTCGGATTACATCACCAGACTATCAGAGATGAAACACTATGAAATCATAAGCAACCACAAAGTAAACCTTGGAAATGAGCCAAACCGTCTGTATCAATCAATCAAACCTTTCTCGAAAACTTCATCTATTAAGTAACAAGACTGTAAAAAAAATCCATTTATTATCAGCTTAATTACAGATCAACTTTATCACTTTCAAAATAGTGTTGTCTAGAGCGGGCGTAAAACGCAATAGGAAACTGATTCTTGTGTCAATCCAACAGAGACCACTATTGTTGGTTTCAGGGCATATTGAGTCGAGCGCTTTCTCCCTCTCTCGGTAGCTGTTCCTTCTCTCTCGCTTTCTCCCTAGTTCTCCCTCCTACTTTCCGTCCTTCCTTCCTTCCTTCCTTCCTTCCTTCTCTCCTTCTGGTTCTCGCCTGGCTTCCTTCCTTCGTTGAGTTGTAACGCGTTCGTCGGGCAAATGCACTTAGAACACTCCTGCCTTTCAGCCGTTACCGTGCGTATTTGTATCTTCGTAAGCTCTCGCACTAATTTGCATACGTGTACATTACCTCTCGCTGGTTCGAGATCTCCCCTCGTCAAATATGCTCGCGGCAGCCATATCGGTTTCCTTTCGACAAGCCAGACACGTTCGTGCGCGCTTCGAATGCCCAGGTACGTTACCTTCACACTCCTCCCTGATTTGGGAATCACACAACGTACAGCGCGGAGCAGGTCTTTTGAGTCTGCTGCTTCGTCTGAGCGGAACGCTCTCGACTACGTCGTCGTCCTCGGACGTGTCTCCAGGCCCACGTTGACCACGGTCGCTGTGGTCACTTTCAGATGTTGCGGGATCCTCCCGCGGTAAATACAGCATCGGCGCTTCGTCTTCAGAGGAAGCGCTGCTGCAATAAGTGGCGTCTGCTCCTCGCACTAGACGAACATCCTTTATGTGGCGAGGTGTCCCGTCACCAAGGACCGAATGGGGGCTGTACAAACACGTAATTGTTCCCTTTCCGAACTGGGTTGTACATCGCCCATGAGGGATTTTCACCCAAACATTATCCCCTACCTTGTACCTGCTGGGTCCGGCATCCTCCGGTGGTAACGTGACATCAACACCTCTTATACGGGCTGTATATGAGTATATTAGGTTTGCTGGTGCAGTTGACGCCGATGCATCGTCTTTGGGAGTCACATTGTACCAGTATACAGCCTCCATCACCGAGCACCGTGTTCTTGCGGCAATGCGCTTTATTGTGCGGTGAGATCTCTCCACGATCCCGTTGCCAGCCGGTACGTATGCGCATCGGAATCTCATCCGAACGCCCCAGCGCTCGGCGAATCTAGAGAACGCCTCTCCGCTAAAGGTCGTGGCGTTATCGGTGAGAAGCTCAACAGGCGCCCCCCTCTCGCAAAACACGGTCTCCAACTGCCGAACAATGCTGGCAGCATCTTGGCATGATAACGGCCTCCAAATAGCAAACCGACTGGGTCCGCAGTCGATTAAGGTTAGGTAATGACGACTTCCAAGGTGAGTCACGTCCATTCCAACCCGCCTCCAGTTCTCGCATACGTCCAGTCTGCCTGCTTTCCAACTCACCGGGGCTGGATCTATAGACTGACACTCTTCGCATTCTCTAACTACCTCCCGAACAGCTGCCTTAGAGACCTCAGGACTCGCCAGTTTCACGAAGTAGAGTGTGCGCTTTACGCCAGGGTGCCCACAAGATCGGTGAATTGTCCGAATGCGAGCGAGATCCAGCTCACCCATAGATGCGGCGCATATTGGCTCGATGGGTTCCGCTTCTTTCCGAAGTGCATCCAGCCACCGTTGAGGCACTCTAGTGAGTCGATCGGCTCGGTTCGCCTGGGATTTGACGAGTGCCACGTCAATTGTCAGTCTATACTCCGCCGCTAATTCTTGGAGCGTACTCAGTCGCCGTCTTATTAACATCTCCGACGCCGCCTTAGTCCGCACCCTTGCTTTCCCGGACAGGGTGTCAGAAATCCACCGGTGCACGCAGGCCGAGTCTGTCCGCAGGTGAATCACACTCGCCTTCCAGTGCAGCGCCAGAGTAATGCCCTTCAACACTGCGTCAAGCTCCGCCAGGTTGATGTGCTTATCTGCGTGCACCGGTCGTAGCCAAGTTGCGTCTTCAATGATGGCTCCGTCATATTCAATAGCCACCCCGGTGGCCAGGGAGCTGGCGTCCATCCACACAGTGACTTCCTGACCATCCGCGCACCAGTCACCGTGTGCTGGATCAGTTTGTGACGATCTCATCATAATTTCGTCAAGCATCGGACGCAACATGGGGTCTCGTGTTTCGTCGTCCCATCCGGTTGTCACCGCGTTAGCTCTCCGTTTCACAAACGCAGCTGCAACACGGAGCCAGCCGCACACTGGAAAATGCCCGGTCAGCCGCCCACACACAGAAAAGACGGCATGACGCGTGAGTACATTGGGAACCTTCGGACGCTCGCCGTCGCGTCGCCATCTAAGCTTGCCGCGCTCCTCCCAGACGTATACGCCCAACACTCGAGCGCCACTACCAAGTTGTTCTGGACTCTTACAAGTCAGCCCAAATCGTTCAAGATGCGTCTTCACTTGCGCTGCCGAACACACACTTTCGTTAACAAATATGTCATCGACATACGAAGAGGTAGCGCGACCGACGGTGTCATCTTGCCCGATCACAGCTTTTACAATGGACCGCATAATCTGGGGAGCTACATTGAGCCCGAACCCCAAGCGGGTGAGGCAGTACCTCTGCCCTTTAATTTTCACCGTTTGGAACGGCCACAGTGACTTGTCAACGTGGATCTGCAGATATGCCCGGCGTAGGTCCACTATGGCAGCTTTTGGCCCCTGCCGTCGCCATTCCCGCATGGTTTGAGCACATACGTCTGCATTCGCCGTATACGCGGTCACGTGCTCATTTAACTCGCGATAGTCCATAACTGGCCGTACCTTCTGCTTACTTTCCTGTAATATGGCCATTAATGGTATCAGGCCTTTAGGAGGGCCAAGTTCGCTCTCCGGGTACGGAATCAGCCAACCGTTTTGAATCCAAGCCAGCAACTCCCGCTCATATTCACCTTGGAGTAGCTTAGGGGCAGGGTATTCTGAAAGCCTGTTTTTCAAAGACACAGGCGGCTGATCACCGGACCACTTCCAAGATGCGGTCCATACGCGCTTGGTCTCGTCGTATTCAGCGTGAAAATCAGGCTCGTCGAGGGTAATAGCAGCACACATCAGTCTTTCACGCTGAGGAAATTTCACTTCGCCGGTGGCAGACATAGACATTCCACCAAGTTGTCTGATCGCGTTTAGCCCGAGTAGGAGATCATATCCAAACAGCGCCTCATCTACAACCAGGGCTCGTACGGCGACTGAAGGTCCATTGCCGATGCCAATTTGGACCACGCTCTCTCCACAACATATTGACGAGTTCCCTCCTACAACCATCAAGGGGACTTGCTTTTTCTTCCACGTCTGACAGCATGGTTTGCGAACTAGGGTTTGCGTACAGCCTGTATCCACCAGGGCAGTTCGTCGTATTCCGTCAATCTGCACACTGACTGCAGGCAGAGCGCCATTCATACGAGGTCTGGGGGAGAGACTGGCGCTGAAGACTCGTCCCCTCGCTCGTTTCCCGGACAATTTCGTGCAACGTGGCCCTGTCGATTGCACCGATAACAAATGAGACTCTTTGGGGACCTGGGACTTCCGCGCCGTCGAGGACAATCTCGAGCCATGTGGTCAGGTTCTTGACACACATAGCATCTCCTTAAAGCTGTGACTCCCTTCTCCTGACGTCCCGGTAGTTGAGCCGCTGCGGCTGCCGATTCTGTGCCCGCGAGCCTGTCCTTCAATATTGCTCGGGCACGGGCCAATATGTCGGATATCGGCAAATCGTCTACTCGGGTAGTGGCCTGGAGAAGATTCTCCGCATGCTCCGGCAACCCGGCTATAAATGCGCAGACCAGACTTCTCTCCGTCATACCTCCGAACTGAGTCGCAAGCTTGCGTAGCTCCGCCAAATAGACGTCCACCGTTTCTCCCGGACGCAAACGGCGCGCCGCGAACTGCTTATACGCCGTTACAGGACTGAGAGCAAATGCTGTGTAAAGAACCTCTTTTATGCAGGCAAAGTCAGCCCTCTTCTCCTCACTCAGCTGCTGATACACTGCGTATGCGCCCCCCCGAGAGGCGCATCGGCACCACACATTCGATATGTTTTACCCCGCTCAACCGGCACACCAACTCAGCCTTCTCCACCCATTCAACCACCGATTGCCCAGCATCGGTCCCGTCAAAAAGGGGAATTAGTTTTGGATCAAAGGCCATGATTGCCGAAATAGCTTGTTGTCTAGAGCGGGCGTAAAACGCAATAGGAAACTGATTCTTGTGTCAATCCAACAGAGACCACTATTGTTGGTTTCAGGGCGTATTGAGTCGAGCGCTTTCTCCCTCTCTCGGTAGCTGTTCCTTCTCTCTCGCTTTCTCCCTAGTTCTCCCTCCTACTTTCCGTCCTTCCTTCCTTCCTTCCTTCTCTCCTTCTGGTTCTCGCCTGGCTTCCTTCCTTCGTTGAGTTGTAACGCGTTCGTCGGGCAAATGCACTTAGAACACTCCTGCCTTTCAGCCGTTACCGTGCGTATTTGTATCTTCGTAAGCTCTCGCACTAATTTGCATACGTGTACATTACCTCTCGCTGGTTCGAGATCTCCCCTCGTCAAATATGCTCGCGGCAGCCATATCGGTTTCCTTTCGACAAGCCAGACACGTTCGTGCGCGCTTCGAATGCCCAGGTACGTTACCTTCACATAGTTTCTTGGGAAACCACACACTGTAGTTAATGTTGACAAGAGCGGACGTAAATGACAATGTGAAATCGAGTCTTGGATTTCCTTTCACAAACTCCTGTTTCTTCAACGTACACCTCACACTAGAGACAATGACCGAATCCCAATTCTGTGTGTCGGTAGGCTGCGATGGATTTCGCAAGTCCGTTTCAGGGCGTATTGACTCAAGCGCTTCTGTCTCTCTTTCTCCTGGGCTTTTCCTTCTCTGTCTGTCTCTCTTTCTTTCTCCTTCCTTCCTTCCGTCTTTCTCTCTCCTTCCGTTCCTTCCTTCCTTCCTTCCTTCCTTCTCCAAGTCGATGCACTCGGAAAGAATCATCCTTACCGGCCGTCACCGTGCGTATTTTATGTTCACGAGATCTCGCAAGAATTTGCATACGTTCAAATTACCTCTCGCTGGTTCGAGATCTCCCATCGTCAAATATGCTTGAGACAGCCATCTCTGTTTCGGCGTTCCGCTCTCCAAACCATCATTTCGGTCGGCCGTGCTGGCGGAGGCACGGATCCGGCCGGATGTGGCATGGTGAGTGGTATATTTTCCTTCGGCCTCAGGGGGCCTTCCCCTTTCGAGGGGGGTTGGGTTAATTGCCCGGCGCCTGAGGCGCCCATAACAATGGGAATGCCGACGGGGCCGAGGGCATTTTTGGAAACTCCGGGCACGTGTGGGCTACGGCCCTGCGCCCGGTCCCACCTAAAAAAAGGCCTTGTGCCATACTTGCCCGTAAGGTGGGGCGTTCAACAAATACCTCCGCTCTCCAAGCCATCATTTCGGTCGGCCGTGCTGGCGGAGGCACGGATCCGGCCGGGTGTGGCTTGGTGACTGGAATATTTTCCTTCGGCCTCAGGGGGCCTTCCCCCCAGGCTTTCACTCCCTTCGGGGAGGTTGGGTTCATCGCCCGGCGCCTGAGGCGCCCCTAATAAGGGGAATGCCGAAGGGGCTCTAGGCATTTTTGGGAACTCCGGGCGCGTGTGGGCGACGGCTCTGCGCCCGGTCCCACCTAAAAAAAGGCCATGTGCCACACTTGCTCGTTAGGTGGGGCGAGTAACAAATACCTCCGCTCTACAAGCCAGACACGTTCGTGCACGCTTCGCATGCCCAGGTACGTTGCGTCCATTACCTTCACACACACACCAATGAAGATATTCAGCACTGGAAATCTTTAACTGACACTCCACTCATTTGTTTTGTCATAACCTCTTAAATGTTTTCAAATGTCAACCACAGAGCTGGGTTTTGATTTTTGGAGACAAGAAATAGTTATAAAGTCACAGATCAGGGAAGTATGCATTTACCCAACCCCTCTGCAACAGGTAGAATGTGACACAAGGTCAATTTAAAGTGGAGTACAGTAGGTTTGAATTTATAATTTTCCTCTTCGTACACCAGTTGCGGCACTAAAGCTTAATAGCTCAGTCTGTCCTTTTTGCCCATAGCTGAAGAGAGAACAGATAGATTTATGTCTTTTCCAAGGTCATTAGCAGGACGTGGAACACAAACAGCCAGGTCCAGGGTTTGAACTCAGATCACAGTATCCATTTATTAACACTTTTGCAGGCAGATTGACATTTTTGTCGGTAATAGTAAACAGGCTGAGCAACATTCTATCATTTTTTCAGTAGCTCAATATAAGGCATTTTTCTATTGGCTGCTTGTTGACTAATTTAATGTTTATGTGTAGAAACTTAGTGAAGAAGCCCCACTATCTAAGAAATGCTAGTGTGTTGCCACAACAAAAATGTTCATCTATGGCCTTTCTTTCAAGGTGAGGCTTGCAACTTTTTAAGAAATGCTAGTGTGTTGCCACAACAAAAATGTTCACCTATGGCCTTTCTTTTAAGGTGAGGCTTGGAACTTTTTAAGAAATGGTAGTGTGTTGCCACAACAAAAATGTTCATCTATGGCCTTTCTTTCAACGTGAAGTTTAGAATGTTTTGAAGACTTTCATTCAGTCTATATTAACTTTAATGTATCTGTTTCATTGTCATCAAGTCTGACCTCATGAATCATCTTCATTTGAATTTGAATTGAAGAATTGGATCTTGTGTTCAATTTTCATGAGACATGACTCATCATCAAGAGGATCACACTACTAAAAATCTACAAGGTATTTTTTTTTAAGGTACTTTAACCATTTTCACTACAAAAGACCATACAAGTAATTATCTGTGTTATAAATAGGGAAAGTTGATCCTTTTCTCTTCAGTAAAAAGATCTTTTCTTTAAAAAATTGAAGTCTTAGGCAGGCCATTTAGACAGCATTGCAAGTCACATGTCTAAAACACATCTCCATTGTTGTGTCACTTTTCACTCTTTTCTAGTTAGAGAAAGTTATGGTACGTACCAGATAATTGCATTTCTACAAGGCCTCTCTTAACTCATCGGTACTATAGCTCTTGCTACAAAAATGACCAGCTTGTTGCAATGAATATATTCGTATTTTACTCAGCTTAGTTTAGTTTGACATAAGTCCAGAACTACGGTACATACAGTGAAAATCAAACTTACCAATAATGACTAACAAATTCCAATGAATCTACTTGCATTTTACAAAGTTTAGTTTGACACAAGGTCAGAACTATGGTACATACAGTGAAAATCAAACTTACCAATAATGACCAACTAATTCCAATAAATCCGTAAAATAATTAGGATGGTAATTGATTATAATCATTGTTTTACTGATAATTGATTATATTAATTATTTTATTACTTTGTTTGGTAAGGTTGTGGACTGGTTACAAATCTTTGAGAGTAAGTGTACTTTGTCACATAAATTCATATGGTGTAATTCTTGTACATGTGCAAGATTGCAGGTTTGACAGATTGTTTTGTAGATCACTAGGGTGACCTGGTTTAACACCTCACACCAAAATAGTTCTAGACAGTATATTGAACATTAAGAAATCAAGTGTTTGTCATCTGGTTAAAAAATACAAGTTTATGATTGTATGATGCAATAATGAGGAAAATGACTCCACATCGAAAGGTTTAGGACATGTGTCTTTATAACATTAGCTGATTGAGATAATTTATAGATTATTTAAGAAAAGATAATTTTGAATTCAGGCAGATGGCCATTGGAGAGAGTTCAGTTTGAAACCCAAAGAGGCAAGTTGGGTTAGACATTTGGTCAGGGAATGGGTGTCTGCAAGCAAGATTCACTCATGAATCCTTACAAGGTCTTCCTCTCTCCCTCGTGTTTGCATTGGACTGTTAGGATTGGAGACAGTCTGAAAAAAGACATTTTTCATATTCCAAATAACATAGTTGCATTATTATTTTTGAAACTTTAATATTCAAGATGATATTGTCTTACAAATCTACTTGAATTTAACTGAGTTTAATTTAGTTTGACACAAGGCCAGAAGAATGGTACACACGGTGAGAATCAAACTTACTAACGATGACCAGCTAATTTCAATGAATCTACGAAGTGATTAATTTTTTACCATGAAGTATGCATGACAGACAAGTCACATGTCTAAAAATGAAATTTGGTTGGTCATGCTCGTGAAAGGTGACTGAACCATTTTTAAGCTCTAATAACTATTTATTTGTTTGTTCAGGTTTTATGGAATATCAACTCTTGTAGGTTATTTAATGCTGAATCCATTTTTAAATAAATCAACAGATCTATTTCAAACAATTCAGTTTAGCATAAGTATTCAGTTTAAATATCAAAACAGTTCTATTTCAAGTAATCAGTTTAGCATAAGTACGCATTCTAGTCTTATTTGATCCATAGATAGGACCCTATCGGATGCTACCACTCCGGGGCTAGAATGGACCTGAGAGCAATGGTAATGAAGGGGTACTCAGCATTCCCCAAAGCTCCAGCATTACTGGAACGTCACCATCAGATTGTTTAGTGTCATATCTTGCACACTCGTTGGAGGGTCTTACCCCTCTGCAGAGATGCAGTCGGTGTATTCTACAGCACCAGCCAACTGGGCAAAATTATTCATTGGGATGCTTTTTATGAATAGATAGAATCTCAGAGCAACTTTATACAGTGATGACTAATTGGTTAGAAAAGAAAATTAATTTCCCTTACGTTGAGTATCTGATTAGCTAGAATAAATAATCAGATCTCAATGAAATAGTGTATTTGAAGTCAATTAAAAAATAAATTTTTTTAGACAACACTTCTTGGCTCTATGTTGTGAAGTTTCTAACAAATTAAAGAAGACAAAGAACGATAGGCTAATCTTTCATTAAATATGAAAATTTTGAATATTAACATATTCACAAAAAATGACTGCTTCACTAATGTATTTCCTGCTAAGGCCTTTCTTTGAGATTTTACATCCTGTTTCAATTGAGGATAGTAGGCATTTTCTACTTGAGTGAGAGGTAAAATAGGAAATACACATTTTAACTTTGAATTCATCTTTTAAATAATACTAGAGAAATCTTAGAAGTGTTCTTAAAGCTCTTTTTCCCTTATGAAATCAGTCTACTTTTGTACATTATCAACAAGAAAAATCAGATGCATAATTTAAATAAGTAAAGTTAGCGACCGTAGTTGAGGGTGACCCAAAGTCTCCCTTTTCGATAGCTACTACACCAAGATGTAGGGAAGGGTGCTACTCCTTTCCCTGGATTGCTCCACTTTACCCTTGATCCGAACCTTATTGTTGAGTGTAAAGCAAGGAGGCATCAAGTACCATTTTTGGAGTCTTTGGTATGACTCGACCTGGGATTGAACCCAGGTCTCCCGGGCCATTGGTGAACACTCTAACCATCATGCCAATGTCCAGTGTTAAAATCTAAATACTTGTTTAACAAAGAAAAAAATCATTTCTACATGAAATTATGGAAATTAACATCATTCAAATATTTATTGCTTGACATGGGTACCTCAGGTTGTGTAATGGTTAGCAAGCTAGACTAGCAAACCTTCACAAGTGAATTTGAGTTTCACTGAGTGCCCCATTCATATGGCCTTGCGCCACAGCTAAGCAAAAGGCTAAGTAAATTACTACTTGTTGCTTAACACAGAAAAAAGTCTTGCCCTGTTTGTGAGGCTAAGAATATGCTGACTGTATTCCCGGCAGAAAGGTAAGACCCAATCAAAAAGGGGTGTTCTGGGTATGACACTAAACTGTATCTGGTGGTGAGGCTCCAGTTCTAGAACCTGGAGTACTCGTTTCAAGTTCTCTGTGACTCAGAATGGTGATACCTGTTAGGGTTCCATTTATTGATCAAATAGATCCATTTGAAAATTACTTGTATTAGATAGGAATACTTAATACCATATAACTTTATATAAATTATTCATATTAAAAACAGTTACTTAGTTTTGGTTTGGTTTGGTTTGGTTTGGTTTGATGGCATATAAACTATTGTGGGTTATTTAATACCAAATACTTTTTATACATATATATTAAATATGATTAATATTTTTAAAACAAGCTTTAATTCATTTTTTTCACACAGTTAAATCGTTTCACTTATATCTAATATGAATACATGGTTAAATGTAAAAACACTTCTATTTCAAACAATTCAGTTCAGCATAAGTGCACAGTTTTTTGTTTACACACAGTCACTTGCTTAAGTATAGTTTTTTGTTTACTTACAGTGAAGTGTAAAAACAGTTCTATTTCAAACAATTCAGTTTAGCATAAGTATGCAGTTTAAATATCGAAAAAGTCCTATTTCAAGTAATCAGTTTAGCATAAGTACACATTCTAGTTCGAGTTGACCCATACATAGGATCCTATCAAGTGCTACTACTCTGGGCCGGAATAGACATGGGAGTAATGGCAGTGAAGGAGTATTCTCCAAAGCTCCAACATTACTGAAGTCTCACCATCGGATTGTTTAGTGACATATTGAGGACACTAGTTGGGGGAGTCTTACCCCTCTGCAGGGATGCAATCGATGTATTCTACTGATTCAGCTGACTGGGCCAAACAGTTACTTGAAGCTATAATTGTTTACTAAAGATTATTAGTTACTTGAAATCATATAACTGTGCAAACAAATGTACTATAGCCACAATTAACGCCATGTGCGAAATAGACATATAATGTTCATAACGATAGAACATATTTGTGGGGGGGGAGTATGTAATTTGGTCATTTCAGTAGATTGCTCTCTAAATTATTCCCACCACAAATACAACACAAAACTTTACAATCGCGCGAAAGAAATGGAATAGAACACAACGAACATTAAATAACAAACTATTTAATATGCATATAACAGAATATGAAAAACAAAATACATGATGTGTAAATGGCCTTTTGGAAAATAAAGTTTGCCAAAAGGAAAATAAATTTGTTTAAAGATGTGTGTAGGGTCATGTGAACGAAGTCCGTAAATAAGTCGTTCTTACTTACATTAAGTTTATAGCGGGTTTTATGATTTTGGCGACAGCGTGTCTCGTTGATGAAAGAAAGTTTGTCGGGTTTTCCTTTTGAAAATAATTCTCGGCCATTTGAAAAGAGGTCATGAACTTTAGTTGAGGAAGGAAAGGAATTGGTTGGACATAGTATCGGCTACTGGCTTAGTGGCTTGTGTTCGTCTGTGTCTTCGTTTGTGTGTAAGCTTGTGTCTTGTCTGTCTGGCTTCCTAACTCTGTGTTATTTATATCCTACAGGTGGATCAAAGAATCGTCCTAAAATCTTGGCGCGTAGACATTTATTGACCAATCAGATTTGTATTTTACTATTTTATTTTCGAGCCTAAATGTTTTCTGTTAGTTCACTTCCGATCCTAATTTTCTAGAATGTTCTATTCCATGTTTTTAGCTGATTGGTTGACAAATATAAAAATGTAATTTAAATGCTAATGCGGTTTTGATCCTAAATTTCTAGAATGTTCTTAAGTATGTTTTTATTGCTTATTTTAAGACTAGAAAAAATGTGTATCCTATAATATAAAGAACATGGGAATCTCGAAATCCGAAAACACATAACGACTTCTTGTTCAGGTACGAAACCTTTTTATTAACTTTGAGTCAAAGGTTTCGACATAGGGAGGAGAGACCTGGCCCCCATCTCATGTGGCACCCATAGGGCGCAAATTCGAGCTCACAAAAGTCGAACCTCCTCGTTTGGTGTCTAGTTTTGAACTCTCTTTCTTTCAATTCTCCACAAACCTCTGCGCGCTTCCGGTGCGTGACGTCACTCGCACTTCGTCACCCATTTCGTCTCGGACTATTGTGACATCTCTGAGTGACACCTTCGTCCGCCCACGCGCTCCTGCGTTAACACCTGCATCAATGTTTGCACCTAACTAACCCATGTGTTGAGCCGAAAGGTTCTCAGCCTAACTAAACCCAAAGGCATGAACCGAAATCCCTCGGCTATTATATTACACAAATGAATATAATTAAATGTAAATAATTACTTAAAACCATATAACTATTAGTATTAGATAGGACTACTTGAAACAATACAACTGTGTACAAATTATTTGGATTAGATAGGAATATTTGATATTATTTAACTGTGCATTGAGAAACAACTACACAAAAAATGTAAATACAAATGTACAATGAATGCAATTCTCTAACTTCTTGGCAGAAAATAACCCAAGACAGGTTGATATGTTGTTAAAATCAAAAATCAATCAATAAACAAGAAAAAAGTGTTACAGGGGCAATAAGAATGTCAACCCCACAAAGTTGTTGAATAAGAAATAATGTGATAATAGCTAAGACAATGAGGAGACAAACACGAAGACGTATAGTTCAATGAAAAGTCAGTTTCATTTACAAAAATGACATATTAACAAACAAACCAATCTGGAAGTGATTTGTTGGTTCTGCTGTTTGGTTGAGGATGGTCAGGATTGGCATCAGGTAGGTCTTGATTTTGTTGTTAGGGTGGTCGTCATCAGTCAACTGGTTGCCTTGAGGTCTTGAACAAGGCTGCCAGGTAGTGCAGGCGGGTCAGGAACTTCTCCGAACTGGAACAATGGTTTACAGTCATAAAGATAAAACTTTCTATTATACTTGCCCTAATAATGGCAGTCTGTATATGCAGTCAGCGAATGACTGGGCTGGCAGCAATGTGGTCAGTAGGGGAAACTGGCTCGGCTGCAAGATGGAACATCTTCAGCAGTCAGCAGAAAAGGCTACAGGCTAGAAAATCTGTAGTGGTTGGCAGGGACTGCATCAAACCAGAACGTCTTCGGTGGAGATTAAGTTTAGCAGCAAGCTTGAACATAGTCCACAGAGGACAGGTTTGGTTACACACCTAGCATGTGTTCACTTCCAGGCAGGATTGATCGTAGATGAGATTGCTACAAACTGACTCTAGTGCACTTTGGCAGTGGATTTGAATATGATGGGCCGCCTGACTAGATTGACTGCAGTTAAGCAGGATCACAAGTGGGTTTGAATGTTCAACCTCCTTTGCAGGATCGACCATAGTTAAGCAGAATTCCAGGCAGCTAGAAGGTTTTCAGCTACCAAGCAGGATCAACCATGGTTAAGTAGGATCATGAGTAAGCATGAAAATTCAGCAGGAGGTCAGCATAGAGAGAGAAGTCAAGTGAGTAGACATGATGCAAAGGACTGTGCAAAAATTCATCCATCTGTCATTTAAATGTTTGATGCTTTTAATCTCCTATATTCAACGCATATCTGATATTCTGTGGCACAAGATTTTAGGGATTAGGTGTAGTGGCAAAGCGTAGGTTGCTGTTGGAAGGGCAGATGATACCATGATTCAACATCTCATTGAATTGCTTCTGGGTGTATGCCAATTTGTGTGGTGTGAATTGCCACAGGTGGGAGTGTGCAGGTTGATCATTTGTCTTAATGTTTAAGGTGAGGGTCTTATCTCTATAGCTATCACTGGTGGAACTGTTTGCTGCTTGTAGTTTGAACAGGGCAGGCTCAGCGGAGGGTTCATTTGCATAGGATATCACACTGATTTCCACACCTGTATCCACAAGAATTTTCAGCTTGTTCCTTTGGTCCCATACATAGAAAAACGAGATTGTGCATTTGTAGGATGGGTCTGTTGTTGCTACTCTTTGGTTTGTTAGTTTCCCTGAGCTGAACAATGTTTACAGAGAGGCCTGCAGTTCCTGGTTTCACTGCTAAACATGCAGTGAAACCAACATATGTCTGAGTCATTTTGTTGTTCCTAGCTGAGAGTTTGTCTTCATTGTTAGAAAGGTGACAGGCTCCTCAGGTTTCAGCGCAAAGAAAGTTGGATTTTTCATACCTACTTTTGTAGGTCAGCTAGGTTTGGCTTACACTTCATGTTGTTGAGTGTGTGAATCGAGCTCACACTTTGGTTGATCTGGACGTAGACCAGGTTGGTAGACTCGGCCAAATCCTTCAGGGGAGTGGATTTGCTCATCAGGGTGATGATTTATGTGACAGTTGTCAATAGCTGGTCCATCCATAGACCTTGGAGGACTGACTCTGTCACATATTGTTTTCCAAGACAGCTCCTCATATATCGTTGCAGCTGGGATGGCATCCTGTCACCTCTGGTGACATTTTCAAGTGACTCCTGGATCATGTCATTGTCAAAACAGCCAGTATGCTTAAGAATAGCATCCTTTAAGCAGTTGTATGGCTCAGACTCTGAGAGGTTAGTGAGTAGGTCTAATATCTGTTCTCTCAAATCAGATGGAAGTCTCTGGATAACATTCGCAAATCTGGTTCTTTGTGAAGTGTCACTTTGTGAATGTCACCTCTAACTGCAAGAACTAGTTTTTTGTGTTGTGATTGTTGTGGCATTTAGAGGTCAAAATGAAGACACACAGACAAGAGAAGTAGGTTGAAACAAATTTATTACAATAACAGAACAAATATACAGAATACAGGTGTTATACAACAGTTAGGTACTGTCAAGCAGCTTGGAGGTTATCTCACCAAGTGTCAAGTAGAGTTGGTATATATTGAGGAGGAATAGTCCATTACCATGTAGGTAGGTACTATAATGGTGATAGTATACTGGCAGTTGTATAATGTACTTCTAGTACAATATAATATATTGACTTTATAAGTATCAAATGAAAAAAATTTATATAAATGAGGCATATATTTGGTTAACTGGATTCTGTTAACATTTGTCTTTGTTGTCTTTAAAACAAAGAAAGATATAGAAAAATCTGTGGGAAAATAATAGTATTTAATCTTAAAACTACAAAAAAGTAAAAAATGTTTAATGAAATTCTTGTGTAAAATAATTTCTTTGGCTTTTCTTTTTCAACCAACAGCTCATCACATCTAGCTATGGGAAGTTTCTTCAAATGACTCTTGATTCTATCAACAGTAATTATATGAAGATCATGGACTCCTGAAAGAAAATTAAAAAAAATAGAAATAGAAAAAGTGTCAGTATAAACATTGAAATTTGAATATTTCTATTTCATCTAAACCCATACATTACTTTGAGAAGCTTTGAATGAAAATAAGGTACTGTTTAATTATTTTGCTTAAATTTAAAATGAGATGTTATCTTAATCATATAACATGTTAACATGGAATTATCTTGTAGTGATAAAGGAGGAGTCAACTTATAAAACATTCTTAAGTCAATATATCAAGAAACATTCTAATGCCAACATATGAAAAAACATTCATATGCTAATGTACCAAGAAACATTTTTATGCCAAGAAACTAGTTGTCTAAATTTCTGAGACGAAGCTTGTTGATTTTTATCATTAAGGTTTTTTGGACTATTGTCTTCATCTTTATTGCTATTTCCACAACGTTTTGGCCAATATGTCCTCCGGCCTTCTTCAGGTGTTTGTCGAACTCGAGAACCTTCACGGAACTATTGAAACCACGGGGGTCGTCTGTTCTGATTCCGTTTGCCATATCCGGGTACAAGTGTTAAGTATTCCTGTATATTACTCGCCTGTAGTGAGGATTGAACCTGCAACCTTCAGATGATTGTCTTCTTAGAAGCCCAGGGGACCAACGCCTATAACCGTTACACCATGTGTCCTGCTGGACAATTCAGAGTGAATTTTTGGGTATTATAAACTTAATGTTCTTACTTTAGCTAGAATTACTACTATTATGTATGATTTTTTACCTGTGCTCATATTCAGATTTCATTTTTTTTTTTTTTTTTTTTTTTAATCTAGCCTTCTTGATTATCGGTTCCCATATTGTATTCAACTCTATACTTGGTCTACTCAGCAGGTCATTGTAGCCCAACATATGTACTGATTCCTTAAGGCATCTAATCCTCCAATGTTCAGCCCTATCAATTATTTCAACTTTGCCCCATAAGGGGAGATGATTTCCATTTTCCTTCCATATATGGTCCGCCATACCCGACTTTTCAATCTCCCCTCGTACTACTGCTTTCCGATGTTCTTCTAGCCTTACTTTTAGTGGGCGACCTGTCTCACCTTTGTATATTTTACCACAACTGCAAGGGATGGAGTAAACACAGTTCTTGGTCATGTTGAAGAAACATTCAAGAAACATTCTAATGCTAACATATGCCAACATGTCAAGAAACATTCATAAGCAAACATATTAAGAAACATTCTTATGCCAAGATATGAAAAAACATTCTTATCCCAACACATAAAAAAAAATTCATAAGTCAAAATATCAAGAAACATTCTAATGTCAATATATCCCAATATAACCAAAAATATTCTTATGCCAACATATCCAGAAACATTCTTTTTCCAACATATCCAGAAACATTCTTAAATCAACTGATCAAGAAACATTCTTAAATGAATATATACCGATAAGAACAATATCAATAATAAAAGTTAACAGATCAAGAAACATCTTTAAGCCAACACATCAAGAAATATACTTAAGACAACATATCAAGAAATATTCTTAAACCAACAGATCAAGAAATGTTCTTAAGACAACATATTGAGAAGCATTCTTAAATCAATATATCAAGAAACATATTTATGCTAACAGATCAAGAAACAACTTTAAGCTAACAGATCAAGAAACATTTTTAAGACAACATATCAAGAAACATCTTTAAGCCAACAGATCAAGAAACGTCCTTGTTGTAGGTGACTCAACTATGACCAGAATAATGGACTTACCCAAAGAGAATATTAACCAAGAACTAAGCTGGTAGAGTGGAGAGTAGCAGCAGCAGCTGTAGTAAGCACCTTGCCTGTCTTTGTGTACGTTGAATCAAGGAGACCCTCCTCAGAGACTTGGATACATTCATGTGGCACTCATATCTCCGTGTTGAGTTATTTATTTATTGACCCTTAATAACCAGTCATAACAGTCTTTATGCCAACAGATCAAGAAACATTAAGACTGGCTACATGTTGATCAAGAAACATGTTTATGCCAACAGATCAAGAAATGTCTTTATACCAACAAATCAAGAAACATGTTTATGCCAACAGATCAAGAAACATTCTTAAGCCAACATATCAAGAAACAACTTTAAGCCAACAGATCAAGAAACATTTCTAAGACAACATATCAAGAAACATCTTTAAGCCAACAGATGAAGAAATGTCTTTTTGCCAACAGATCAAGAAACATTCTTAAGCCAACATATCAAGAAACACTTTTAAGCAACAGATCAAGAAACATTAAGACTGGCTACATGTTGATCAAGAAACATGTTTATGCCAACAGTTCAAGAAACATGTTTATGCCAACAGATCAAGAAACAACTTTAAGCTAACAGATTAAGAACCCTTTTTAAGACAATATATCAAGGAACATCTTTATGCCAACACATCAAGAAATATACTTAAGACAATATATCAAGAAACATTCTTAAGCCAATATATTAAGAAATATTCTTAAACCAACAGATCAAGAAACATCTTTAAGCCAACACTCAAGAAATATTCTTAAGCCAACATATTGAGAAACATTCTTAAACCAATATATCAAGAAACATTTTTAAGACAACATATCAAGAATCATTCTTAAGCCAATATATCAAGAAATATTCTTAAGCCAACAGATCAAGAAACAACTTTAAGCCAACAGATCAAGAAACATGTTTATGCCAACAGATCAACTTTAAGCTAACAGATCAAGAACCATTCTTAAGACAATATATCAAGAACATCTTTATGCTAACAGATCAAGAAATATTCTTAAGCCAACAGATTAAGAAACAACTTAAAGCCCACAAATCAAGAAAAATAAACATTCTCAAGGTAACACATCAAGAAACATTCTTAAGGAGATATATTAAGAAACATCTTTATGCTAACAAATCAAGTAACATCTTTATGCTAACAGATCAAGAAACATTCTTAAGCCAACAGATCAAGAAACATCTTTAAGCTAACAAATCACGAACCATTCTTTTAGACAATATATCAAGAAACATCTTTATGCCAACAGATCAAGAAATATTCTTAAGCCAATAGATTAAGAAACATTGTTGGAATTATCTTATTTTAATGGGAACATCTTCTTGGAAGGGACTTTTATGGTTGTCACCACTGGAAAAAAATGATGGGATTTTTTGGAACTGACACCGTCTGCTTGAGAGAATCACCATTTTTAGCTCAGGCCATGAGGCAGTTAAGATGTGAATTTAGTAGTCCTGCAAATTTTTGCAGAATGTGCTGGTTTTTAAACCTTGCTGTTCCTTACAGTTAAGGGAAAATAGTGAATAGGGAGTAAATCCCTCAAAGAATTTTGGTGCTGTGCTGGATCTCTCCAGGAGAAATATGCTGTTACCTATATCTGTGAATTTGTTCTGTCTCGACTTTGACCACGAGGTGTCCATCAGAACTACCCTGCTGTGCTGTATTCTTCTGAGAGAAATATGCTGTTGCCTATATCAGAGAATTTGTGCTGTCTTGACATTAACCACAAGGCGTTCATTTGAATTTGCTGTCATGTATAAGTGCTGAAAGAATTGCTGAATGAACCTCCATGTGTTTGCATTATTTGCTGTATTCTTGACAGAAAAGTGAACCGGTTTTCCCAAAAAATGTTTTTTGCCTAAGAGACTCTTCCAAATCTTTTTTCAATTCATACAACACCCCTTTTTTTGAGTTGTAAGTACCAACACCTTTGTTGGTTGAAGACATTGTAATTCATGAGTGACCCAGTGTTTTTTACAAAACAATTTGTATCATTGTTACTTGATTCAGTTTTTTTGACTGGTTGCTAAAATAGCAATTAATTTTAGCAACTAGTGTTTTTCTTCAAAACTTTGCAGCTCCTTTTTATTTTTAATTACTTGGTCATAAATAGTTTGTCTTTTTATTTTACCTTTCCTTTTTTTCGAAATGCTGTTTTATTTTCTGTGAAAGGATTTGTTTTTTTTTTTATATAAAAATTAATCCTTTTAACATCTTTAAGCCCACAGATCAAGAAAAAGAAGCATCCAGTAGATCAAAAAACACTCTTCAGTTAATATATCCCAATATATCAAGAAACATTTATAAGCTACCATATCAAGAAACATTCTTAAGGCAAAATATCTATTTTAAGTTCATGGAGATGATTACTGAATATTTCAAACTACTCTGCTGCTACATGATCTTTAATTGGAGGCAGGCTTAGTTTAACAGTTATTGTCATAAAAATCAAATTAGTGACCTGAGTTCAAATCCTGGATAGATTGTTCATGTTTTACTTTCTGCTAATACTTTTGAGAAAGGCATGAATCCATCTGCACCCCACACCCAGCTATGAGTATATAGTAGGCAGATGGAATCCTTCAATCTGGTTTAGGCAACCAGACTATAGAAAAGGAAAACTCTGAATTCAAACCAGCTTAATTCATCTTAAAAATTGACCTTGTGTCACATCCTGCATGTGGCGAAAGAGTTCTGTAAATACATGCATCATCTTTAAATGATTACAATTCTGGAACATGAAATTCCTTCTTTAAAAGTTTAAGACAGAAAAGATCAAGTTTTTCAATAAGAACATAATATTTTTGCAACAGATATATGTTATATTGGCTCCCTGAATCGCTAAATTAGTTTTATTAAATTTCTTAAAAATACCTTCAAATAAACTACATTAATGTTTTATTGTTCTTAACTGTTTTCACAGAGATCATCCTCGGTTTCATTTTCAAGAAACAGTAAAACAGTTTTATACAATTCAACAAGTCAAGCATGTACCCTTTGAGAGCCAATGTATTTCTGTGTGTAAAAGTAACCTAAAAAACAGCTCATTATTGTGTTAGCACAGCTGTCAAAACATTTTATAATTTCTGACATTTACTTTTGTCTTAATTATTGCCTTAATTATTATGCTTGATAATGAATGAAAAACTTGTACTTAAATGTTTTCCTACAATTGGTCGCCTATGTACTACATAATGAATGCTTTAAACATTTGGCACTTCCTTCAATATTCCTCACACATTGTTTGTTGAGTTTAGAATATGCTGACTGTATCCCTTGAAGAGAAGTAAGTCCTCTTCTCCACTGAAAAGTTGTGTCCTGGGTATGACACTAAACTGAACCTGATGGTGAGACTCCAATTTTGCCATTACTTCCAGATCCACTCTGACCCAGTGTGGTAGTACCTATTACAGAGCAATGAAGAGGTACTCCACACAGAACTGGAATGTCATAAGCAACAAATCTAAGAGAAAGAAAACTCTGAATTCAAACCAGCTTTACTCAGCTTACAAATTTACCTTATGTCCCATCCAGACTATAGTGGAGAGGCTGGGTCAATACATATATCTGAGATATGGCTGTAAATAGTCCACTCATGTCATGGCAATAAATAACTGAAACTGTCTACTGAAAAAAATCCTGTTAACTCAAAATTCCAGTTTTGATAGTAACTAATACAAACATTGATCTCAAGTAAATTGTTTTCCTGTACTCTTGAGGTGAGAATCTCTTTCTTTTTAGACAGCAACAAGTCTGTAACAGGATCCTTCAATTGTCCTTGGGTGAAATTTTCAAGTTCTAAATTTCTTCCTTCAAAAGTGTAATCTGAATCTGCAGCATTCTGGAAGTTCTAAATTTCTTCCTTCAAAAGTGTAATCTGAATCTGCAGCATTCTGGAAATGCCAGTTGCACCTTCATCACTTTCCATGTCATCTATGAAAGAATCTAACCAATCATCTGTGATTGGACTGATCCTGACATACAAAGCACAATGCCAACCCGGTATAGAAGCTCACAGTAATGTGTATAGCTAGACCTTTGAAATACAGAAGATATATAATGGAGATAATTGAAATAAATAAGATGAATAAACTAAAAAAATACACAATCAAAAGTTAAAATATTAGTATTTTGCCTATATACTAGAGTGAGTTAAAAGTTTTCAATACTTTGGCATGTACTAGTTTGCGGTGTGTATATCATGAGACTGAAGCAGTTCAAGATGTGGTTGATAGTATCATGGTAGTTGGTGTGCTGGCTACATGTTGAATTCAAAAGCCACACAAACAAATGTATAATGTAGTCTAATTTGTGAACTTATGCTTTAGGAGTTTACACTGAGCCATAACACCACAGAAGCAATAGGCTATTTAATGCCAAATTCTCTTTATGCATATATATTAAATAATAATGATAATAAATAAATATATATTATATATATATTTAATCCATGGAAAATATTGTTCTGCAACCTAAGGTTTCTTGAAGTTTATAACAACATTCGTCAGGCAGTTAAGAAGATGGAATGAAAATGAAAATGAGACAAAATACAGAAAAAAATCGAAAATTTGACAAAATGCAGACAACCCCCTTAATATTATTTACCCCTTTCTATTTTATTGCATACATACCACCTATAAGATCCATAGTATGCAATTCTTATGCTATATCCCATTTAGCTATTATTATTATTATTATTATTATCATTATAATAATACAACCCCCCCCCCGTATATAGTACACCAACATATTTATGACACAATATAACCTTACTTATACCCATTGTGACTCTAGCCCACCATACATGTTTACAAATCAGATTCTCACCAATTCCCTACAACTTGCAGCGATGAAAATTTGTCCCACTGACAACGAAACAAATGTATACACATTCGATACCCATTTCCGCTCTAATCAAGGCTTTAAATTTCTGGCCTGACTTAACTTAAAAACACGCATACACACGCTCACACATACACCCACACCCATATATACACACATACTTACAACAACACACAAACGAAATCTTAACGGCTTTTTGTCTGCATTTTGTCTGCATTTTGGATTTTTGTCTGCATTTTCGATTTTCAATTTCATTCCATCTTCTTAACTGCCTGACGAATGTTGTTATAAACTTCAAGAAACCTTAGGTTGCAGAACAATATTTTCCATGGATTAAATATATATATAATATATATTTATTTATTAGTGGCCTTCTGTTTCAAAATAGTATGTTATAATTAGTTTTGGGAATCTATTTTAAAGCATAACATATTTCCTTAAAATATATATATATATATATATAAATAAGTATGTATTTTACCTCTCTTGATGGCCCAGTCAGCTGGGGCTGTAGAATACACTGGCTACATCTCTGCAGAGGGGTAAGACTCCCCCAACAAGTGTCCTGGATATGACACTAAACAATCTGATGGTGAGGCTTCAATAACAATAATCAAACTTCATTTCAGAAATTTAAACAAATGATATTTTCAGCAAATATAATGCTGTTTGTATACTTATCATGTATCAAGTAGAAGGAAAAAGAAATGAATCATCTTGCTTTTTCAATGTGTCGTGACAATTGCCAGTAATGGAATTCCATTTATGTGTCCTGAAAATATGCTGGGGTAAGCAAATAACACTGTTCGGATCTTGCAGGTGGAATTAAAGGTAATTAACAGGAATTAAACATTAAATCGAATGACTCATGTTACCTCTGAAATGCTGACTGAATTTTTTCAAGTCTTTGTATTTACAATTAACTTTCTGAGTGTAACTTTCAAAACAAAATTTAACAAATTTGATAAAGTTTATACCATTGAATTATAATAATTTCTATTTGCATTATTAAAATATTTAAATTATACCAAATATAATAGTTCAATTACATATAAGATATAATAAAATTTATACCATTGAATCATAATTTTTTATTTACATTATTAAACTATTTATTTTAATGTCATCATGCAAGAACTAAGATAATGATATAGAGATTCAACTGAAATAGAATTTTAAAAAATATATATTTATTGTAGGTAAAAAATTTTGAAAGATGCTATAAGTATGGGTCACCCTGTTGGCAAGACTTAGAATACGTTGACTGTATCTTCTGCAGTGGGGTAAGACACCTGCAAAAAAAGAGGCATCTTGGGTCAGGTACTGAACTGTATCTGGTGGTGAGGCTCAAGTTCTAGAGACCTGGGGAGTGTACAGTACCCCTTCATTGCCATTACTCTCAGGTCCACTCTGTTGGGATTCCATCTGTGGGTCAAATAGATCTGTTTCAAAGTTATCTGTACTTGATAGGCTTGTATGCAAAAAAATGCCCTCTTAAGAAACAATTTAACAAAAAATGTTAACATGAATGTACGACAAATGCAGTTCTCTAACTTCTGGGCATAAAATAATCCAAGATAAGTTGACATGTCATTAAAATCAATCAATCAATCAATCATGATATGGTTATGGACTTATTTTCTTTTTTTTATTAAATCAGTAGCTGCTGCTGATTCTGAATACTATGTTTACTCACTATCATGTCATATTTTGTGGGGTGAAGTCTCTGTGGTGTAGTGGGAGGGAAGTCCCTGTGGCATAGTGGGAGGGAAGTTCCTGTGATGAAGTGGGAGGGAAGTTCCTGTGGTGTAGTGGGAGGAAAGTCACTGTGGTGTAGTGGGAGAGAAGTCCCTGTGGCATAGTGGGAGGAAAGTCCCTGTGGTGTAGTGGGAGGGAAGTCCCTGTAGCATAGTGGGAGGGAAGTCCCTGTGGTGTAGTGGGAGGGAAGTCCCTGTAGCATAGTGGGAGGGAAGTCCCTGTGGTGTAGTGGGAGGGAAGTCCTTGTGGTGTAGTGGCTAACATGCTGCAATGTGACATCGGGGAATGTCCTCGTGGTGTAATGGTTAAAGCTCTGGACTGCGGAATCATAGTAAGCGAGTTTGAACTCCAATCGCGCTATTACGTTCACTTTCGGGCAAATATCCATGGTAAAAGTATGAACCCCCTTATCCTCCCAGCTATGAGTAAATAGTACTACTACTGTTCATCTAGAAGGATGGTTTTGGTATTAAATAACACAGTAAGGTTGATATGCCATTAAACAACAAAACAAACAAACAAACTCAGTGACATCATCCCTTTTCGATAGCTACTACACCAAGGTGTAGGGGAGGGCGCTACTCCTTCCCTGGATTGCTCTACTTTACCCTTGATCCGTACCTTATAATACTGAGTGTTAAGCAAGGAGGCATCAAGTACCATTTTTTGAGTCTTTGGTATGACTCGACCTGTGATTGAACCCAGGTCTCCCGGGCCATTGGCGAACACTCTAACCGCTAGGCCAAGTGACATCATAATGTGTTTTAACTCAGACTAATACTCTTAGGAAAGGCATGAACTCCCTTATTCCCCTAGCTACAGGTTAAATAGTACTAATACTGTTCTACAAAGATGGCTTTAGCATTAAACAAGCCACAAAGGTTGATATGCCATTAAACAAAAAAAAAAGCAAACCTATAGAGCATATGCAATTAGGGGATATCTGCTGTGTAATGCCACTGAGCCTCATCCATGGCATGTAAGAAACCCTAACCTTAAACCTATAGAACATTTGTGGGAGATTTGGGGCTGTAAAGACTGAGCTAGGCTCTCAACTATCCAAACATTTGTAGACATTGCACAAATACTCCAGGAAAAATGGTGCAAACATTTCCCAAATGCAAATCAAAGGCAGCATGAGAAAGCATTTAGAAAGTGCTGTTCGTGTGAGTGGAGGCTATATCAAATATTGACATTTTTATGTACATGCCCAAGAACATGCAAGTGTTTTCTTGATAACTGTGATTATATGTTGTATACTGATAAGCATGAAGATGCACAAATGTTTCTGACAACATTGTGCCATAAATTGACTACGTTACAAAGTTGCCTTTGAATATACATTTTCTCTATATTTTTTAGTTTACTAGAACTCACACTTGCATAACATGTACAGATTTTGCATTTAGTCTTGGCAAAAAGCTACAATAGCATTTTGGGAGTCAAATCTATGTTGAATATAGCAGAAAAAAATGGTGCTGCTTAACTTTTGTGTGGGTACATAGATATTACCGAAACTCTCATTATATATATATATATATATATATATATATATATATAACGTCCAATGTAGTCTCTGCTCTTAATTGATCTGGCATATATATATATATATATATATATATATATAATTCTCTTAATACCCTGTCCAGTGGCAAAAGCTGCTTGCTAGCGCCAGGAGTGGCAGTATCGCCTTGAGTTACTGAAACTGTGTTATCACCCCTGGTTGACAGCTGATGAGGACATGGTATTGCACGTGCTTTCACATATTGTATGATAAAAAAAATTTAAAAAAAAAAAATATTTGATTAAACAGTATAAACAAATGTTACAACATAACACCAGTATAAACAATAAACGCTTAATTCTTACAAATTTGTAATGTTCTTGCATGGTTGTATTGCTTTTGCAATATACACACCCCTTGATGATGACCCAAGATGTGTCCGAAAGTACTTGGGAATGAATCAATTACGAAAGGTTTATAGGTAATTCCGGCTGGATATCATACCATCCATACAGCAACTTGAAAGGATCAAACCAAAAATTTGTAGATAAAAGATGTCTAAACTGTTTAATCAAATATCTCTTCATGAGGAAATGCTGCTCAAATATACACACACATATTAGTATTTTTTAGCGTGAATCTATTTTCTTTCATTAGATCAAAAAAAGGCAAGAAGCAGTGATCATCATCATCATCATCATGTCGTGCCGCCTGCACGGATATCCCTGACCCTCTCTCGCCACTTTTCACTATCATTCATCACCTCCGGCAGGTCTTCTGGACTACATCCCATATCTTCACATAGCTGCTGTATGTATGTTCGAGCTGGTCGTCCTGCTTTTACTCAGCCATAAGTGGGGGTCCATAGGAGTACATCACTTATGAGCTCGTCTGCTCCTCCAGCAGTGTCCTGCGTGCCTGGTTTGTCTAACTTGGATAATTTTCATGATGGGAGGCAGGTGGCCGTATAGTTGGTGCTTTGTGGGGTGTTGTTGCTAGGACTTGTTTAATATTGCTTGCAACATCCTTGTGTAGTTGCCGTCTAGCTTCTTTTCGGGCTGTTTTGTTAGCGTCCAGGTGGTGCATCTATACAGCAGTATCGACACGACCACTGCTTGGAAGAAACTGTGTTTCATTTTATTGGTCAGGTCTGATTTCCATATGACCGATAGCTTATCGATAGCTGTCCATACCTTTGTTGGCCGTGTGTCGATGTCTTTTTCAGTTGATGAGACACTGCTTCCTAGGTAGGTGAATTTGTCAATCAGTTTCAGAGAGGTTCCGTCTAGTGTGGAAATGTCGCCTGCTTGATTAAAGCACATATATTCAGTTTTGTGTGTATTGACATGGAGGCCAATGCCTGCGGCGGCTCATTCCAAACTATGCAGTAGTGTTTCAGCTTGTTTGGGTGTATTTGCTAGTAAAGCTATGTCATTGGCATAGTCGGTGTCGGTAATTGTTTTTGCAGGGTATCTTCTCCTTCTTTTCTTTGTCAGCTCGAAGCCGTTCTCTCTGATTTTATCGATCGACGTTCTAAGCACGTAGTCTAGACATATGATAAAGAGGTATGGAGCTAGTGTGATCCCACAGAAACTATCACAGATGCAGATGATCTAGCACTTCTTTCAAATACAATTGTACAAGCTGAAAATTTGCTGCATATCCTGCAACAGGCAACAAGAAGTATTGATCTCTAGATGAACAGAAAAAACAGAGTTCATGTATTTTAAACTTGATCTGGCATCATTATAACATGACAGAAAACCAACAAAGTCTAGTGGTATTGTAAGATGCTGTCAGAATTCTCTGGTTTAGTGATAATGATGAATTAGCACCAAAAAAATTGTATATATGACCTTAAAGTCATCATCTGATGGGGGAATAGGGAGACAATGAATGTCTTCCCTTGAATTTTGATATCACATGTTAATCCCATAATTCACATCAGCCTTTTTTGGTGCTTATTCTTTGAACAAATATCTTTGGTCTCTACTCTTGGAGCAAAGAAGAAATCCTTTTCACTTCTGTTTGTTAAACAGAAGAGAGACTTTGGCAAGGTACTTTAATCCACCTCACCATTGAAATGAACCCAAGCAAAGACAAGTAAGACTTATGCCATTGTTGTATCACTTTTTAAGCAATGATTGTATGGGGAATAATTTCAGCATTTCATCTCTTTGAGACATGTTATGTATTGTTGTAGTACTTGTTATATGTTTATATATATATATATATATATATATATATATATATATATATATATATATATATGCATTCAATGTCATATGTTTACATGAGTTTATCTTGTCTTTTTTCCCCATTTATTCAGTATTAGTGTATAAATGAATATTCAGATTCTAATACTGGATCTTGGTGAGTAGGGATGCAACTACATATCCTCTCTAGCACCAAATACCGATAGCGTCTCCAATAACCAGTAACAATTCCAATAAATGCTTTGTTGGCCACCCAGCTTAAAAAAAATTATTTCTTTTTACAGAATAATTGCACAAAATATTAATTTCTCGCCCTGTTTTTGGTAAAGTGAATACAAAGGTTAAGTATTAATAAAGATTACAACGTCTATAATAAGTTATAAAGTGTTATTTTGATAAAGACCGAAAAAAATTTTAGAGGGGGAAAATTAGCCCTCACTTCCCATACATCTCTTTCACACGATAAAAAGTAATGTGCACGCATGCGTATAGCAAAATAAAATAACGTGATATTCGAAACGAGACTAACCACAAGAATCGAGAATCTCGCTGAAGCAAAAAGTAATAATTAATGTTATTAATACATATGAATCTGCGAAAGTATTATAATATTTTAATTAACGTTTCACTGCTCATTAAAATTTTAATTTATAGTAAACTAAAAAAAAAAAAGAAAAAAACTTGTGTAAGTGTTTACAATTACCATATAAGGTCAAGAGCGTGCGTGTCAAATACAGTCGAGATCCATGCCGTCGTGGAATTTTTTTTTCTCTCTCTCTCACCCCATTTTTTTTCAGTGGATAATTACATCTTGTTAGTTTTAACGGTCAAGGTTTCGTTCATTATAGGGTTTCCTAGTTTATGGTGAATTAAAGAAATACTGCATTTATTTGATGTTGTTTTTGTTGTTGTTTAAAAAAAAAAAAAGAATCTTTTGGTCTAGTGTTGCGTTGCTGTGGTTATTGCGTTTTCAAAGCCGGGATGTCAGTATCAGCCAATGAAAAAGCTCGTTATATAAGAGCGAAGGCATTCCCTCTGTCTCTCTCTGTCTCTCTCTCTTTACTTCTTTCCTCCCCTTCACCCCTCCCTCGTTTATTGCTTTATTCACTTCTTGGCGTCACTTTGAAGTCCTGGAGCTTTTTTTCCCCTCTACCGCCACTGTCATCAGCCTGAGTCAAAAGTTCAGTTGCATCTCTCTCTTCTTACCTTTCGGAGGACCACAAAAATAATACAGTCTACCTTTAACACTTTAGCGCTAAAGAGAGAAAAAAAATAAGCTAAAACTTACCAAAATGAGCAAACGTTGTGCAAAGTGTGAAAAGCCGGTCTACCCTATAGAGGAATTAAAATGCTTAGACAAGGTAAGAAAAGGAGAAACCTAGAAGTTCATTCAACTTTTTTTTTTTTTTTTTTTTTTTTGAAAGAAAAAAAAATCGGCATTTTTTTCAATATCGTCTTTTTTCAATTTCAGTCAGTAAATTTCACTACTTAGCATACTTTATTTTCCACTCATATATACATATATAAAATAAAAGGACAGTATTGTTCGTGATAAATGTTAACCTTTGTCTTTCTTTTTATTACCTTAGTTTAATTTCTTTTTTTTTTAAATTTGTCCTTCATTTCATTGAATTCGTTCGTGATGTTTATTTATTTTAGTTTTCTAAATTAATATCGTAGCTTTTTTATTTTATTTATTTCATTTATTTATTTATTAATTTTTTTTTTAAAGGAAAAACAATATTTATTGTTTTTGACCCATGTAGATATCGATATACTCTAAAAATTAAAAAAAAAATGTTTATTCGTTAATTCTGTATGAAATTTATTTACCTTTTCGTTTATGGTTTTTCTACATCTTAAAATGAAAATCATTTTATGAAATCTTAATGAATTTCGAAAGGAATTTTGTGGCAACAAATTTTATCTACATTATTATTATTTTTTTAATTTAGTTGTATTTGTTTAAATAATTAAGCTTATATAGCATTTTTTTTTTTGTTTCTTAAGATATTGATCTTCATTCTTCAAGCTTATGTCTAAAAAAGTTAAATTTTTGGTCGTTATTTAATGTCTAATTCCTAGATAAATTATTTAATTTCTAAATTCCTCAAAGATGCTTCCACTTGATCTATTAACAAAATAAAAAAGAAAAAAAGTTACTCCTATTTTAGAAATAAAATTGTTTTGAATACTTTGTTTGATGGATCGAATGTGTTGGCAAACATTAAATTAAAAGTCATATGAAATTCTCCATTTGTTATTAAAAGAAAATCTTCACATTTTTCCTTTTTAGTTCCATGCCGAAAATTTATGGTCGATTTTCCTATAATTTTCGAGTCATGTGAAAATGCTTATTCTAAAAAAGGGGGCGATTGTTTTACTTCTTTTGATTTGAAAAATGATAATAAAGAAGATTTAAGTCTTTGTTTTCATTAATTACAATTAACGATATACAATAAAAGAGAAAAAAGTCTTTTGATTAATATTTGAAGCTAAATGACGAAAAAATCCAATTCCACAGAAGTGCCGGCATCGATGCCTTCTTCCTTCTTATTTAAGGGAAAAATGGATCCCTTCTTTTAAAAAGCTTAAAGGGGCACATTTCTTTCTTAAACACACTTGTTATTTCTCTCTTCACTTTCTCGCGAACGTTAATCCAAATCTAAGGTTAATCTAATCGAAATCTCTTGGTTTTTATTATCGAAATGAATAGACTAGCTAATTGAAGTCAACCGGCATCTTTTTTTTCCTGGTTGTTGGGTAGGGGCAAAAAACGAAGGCAGAACTGCATAGAAGAGAAAAAGAATTATTTTAAAAATATAATTATAAGTTTGTAACCAAAGATGGAAAAAATGATAAAGCAATGTGTTTCCCTAGTGTCATTGTTAATCATAAATATTCTATTTGCATAAAAACGGAATTTGTCATTTAATCAGGTGAAAGTAAATCTATACGTGGGGGTCTTTTTACCACATCATCACCAACATTTCTCGAGCGGGTAGGGGTCGCCATATACGGTATGTGGCCGCTTCTTCGTCTACAACGTGAGGTTTGTTACATGTGCAACTAACTGTGATGTCCCCATTTCAAATGATGTGACTATAATATAGTAAAGGTGATCGATTCAGTATATTGTAGTAACTGTACTGTATATTACTGAAAAACCAACAAAAGGTTAAAAGTATATAGTCAGTCAGAAGTGATCATGTTGATGTGATCAACATGACCCTTGTAATGTTGAATAGAAATATTTGGAGATATTTTTGTTGCTGATTGTGAATTAATAAGCTATGGATAACAACAATGACTATGTACGTCTAAATAAATTAAGCTATGATGTACCGGCTGTCTGTTATAGTCTGTCTATACATTAGTAGTAGTAGTAGTAGTTTAAATAGGCTTTCTTAAAAAAAAAGCCTAATGTCATTGTGTTACGTTTTATAACTTTCCTGTAAAATGAATTATTTTTTTTAATCATTTGTAATTGGCGCAAAAGAAGCAAAAAATAGACGAATAAAATTTAAGAAAAAATTACTTTCACTTTACTAGTGACAACAGCACTTGACTTTGTTTCTTTTGTTAGATTTAGAAAAATTGAGCGAGAAAAAATAACGGAAAAAGAATAAAGATGTCTATGTAGTTATAATTCTTGTAATTTGCATCTTGACGACAAGACAGCAGATGTGAAATGATGTTAGTCATCTGGTATGCAGCACCCCCACACAGGCAAAGCATTTTTGTTTCCTCCTTCTTCCTTCAAGAATTAAGGAAAAAAAACTTATTCTTTTTAATCATGGTTAAAGTTAAATTTAAAATAAAGATAATTTTCTGGTTGCAGTTTATGTAACGTACATTATTTCTCTTATACCATCAGTGTCTGTTTTCTTCCTCTATTCTCAATTAGTCCCCGGCATCGAAAGGTAAAAAGAACCCTACCAAAATCTGCCACTACAATTCCTTGTCTTAGAATAATAGTTTTTTCTTTTCTTATTTCGTGTCGATTAGATCGTTCTCTTCTTTCAGTAACATTTCTTAATATCTTATTTCATTCACAATTTAAAGACTATCCTTTTTCATATTTTTTGTCAGTTTAAATTTCGAAATAATTGAATTTCTTTATTTAGGATTAAGTCATTGATACATTGCAAATTAAAAGAAAAATATGTAATATTTTTCTTTTTGGTAGTTTTTTTTTTCTTTATTGTAAGAATGTAAAATTGATGTTGCTCATTTTGTGTGTGTGTGTGTGTGTGTGTGTGTGTGTGTAGAGCATGGTTAAAACTACTACTACATTCATTGACATTCCAAACCGGTGAATTCGGCTTCTTTAGTCTGAATTTCATTTTCAAAGATCAAGTATGTGGAAGTAATCCGTGAAAAATCCCTCGGCATTGTCCTTTTTGTTATACTTTAATTTAGAAATCTAAAAAACGCAATTATTTTTTTTTATTCAGAAAATTTCGACTGATTATCAAATGTTTAAAAATAAAGTCATTTGAGGCATATTTCTAGCCCTCACTCTTTTTTGGGGTGTGTGTGGGGAGGGTCCATTGTACACCCACCCACCTATTCCTCTCCAACAGAATAAAGTATCAATTGTTCATTTAATCAGTATGCGATGGAATGTCGAATATTCTTTCATTTTTGGTTCCTGTACCTCTCAGTAAGTGGTTAAATCAGTAGGTAGCATTGAGTGTGTATTTCTGGATCCTCATACCTGGGTAGTTTAGGTATAATGATGACTAGTGATGGTAAGAATGAAGGAAGGTCGGTATCAAATGTTTGTTAGCCTAATGAAAACCTCTTATTGGCATATCAGATTTCTCTTGTTAAATTGTAGGAAGGAAAGATTCTTTTTCTTTAGTGTCTGCTTCCTTGACCGACTTTGTGGAATAACGAGCATGTTTATAGAAGCAACAACCTTTTTGCAATTTTTAGATAAAGAAAAGATATACCTGACAGAAAAATATGCTTGAGTGTACGTTGTTGCTATTGAAGTGAAATTTTGATAACCTTTTGTGGGTTTAGAAAAGGTGTGTATGAATGTGTGTATATGTATATATATATATATATATATATATATATATATATATATATATATATATATATATATATATATAATGTTGCAATGAACAAAAAAAAATCGTTATAAAAATGCTTAAGTCAAAAAAGTGGTGAAATACTGGCCAGTAGAGCAGGCTAAAACCTAAAATAAGTTTTCGCACTTCCTCTTATTAGTCTCATGATTATCAGTTTCATGTATCACCAACGAAACAAAGCAAAAATACAATCTGCTGATGAAACGTGTATTTCATGTGATGTGAAGATTGTATTTTTTTTTTTTACAAGTACATGCAATTTATAGTCACGAGACTTACATGAGATGAGAAAACATATAACTAATGAAAAGTAACTTTCAGGATTATTTGTAGCTCTGGTTTACCCGAAAAAAATGAGCTGTCAGATCATTGGATGGAAAACTGTAGTACTGTTTTATTGGATATATACTACTACTTTATATGCAGGAATAGAACACGAATAAGTTAACGAATTAAAAAAAAGATACCTGAGAAAAAGCAAGCTTCTGTATTAATTAAAACTGTTATAGAATTAAAAAAGGTAAATTTTTTTTTACTTATAATAATGGCTAGTTGTGGGTCATTTGAGATACCGTCAATGAGTCCGACCCCATACTGCTGCTACTAATGAGTTACAAATCTCTGAGGTTTAGGTCATTGCTAGTATATTACCTTAGATTAGGCATTTGTTTTTTTTATCAGTATGAGAATTTTACTGGTAACACTTAAAACAACAGCTGTATCTAATGTCTTTTGTTTCTTTGCATAATGGTTACGTCTTTCAATAAAGTGGGTAGACTTTTTTTCTATTCAGTCATAATGATGAATTGGAACATTTGATTTGTAGCAGCAGAAATATTTGACAGCTGATTTTCTTTTTCTTTTCTTTTATTTTATTTAAGTGTGAAAATTGTATAGAATGGCTAAAATAATCGATTAAAGGTTTAACGTATTTATTATTATTGAACCTCTTTCGACTTTTTTGTGGTCAACATTTATTCTTCATGCCAGTTCTTTTTTTATGAAAATGATCTATATTCCATTCTCAATAAAGACACCCACCAACTTTTTGGTTATCATATATTTCATCTGCAATAGTAAATAAAAAAAAAATAGTATAAAAAGACAAATCGTTTCTGGTCTATATTGAGATGGTTTTCTTCTGCTTGTTTGTCATATATATTTACTCAACCCCTTCTACCATGAGCAAGATGCAACCCAGGGTCAATTTTTAAGCAGCGTACAACTGGTTTGAATTCAGTTTTTCTTCTAGATTGGTTGATATACCAAGGTTTAAGAATACAGTCTGCCCTGTTATTTACCCATAGCTGGGAGGAGAATTGGATTCATACCTTTCCTAAGTGTATTAGTGCTATGTGAACAGCCTCATCCAGGATTTGAACTCTGGTTGCTGATTCCATTTTCTGTGACAATAATCATAATGCCATGAACATTTAGTTGTCAATCCTGTATGGGGTGGGGAATGAAGAAATTTTCACTAAAGTTACCTTTTCAGCTTTGGGATAGAATTTTACTTGAACTTGGCTATTAAATTCTTTTTTGGTCAGACTATTATGTCATCTTGTACATTTTATTCTTTTGGCTGGAAAAGTTATCTTATATTTCAAGAATTTAGATTTTATTTTAGATAAACTGACAGAAAATGAAATTACAGCACCCTGAAGAACAATTTTGATCTGGGTATTGTCTGTTCATGGGGGTCGATACTTGCCTTATTTTGCAACCGATGCACATATTGATCTGTATATGTGATTATTTACTGTAATTCAGCGATATTACCTGTTCATTTAATCTTAAATAAATTGAAACACATTATCCAGTGTGTTAATTTTATTTTTCATCAATACATTTTAAACTTTTTTACTTTTTGAAAAAAAAAAAGAAAAAAAACACAGTTGAAATTTCATGAATTGTTGAATCTCAAATTGTTATGTTTTCATATCTTTTTATCAATTGTTAGTTGATATTTAAAATGGATTATTTTCCCAAATTTAAAGATTTGGTCTACTGTTTTCTTTTTGGCACAATCCAATTACGTTGGTCCTGTTTGAAATGCAACTTTTTGCAAAGAACTAAGTGTAGTATTTGTTTTTATCTGATGTCCCTGGAAAGCAAGGTTGAGCTTTTGGTGAAGTACTGAAGTCTCCATATCTGGGATGTATCAAGTAATCTGATAAGAACAGATACTATACTTTGATCTTTACCAAAAGCCTGAGAAGTTAAGTTTGAACAATTCCACAGAAATCTTGTACTTCTATATAAAAGTTTTTACTTAATTTTACAGAACTCTTTTGGATTTTAGCTCTCTCCCACTTTCATTGCTAAATTTTATCTTTTATTTTAACTTTTAGCATATTTAGTGGAGTAAGCTTGTATTGATAATGTTAGATGGAGACAAGTTTTTATGTACGTTTCAATGCAGTAGTGCATGCATGACTCTGATAAACTGCATGATCTTGAGAGACCTGAAATTCTAGAGGAAGTTGGAGCCTTGCCAAATCTGGCATTGTTTGTACTTGTGTTCTTGAGACACTGATTTCCTACTAACTTTTCTGCTATTTCCTTCATCTACTCTCTACAATCACACCCACTGACATAATACTCTTGTCTTTCCCTTTTAGCCTATCCTTTTCTGCTTTTGATTCTTTTTCTACCAACAGCAGAGATGCCATTTTGACTTCTTCATTTCAAGATGCAACTCATTTATTACTTGACCTGTTTTCAAATTCAGTTTTGTGTGATATTCTAAAAATTTCCTTGTTTCTAGCAACAATTTTTTTTTTATTTTAGGTGTATCCTCTATTTATTTTCTCATGGGTGAAAATGGCCTTGTTTTATATTAACTTAGTAATGTTTGGTTAATAAGTATTGTATAAATTCAGTTTCTCGTAAAACCATCAAGTTTGTTGTGAATGTGTATGACAAATGTAAGCCTAAATGTTACAGCTGAGTCTCTGATGGGTGTAGCTATTCATTCTCAGTGTTTAGCCTTTTCAGTAAGGCCTTACATTTGAGATTTGTATAGATGAAAATGTGTATTTAGCTGAGCTGAGTTGGACACAGTCATATCTGGCAAGGAAGATTGTTGTGACAATCTTATAAGTAAGGGTGATATTTGCTTGCCTTTTTGAAAATAATCTTTTGTCTGAGCTCTAGCATTGATCATTGGCCAAATACTCAACTACTTGAACCACCAAGCAGGCCTGAAGTTTCCCTGTGAATCCTAGAATGTAAAGATTAGAAATGTGGGGACCAAAACAGCAAGGATGTCAATATTAAAACCTTATTTTATTTCTTAGTTGTTGAATTGCTTTATTTAGTAAAATGAGAAATTTTTGAAGCTGTAACCATGTCAGTACTACTGTGTGGTTGCACTACTTGGACTTTAACAAAATGCCAGAAGAAAAAGCTAAATGGTAATGACACAAAGATGCTGAGTGCTGTTTAAAACAAATCCTGGAAGCATTATCCTACTGCAGCTCTACAGCCACTTACCGCCCTTCACACACAAACTATTCAAGTAAGATAAACCAGACATACTGGGCACTACTGGAGAAGTAAGGATGAAATCATGAGCTCTGTATGGACAGTGGATGCCATTTAGAGGACTTGCCAAGACTGACAATAGAAAGGATGGCTAATGAGAAAGTCAAAAGAATCCATTTTATTGACATGCTTTGATGATGACTGCTTCTCTCTATATCTTATGTGCTCATATTTTGCTATTTTTCTTCTCCTTATAAATGAAGTTTATCAATGATGGACCTTATTCTAATCTGAGATAATTTTGTGTAATTTTTGGCTTATATTATAAACTCGGCTTAAAATGTATTTGTTACTTTGACTTTCTATAATCAGAGCTTAACAGTAACACCTAAAATACAACAATTTCCCAATTAGCAATTGTTTGTTTGAGGTATCAGTGTTATTATTTTCCCCATTTCATTTAAGAGATAAGAATAACTTCTAATTTCAGCTGTCAAAAAACTGTAACAAATAAAAACCTATTGCTTCTTTGATATACTTTTTGGTTTTTACTTTTATTGAGATTATAGATTTATGCAATTAGATTTTAAAGAGGAATCTTTTTATTTAGTTAATTTAAAAAAAAAAAGTCTAACTTTGATTCTTTCTTCACTTAAGAACTGGAAAATTTCATTTAAATTTCTTTACCTTAATTTTCTATTGTTGGAATTTGCATGATTTATATATCATATTTGTAAGAATCAATTATTTCATTTTCTAGTGTAGGGATATATATAAATAATTATCTCCCTTAGACAATTGGTATGTCCATTAAGGAGCCCCACCCCCTAGGGTAACACATGACAATCTCAGAAACCTGTTCCTAACCAGTAGAGATTGTCTCTGAACCTATTTGAGAATGGTAAAAGCCAGATGGCTATATTATTTACATTGGTCAAGTAATCGATTTTTTTTTTTTTTTTTTTTTTTTTTTTTTTTTTTCTCCTCTTTCCTCACACTGCTTGTTCATTAAACAATATGTGTATAGTTTTATCTGTTGGAACACATTTGTGTATTCTTTCTTTCTTTTAATATCACTGGTTTGTATATTAAATATATTAAATGTTCTTGTATGTGTAAATGAGTTTGTCTTTTATTCTGTTAGTATTTCATGGATATGCTAATGTTGGTCTTTGGTAAGTGGGCACTAGACTAAAATATCTTCCCTACTATAAATTGTTCCAGTGCTAGTAACATAAACTCTATATACCTAATATCTAAATTCATATCAATTTGGAGTTTTCATTTTTTTTTTCCTTCTCTAATTTACATGTATATTTAGTTTGAATTTTTGTTTTTTCGTTTTCCTTATTTTGAGGAATTCATTTTTTTTCTGAAGTTGTGAATATTGGGTGATTAAAACTGTAATTTCTTTCTTTTATTCAGTTTTCTCTATGAATATTTTGTAATCATTTAATCTTTGATAGATAAACATATGGCAAGAAAATTAAGTTTTGAAATGTTTTCTTTCTCACAAAATATTGATTGTGTTCTATCTACATTATGAATGCTCCATCATTATTATAATGATGTTTGATGTAGTATAAGAATTAGATTGTTTCTATCCATCTACTCTCTACTTCAGTTGAAATGAGCTAGAATCAACATCAAAGGGATGAATAAATAACACAAGAATCAATTGATACAAGATATTTCCTATTAGCCAAATGATGACTGCAGGGTACACAACCCAAAACTAGTCTTGATATTCTATTACAATCAAGATTAAAACAATGGTTCAAATAAATCAATGAATGATAATTACAATTACTCATCTCAAAAATTAGAAATAATAACTATAAATGATAAAATATATTAAGGATTTTCAAATGTGTTGCAAATAACACAAGAATCAACTAATATTTCCTATGAATGAAACGGACACCTGAAAATAGTTGGAAAGTGCAGGACTAAAATGATCTCTTTATCTATATAATAACAAATAAAAAACGATAGTTCAAATAAATGAATGATGACAATTTCTTATCTCAAAAATAAAATGTTTTTAAATTGGTCTAATTATGAAACAAAATTTGAGCTGAAAGATAACTTTGGATGATTATCAGTAATAAAAGATCTTCAATTTTATTGCAAATGTATGAATAAAAATTCTTTTGATTTGATTTCTAGAAATCATGTATCAATACTAATGTACTAATTGTTTCCTATATTGATTGAAAGCACTCAACTTACAATGCAAGTTATCTCCTCACTGGCAATATTGCAAGTGTCTTTAAATTTGATGAATTTTTTATTAGCACCACATGCCTTTTTACAATCTATAATACACTGACACATATTTCCCCATCTGTTGTCAAAACTTATGTAGTGAAATAATAAAAAAAAAATGAATATGAAAATTCATGTTTGTAGATTTTTTTTCTTTTTATGCACATACATATATATGCCATGTTGTTGGCTTTATTTTTTTGTTGCATTTTCCTGTGGTTTATCAATGTTTGTAAATATTTTGGAAATAATATTATGATGATCAAGAATCAAAATGACTAAAGAAAGAATCCCTACCTCTGCAAAAAATACACTAGATATCTTTTTCCTGTTTTAATTTTTGTTCAATGTGTGTGTGTGTATATATATATATATATATATATATATATATATATATATATATATATATATAATCTGGACCTTGTCAGAAAAATGAAATAATCATGATATTCATCATTCTTGGAACAGTTGCAAAGTGTCTTGCAAAGATTAGAACAATTGAGACCATCTATGATAACAACATTATTTAAAATCAGCTAATTTTTGCACCATATGCTTTTTCAGTCATTTTCTACAAAACATTGATGGACATATTTCTCATGTTCTGTTGCTAAATGATCAGATAGAATTGAATTTTTTTTTATGAGGGTGCACTTTAATATATAAATGACATAAAATTATCATGTTATACTATGAAATTTTCAAAGAATTTTAAATATATCATCTATCCTGTTGGTAGGACTTACAATATATTGACTGTATCCCATGCAGATGGGTAAGTCCCCTTCTCTCTCTCTCTCTCTCTCTCCTGAAGGAGTATCCTGAGTATGATATTAAACTGCATCTGATGATGAGGCTCTAGTTCTGGAGCTCTGGGGAGTATAGAGTACCCTGCATTGCCATTACTCTATTGTTCACTCTGGCCCAGAGTGATAGTACCTGTCTGGGTCCCATCTATGGGTCAAAAAGATCTGTTTGCAAATTATTTGTATCAGATAAAAATACCTGATATCATATAATCATGTGCAAAAAAACAAAACAAAAACAAACTCTTAATAAACTACACAAAAAATGTAAATATGAATGTACAATGTATTCAATCCCCTAACTTCTAGGTATAAAATAACCCTTGACAATTTGACAGACTGTTAAAAATCAATCAATCAAAATATAGCCAAAAAGGATAATCACATTATGAGATTGGAAATTTTGACATTTATATTACAATTTAAATTCATTAGGAATTGGTCAGTGCATTTTTTTTTCTTGACTCTAATTTCGCAGCCCTAGTTGATTATTAGTAAAAGCTATTAACTTTGTTTTGAAGTTGGTTATCCTCCTCTCACCTGTTACTGTAACTGGCTGATTTTTCCGCTTGTATGGTGTTGCTGTTATCTATAGTTGAAAGATTTTTGTGCTCATTCAGCAATTGCATTTTCTGAAATAATCTGATATCTTGAATAAAAGCAAATTCTAATTCTTTTTAGAGCCAGTCATCATAAAATCTTCTAGATTTTTCTCTTAAAAATGAGTTCCTTTTCTTGTCTGTATTTTAACATCTGGTGACTATGTGCCTTAAATATTTCCAAATCTGCTTCCTGTAAATTTCCTCTGAAAAAGGTTTCACATTTTTTCCAACCAATTTTTCACATTCTACAAAATACAGGAAAAGAATCTTTTTCCACCCTTCTTTTAAACTCAATCTTTGATGACTGGAATTTGAAATCTTTTCAGTAAAAAAACCTCCCTCCCTCTTCTGAATATTAAATCCTGAATGAATTTTAACTCTATTCAAACAAGCTAAACAGTATTTAATTTCTGCACTCTTTAGAAAGACTTCTTTTTTTTCTTTTTTTTTTCCTTTTTTTTTTTTTTTTTCTTTTTAATTTACAATGTATGAGAACTGAAGTTCGTGAGGTTGGCAGAAATCCAACTCTGCTCTCTTCCACTCTTCTGTTATAAACTGGGGTTATTAAACAATGTCCACAAGCAGTACTAAAAAGATTTTACCTGTTGTATGTACAATTCCATGTTGCAGCCAGTGACATTTGTTGTTTAGTAGCTTAATATAAGGCATTTTCCTATTGGCTACTTGTTGACCAATTCAATGTTAATGTATAAAAACATTGCTAAGAGGTTCTATTGTTATATAGGATTGTGTAAAGATTGTTTTAATTAAGAGTGGTTTACTGAGTTCATGCTATGTGTACTATGACACACAATTGCTGATCAAATTATCATATATATATATATATATATATATATATGGTTAATTGATTTGTTCAAACATACCTTCTATTTTGCAAATTTTCTGAAAATAATTTGCCCACTCTACAAGTATTGAAAAGATAATCTGCTTGAAAATGGGTTACAAACTCTAATTTGATCATTGTAATTATTAGTAGTATTCCTCAATACAATTAGCTCTTTCTTTTTTTTTTCTCAACATAATAAAGATCTCTTTTTTTTTTTTTTTTTTTTTTCCAAGCTGATTTGATGAGAAAGGGCTAAAACTGAAACTCTTCATAGGGTTAATTTTTTTGACATAAAATCTACTTAAGTTTTATTAATCTCTTTTTGAATTGGATTAATTGTTAGTCATTTCTTAACCTTCTGGCTGCAGTGGGTTGAATACAAGATTGTTAAAGTCTAATGGTTAATTTCTAAGCATATTTTACAGCTGCACAGGTGTTCATGTGAATAGCAAGGCTTATTTTATTAAATAATGTCACACTTTATTGATTGATTATTGACTGCAAAGCCTAAAATTGTACTCTTGTCAAGACTAATAAATTGTTGGATTAAATATCACATTGGGCAGTGAAATAAAAACAAATTCTTTGCTTATTTTGCTGTTTTAGGTTTTTCTTAGACCATCTCATCAGTCTTTTTATACCATGACCCTTTCATGACTGAGTTAGATTGAAATTGTTTAGCAATTTATTAGAAAATAAAACTGTGTTGCAAGCCTTTTGCAGATAAGCTCTATCTTTTAACTCTTTTACTAGCCTGTTTAAAAAAGTTTTAGATATGCAGAGTTATGTTTGGAGTACAATGTCTTAAGGGTTAAAATGAAATTAAACTGGGACACTGGTGTCCTAGTGGGAATGATAATTAAACTGTCATTTTAATGTTTATTTTAGCTGCTATAAAGTAAGTAAAACTTAGTAAATGACTACTATAGCTGGACGTGTACTGAGTATCATCATAAAAAATGGAACTGCCAACTAGAGTTCAAATCCTGGATGAGGCTGTTTGCATTTCATTTCATGCTAATTCCCTTGTGAAAAAATGAATCCATCTGTTCTCTCCCAGAAATAGGTAAATAATAGGGCAGATTGGGTTCTTAAGCCTTGGTGAGACAATCAGTTTAGGAGAAGGCGGAAACTTCTGAATTCAAAACCGACTGTACTCTGCTTAAAAATCCTGTCTGATGGAAGGGTAAATACATACTGTGGTCATTATGATTTAAGTTCAAAACATTTTTTTTACTGATTACCCTCTCTCCCTGAAACTCTGTTTTCCAATGTGTACATCTTTTGAAAAGAACCTCTAATATCACTTTTCTACTGATGTTGACTTAACAGTAAACCTTACAACTTTTAGTGTGTTTGCATTATTTCAAAAACTTGAATGGATCTTTTAGTATTTTCAGCTGCATCTATTTTTAAATAATTTCATCCAGTAGTATTTATTCATGGGCCCCTTTCTATTCATGTTGGAAACTTTGATCCTCATTTGTATAGTTGTGTATGTGTACAAATATATTGTATCTAAGTTGCATTATAAGTTCTAGTTTCATCAGTCTTTCTAAAAATATCCTAGGAGAATTTGAAAATACTTGTTGGCAGCTGTCACCATTGCTTAAGCCTTTTCACATGAAATAGTACATTGAAAGTTTTAAGTTTTTTATTGGTGGATAGGTGATATTGTCTTTTTTACATTTTTTTTTTTTTTTCTTTTTTCCTTGAATTTTATCTTTTAAAGTTGCTGCTGCTAAAATAATACCAGATAACTATGCTGCCAACATTATAGTTGTCATTATCCTGAAACAATAGACATTGTAAAACAATGTTTCTCAACCTTTTCTTCTATGTGGCCCATTTTTGATCTCAAAAAACTTTTAGGTTGGTTGGTTGGTTTTTATGGCATATCAACCTTTTGTAGGTTATTTAACCAAATATTCAGTTCTATTTCGAACAATTCAGTTTAGCATGAGTACACAGTTTGTCAAAAAAATTTCTATTTCAAGCTATTCAGTTTAGCTTAAATACAGTTTCGATGTCAAAACAGTTTTATTTCAAGCAGTTTGGTTTAGCATAAGTACACAGTTTAATCGAAAAATTTTTTTTATTTCAAGCAATACAGTTTAGTCAAACAGTTCTAATTCAAAGAAATCGGTTCAGCATATGTATGCAGGTTAGTTCTATTTAAATCTATTTTATACAAATAGTCGGTTCTATTTCAAACAATTCAGTTTAGTATGAGTACACCAGTTTAATTGTCAAAAACATTTCTATTTCAAGCTATTCAGTTTGTTCAAACAGTTTTAATTCGGACAATTCAGTCTCATATAAGTATAGATTTTGTTTACACATGGTTAAATGTCAAAACAGTTCTATATTAAACAATTCAGTTTAGCATAAGTACGGTTTTAATGTCAAAAACAGTTCCATTTCAAACAATTCAGTTTATCATAAGTACATAGTTTAATTGTGAAAAACATTTCTATTTCAAGCTATTCAGTTTAGTCAAATAGTTGTAATTCAAACAATTCAGTCTAGCATAAGTATGCAGTTTAGTTCTATTTAACCCTTAGACAGGGCCCTATCAGGTGCTATAATTCCAGGCCAGAGTGAACCTGGAAGCAATGGCAATTAAGGGGTACTCCGCATTCCCCAAAGCTCCAGCATCACTGGAATATCACCATCAGATTGTTTAGTGTCATATCCAGGACACTCGTTGGGGGGGTGTCTTACCCCTCTACAGAGAAGCAATTGGTGTATTCTACAGCCCTGTCTGACTGGGCATAAAAACAAAAACCTTTAGATTCATATAAGCACAAATAGAAATTCCATGTAACAGGAAATATATTTTATTTACAAAAGTAAAATGTAGTATAAAATATAAATCCTGACTTATGACTATACTATTCCTGGTGTCTATCAGCTTGTCAAGTTGAACTTCCAAACCTTGGTTCAGCTTCAGGCATCAGTTTTCTCTCTTTTCAGTCTGCAGTAAATTACATTTCTTGGTGAGTATATCCAGGTCCATTTAAAAATATTTCTCTGGCTCACATTGAGAATCACTGTTGTAAAAAATGTTTTATAACCCAAATAAGTTTTTCTTGAAAAAAATTAAACTTATTTATTTTAAGCAAAATATTTAATGCTAAATACTTTATATGAATATGTGCACTATACTCCTACACTGCTTGTTACTGTATACATTTAATGAGTCTCCCTTTAAAATGTAACAGCTTGTTTTCTTGTAAAGAAAATTCTCTGTTCTGCACTGTCTATAATAGAACATTACTGTGTGAATGTCTCTCTGCATTATTCCCACTTAGAAGAAGTGTTTTTGAGTAGGTGGCCTTTACATATGTTTTCGTTCAAGAAACTAGTAAAGAAACAAAAAGCATATTTATCTATTTATGCCAAGAAGGAGAGGAAAGTCAAAGGATAAAGATTGTCTAGGAGTCTTTTGTGTAGAAAGGGAAAAAAATGCTCTTAATGTCTGCTGAACCAAACTTCTTTGTGTGTATGTGTGTTTTATTTTTATTTTATTTTTTTTATTAAGTGTTAGTGAACAACTTTCTGCTTGGTTTGGTTGCATTGGCCTGAGTATTTGGAAGAAATGAAAAGAAGAGGGGAAACGATGCCAAGAAAGTAACCTTTGTCATCATTACAAAAATGTCAAGTGCAAATTGCAATTTCTTGAAGAGAGATTGACTCTTTCATATCCTCAACATTTATTAACTATTTCAAAGCCAATATTGTCGAATATGGCATTTTAGTTTCTCAGAATTATTATTCACTTGTAACAATTCATTAGACATGTGTTCAATGTTCAAATACTTTTTCTTCCAACAAATATTTGAGTATTTGAATAATACTAATAGCCCTACCTGATCAACAAGTGGGTCTTTTCTAAATGGCATTAATTCTTTTAGTGATTAGTGCATCTATGTTGCTGTTAGCAACATCATGTCTGATATTTTGATCTTTACATTCTGTAAGATTTTAAATTTTGCAACATCTCTGGAGTCGTTTAGTTTTATTTTTTTTTGTTTTTTTTTCCAACTGAAACCTTCAAATTGAAATTATCAGGTTTTACTGTTTGGAAAATGACTAGGAGGCATGCTTAGCATAATGGTTATTGTACAAAATGGAATTGGCAACCCAAGTTCAAATCCAGGCTGTCTCTGTTTGTGCTAATACATGATTCCATCTGTTCTCCCCCCAGCTATGGCTAAGTAGTAGGTCAGACTATGTTGTTTATCCTTTGTAAGGCAACTAGTCTAGGAGAAAGAAAACTCAGAATTCAAACCAGCTATACTTCACTTAAAAATTGACTTGCTCATGACAGATTGATTAATCTTAACGGTATGTCAATCTGGGTTGGATTATTTTTATGCCTTGAGGTTAGGGAATTGCATTCATATTTACTTTTTTTGTGTAGTTGTTTTTTCATTTTTTTTTTTTTTTTTCACAGTCCTGTTGAATACTAATAGTTTTTAAATATTATCTATTTGATTTCCCCCCCCCCCCGATAGGTCTCTCTAAGTATTACTACTCCCGGTTAGAATGGAGCTGTGAGTAATGGCAATGAAAAGGTACTTTACACACTCCAAAGCTTGAGAATGGGAACCTCACCATCAGATGCAGTTTAGTGTCTTACCCAAGAATTGCTTATGATGGAAAGGTTGGCAAAATACATAATCCTTGAAAAATGTATTCTTTTCAGTATGGTCTGGTTGTATATACACTCTAAATGGAATTTCATCTTAATTAAATGTCTCTAACAGAAGATATAAGCTGGTGAACATTATATTACAGTTGAGAAGTTAGGAGATGGCAATAACAAATTTTGAATAATCCTGTTTAAGAATGTGAAATAGACAGCACACCATTTGAAAGGATATGTCTTGGTTAAAAAAATACGCAAGTTTAGTATGATGAATATCAGATTATATTTTCCAAGTTTTGTTATGAGCCTAACTCAGTTTTCTTCATCTGATATGTAATTATTAACTGAATTTTGATCTGAAATTTCCCCTGTATAATATTTAGTCTAATTATTGTCCACCCATGAATGAAGAACTTTGGCAAAGTAGTTTTGGTGAGAATTTGAATTTTGCGATTGAGTAATAAAGACTCATTTGCTTGCCACTCAGTTTGTACAGGAAAGATTGTCAAAAGAAAAGTAATTTTAAGTTCCAATTAATATACAAGTTATGAAAACCTTAAAAAAAAACAATATGAATGGTTAATGATATGAAATGAAAAACCAAATTTAATGTAATGAAACAGATTTGCCCCATTCAATCCTTTGAAAAATATATATACATACATACACTTGTGTGAGCCCATCCTAAGCAAAGTAATTTGAGAGTGGAACAGAGTGAAAGATGTTATTGCAGAGTACCAAAATCAAAAGTTCCTTTGGGTCACACACATTGCAAGAGTCGCTGATAACAGGTGGATCAGTGCAATTTTTGAATGGTATCCAAGAAACTGGAAATGTCCAATCGGAAGTGTTTCATGATGATGGAAGATAAAATTGTCAAACAATTCAGACCAACATGGAGAAGGGCAATTGAAAGAATGAAATGAACTGCATTGTAGCCAGCAATATGGAAAACACTGGATAGCCTGGCATATATACATATATATATATACACACTCAAACTTGTAATATTTTATGCATGTAGAAGAGTTATAGAATGGCTTTTATCGTAATTTTGATTTTTATTCTTTTAAGATCTTAACATGGGCAGATTGATAAATTTCTTTATTCAATAACATGTCAACCTTCATGGGTTATCTAATGCCAAAACCATCCCTATAGAAGGCCAGTAGTGGTACTATTTAACCCATAGCTGGGGAAATAAAGGAATTCTTTCCTTTCCCAGGGTCTTAAAGTGAATGTAATAGTGTGACTGGTGTTCAAACTTGCTTATTATGTCACAGTCCAGCTGTTAGCTATGGAGACTCCCCCAACTTGTGTAGACAGTTTTATTAGTCATGATCAGTCTTGGTTTTTAAAATTAATCTCTCTCTCTATCTATCTATCTATCTATATATCTATATATCTATATATATATATATATATATATATATATATATATATATATATTAGCATCACATCTTAGTCTGGTATAAATTTTGGAATCCAGGAAACTTTTGATAACGGCTTGATAATTTAGAGATGGCGGATTTTTTTTTTTTTTTTTTTTAACTAAGCATTGTTGTTACATTTGCATGAAAATGTGCTTAGTGCAATGATTGTCAAAGGAAATGGAATCGGCAACCCAAGTTCAAATCCTGGACAAGGCTGTTTGTGTTTCACTTTGTACTGATGCCCTTGGGAAAAGCATGAATCCATCTGTTCAAAAATTTCTTCCTATGTTTAACATACTAATAATTTAGGCTGGCCATGTCTGTAAGTTTCTAAACTATCTTTTATAGGAAGGAAGAAACTCTGTATCTTCTAAGGAAAATATTAAAACCCCTTTAAAAAAAAAAAAAAGCTTTTAAAGCATTAAACCAAAAATTAAGTAAAAAAAAAAAAAAAAAAAAAAAAAAAAGTTCATTTTGTAGTACTTCAAAAATATAGCTACTCTTTTAATTTGCAAATAACTATCTACAGCTAATTACAAGGATTATCTTTGTATATTTCTTATAGATTATAGGTAGCCAGTTATTGAACTTTGACCTGCCATCTGTTGATCACTTCTATGCAAATGTTTGCCACATCTGGTAGGTTGCTGGGGAAGTTATTACATAACACTTTAGCATTAAATAACCCAACAAGGGTATTACTTAGCATAATGGTTAGCATTGTAGGAAATGGATATTGTAAGCAGAATTCAAATTTTGGACAAAGCACTTTGCATTTATATCCTTCGGAAAGGCATGAATCCATCTGTTCTACCCCAGCTATAGGAAAATAGTCAAACAAACTGGGTTCTTTAACCTTGATAAGGCAACTGGTCTAGTAGATGGAAAACTCTGAATTCAAACCAGTTATATTCCGCTTAGAAATTGGCCATGTGTCGCATTCTGCTTGTAGTGGAGGGGTTGGGTAAGTACATTTGTGTATAAATTTCACATACTAAATTCAACAACAAATATGAGACATTAGTAGTATTTTGTGATTGTTGATGAATCTATCTTTTTAAATAGTGTTTTAAGACATTTTTCATTTTCTGACCTACTTTCTCCAAATTTTTATTATCCTCTTATATCAAATGCAATAGCAATTTGTCTCTCTTGAAGCGAATTTGAAAACCATGGATTTTAAATGTCAGATACATAAATAATGAGCCATTTTCTGAATTTTTCTTCACAGCAAATTTGAGAAATACTTTTAATATTTTGGTTTAGTTAGCTAATTGATATCCAAAAATGATATATCAAACAATGTTAGTTTTGTAGTTTGCACACTAGTTTGAAATTTAGCATGATTTTTGTCATCTCTCTAAAACCTCCACTCCCATTTTTTTTTTTTTTTTTTTTTTTTTACACTGTTTGTATTACTTGTTGATTGATGGCTTTGAATCACAATGTTCTGCTCGTCTTTTATACTGATTTTATTGACTTCAGTACTCAAAAGAAATTTCTTCAAGTTATAATCAATAAAGAGCTTAGCAATTTTTATGGATCTGATTTATCTTATCAATGAATGAAGACTTTAGTAATCAACATTTTATCTAATGAGAAACAGTTTTTGGTTTCTCTCAAGAAGTATTTGGTTTTCCCAATGTAAAATTAGAGGAAGCTATTCTAATATCAAAGATGAAATCCCCACCCCCAGTGATATCCACATTTCAAACAAGAATTTGTTAATTTAGTTGAATATTTAAGCACTTAAAAAAAAATTTATTCTTGTTTTATGCAATCTGATATGAATGTATTAATAACTTGGCAAATTATATAGAAATTGTACTATTGAACTTTTGAAACATCTGCTATCACATTTTACATTTTCATTGTATTACAGTAGATATTTTTTTTTATTTGTTGGTTGATTAATTTAGAGGATTTCTCAATTTGCTATTTTAAATGAAGCTTGTGCAGAATATCTTTCTTCAATATTGAAATGTTCATAGCAGATGGCAATATAAGAAATGTATTGAACTTTTGGATTTTTTTTTTTTTTTTTTTTTTAATATTGTGAAATCTAAAGGTTCTGTGAATTTTTCTTTTTTTTTTTTTTTTCTCCTTTTTTTTCTCTTTTTTTTTTCCCTTCCTAGATTTAGTTCTTTTTATTGGAAGACAAATTTTTGTGAAATGTTCAAAGCATATGTATATAAGTTGGTTGATTGTAGTCGAAGGTGACCCAAAGACTTCCTTTTCAATAGCTACTACACCAAGGTGTCAGGGAGGGTACTACTCCTTTCTCTGGATTGTTCACTTACCCTTAATCCATACCTTTATAGTGCTGACTGTTAAGCAAGCTGGCATCAAATACCATTTTTAGAGTCTTTGGCATAATCTGACCTGGGATTTGAACCCCAGTCTCCTAGGCCATTGGCAAACACTCTAACCATTATACCAGTTGGCCAGTCTAATGCCATGTATATAAGGCTACATTTATTATGATTTATTATATTTTCAGCTTTATACATTAAGAAATGACTATTTGATTAATATAATTATATGAATGTTTATTTTAATTTGAACAGAAAAAAATCTGATGTATTCAGGTGCAGAAAATATGGCCAAAATTTTTGGTACATAAAAATCAATCAGTACATTTAATTTCAATTGATCTTAATAGCTAGAATGTCAAATTATTTTGTGTGTGTGTGTATATATATGTTATTTTTGTAATCACTGGAATATTAAAATATTTGTTTTTGTAGTTGTTAAATTGTCTTAAAAAGCTATCAATAAATGTGAATTGAATATCCATTGATTGTTATTTAACTTAATTTAGACTTCAAAATTGTTTTTTATTCTTGTATTTTTCAATTTTACTCCAAAGAATAATTTCTCTTTGCCTTTAAAAACTTATTTTTAAATATACTCTAAAAAAAAAAAGCAAATATTATTCATTATTCTCATTAATAAAACTTTTCTCTTTTGCTTTAAAATCCTTATCCATTCCTTTTTTTTTCTGTACTTATTAAAAATTATTTATCTAATCTTATACAAAACAAACAAAAAATTCCCTCCCCTACAAAAAAGACACATCCCAAAGCAACTCATTTTGTTCTTTTTAGTTGAAAATTTTCTGCTTTTGGTAGTAATTCTTGTAAGTGGATGATGAGGCTTTAAATATTAGTTTGTAATCCATTTTCCTTTTTTGAGTTTTTTTTTTTATTACTTCCTTTTATTATCTATTGTTATTATAGGTGCAGTATCATCAAATCTGATAACTTAGAATATTCTTTCATAAAATTGACTTGAATATCTATAGATTATTAAAATTCTCATTTAGTAACTGTAACCCAGTAAAAATGTTACATTATGCCACAAATTTTTATTAGAGTAACTCATTAAAAATGATCTTTGTAAATAAAGCAATTTCCAGTTCAATGTGTATTGGAATAATTTTGTGTCAATATTCACACTCCTTCCTAAATAGAGACCTGACATCATCATCATCATAGACAACTGTTATAATCAGAACTCAAGGTTCACAGGTTATCTAGGTTTATATTACAATTACTAAAGTCTGTTTCATAAGATAGCAGTAATGATCTAGTGATGTAGAAGAACACCAATACTTTACCTGGCCTATTTTCCCACCTCCCGGTAGGGTTTCTTGAAATAATACAAAATAGCCTAAAGACCTGGTTATAAATATAATGAACATATGGATGAATAATAATTCTTCTGTTGGAAGTTAGGTCTGTTTATTCTGCTGATAGGATAAATACAAAGCCTAATGACAAAAATGTTGTTTACGTAGCATATATCTGTAATTGTTCTGAAAAATGAAAACCAGAAATATCTATCCCCCTGAACATGGTTTATCTCTGAGTAGACATAGTTAACCATTCTAAGAAGCATATTGAAGTACTTGAAGGAAGTTAGTCATTCTTTTTGAGTACTCTGCTTTTTTTAGTATCTGACTGTCTGTAATGATTCACTTGGAAGTAGTAGAGGATTTGTGTGGACTTTAGAACATGACACTTTTCCTAACAAATTCTATTACTATTATTGCAACACTTTTTATGCCCCACCCCACTGAAATGTGTTACTGAATATAACATTAATATTATAATGTAGATATTGACTACTTTGGCCACGGGTAAACATTTTTGGCGTGGTTGACAATTTTTGATAAGATAAATCATTTACTCAGCATTTATTTTAAATTTTGTCTCCAAAACATTAAGCATTTACAAAATTATTAAAGCCTAAAAGGTTTTTGCTTTTAATCCATGACTTTTATCAAAACTGGGTTTTATATTCAAACAAGTTTTAAATTAATCCAAGCTGGTAAATGATAACTTGGCTAAATATATCATTTTTTTAAATTCATTTTTTTTTTATTACTTGTCTTCTCTCTCTCTCATTGAAATAACAAGCTGAGTTTAACATTCCAAACAATAAATATCCTTGATATTTTAGAAATATTGTGAGTTTATTGAACTAAAGTTATTTTTTTCTTAAGGACTAGTGATATTGAGCAAAAAAAAAAAAAAAAAAATTCAGAGGAAAATGTTATTTCAATTTCTTTTCTATTGCCTTATGTAGATATAAAAGTAGTAGTATTACCTGTTTCACAATTGTCTAAAAACCTCCTTATCTGGAATTGGTGAAAAATAAAGAAACTTTAATACATTGTTAATGTTATCTGGTAGGCTACAGGGGATGATGGTTAGCAAGATAGATTTGCAGACCATTATTAGTGAGTTTGATTCTCATTGGGTGCTCTATGCCTTGTGCCATAATTTAAATAATTACAATTGAAATGAATGATCAGTCTGTTGAAACCTTGTACAAATCTTAATACAATAATGGTCATGTACTTGGGATCATTTTACTATGCGCAAATGAATGAATAGTGTTAAATAGAATTATTAATAGCAATACTCGAAACCATTTAACTGTGTGCAAACAAATGAGCTCTGCCTCATTTGAAAATGTTAAACACAAACTATTCATTTACAAATCATATATATAAAAACAGAATTTGGCATTAAATAATTTACTAGTGTTTATATGCTATAAACATGACCTAATGGTCATGTTGAAGGAACTGAGGCACAATACAAATATTTCAGCTCTCTTAGATGAAGAACAAACAATCCTGTATTTTAAATATACCATTAATATACTTGTTAATTATCTCTTTGTCAAATAATATACACTTGTTATGGTGTACTAATGCAAGTACATTGTTTAAAAAGTTTATTTCAAAGAAAATCACTTGATTTGGGTATGTGACTCTAGACTTCCCAAAAGAAATTAGCTTGTTTTTAATATACTGTCTTGGCAAACTAAATGTTTTCATGAAGATTACTTTATACTTATCTAATTTCAGTACTTCAGATAGAAATTGAAATTTAGTAGATGGACAATTTTATTCATTAAAAAAGAGAATCAAATTACTTTGAATATTCTTGATCCTAAATGTTACCTGAACTTTTTGAGATAAAATATTATCACTCCTCTATATTGCTGAAACATAATTTGAAATAAAGATGAATATGCTAATTTATAGTTCTAAACATCCACTATATTTACATTAATAAAACATGACCTGCTAAATGTATCTGGAGACACTTGATGGGATTTCATCTTTTAAGTGATATTCTATGGAGAAAGATATTTAGTTTTGTAATAAAAACTAGTTGATTAAATCTGAATTGAAAAAAATTGGAAATTGTATATAAAATAACTTGGAATGTTTTATGGTAAACTTCATTTTAAATTTTTATCATTAAGGATTTTTGGACTATTGTCTTCATCTTTATTGTTATTTCCACAATGTTTCGGCTGATATGTCCTCCAGCTTTCTTCAGGTGTTTGTCAAACTCGGGAACCTTCACGGAACTTCGAACTACGTATCTTATTGAAACCACGGGGGTCGCCTGTTCTGATTCCGTTAGCCATAATCGGGTACAAGTGTTAAGTATTCCTGTATTGTTACTCACCTGTAGTGAGGATTGAACCTGCAACCTCCAGATGATTGTCTCCTTAGAAGCTTAGGGAACCAATGCCTATAACTGTTATGCCATGTGTCCTGCATTTTGAATGTCTCTTTGGAAATAAATATCCAGGATTTCTTTGACTTGAGTCTTGACAATCTTTAGGACTAATATGCAGTCATGTTTCATATTTTTGATATCTTGTTTTCATTTCTAATATGGTATGCAAAAAAATCTTAATTTCAACCAAGTTTTTCTAATTTGTTTGTATTTTAAACCAGAGCTTATCGAACTTTTTGCTGCTAGTTTAAAGATAAAATTTTTAGTGACACATAAATTTTAGACCAAATATATAATTCAAAATCTATGTAAATAGAAAAGATATGAAAAATTCAGTCAACAAAGAGTTTATAGAGATGCAGTTTGAAAATGAAATGGAACATTGAAAGTATAATTATTACAATTATTTATAGATAAATCAAATTTTACCATTGATATACCATTAAACAAATCAACCAAACAGTTTGAAAAGCTGTTTTAAACAATGGATAACACATAAATTGATGTTGGTATTTATTCTGCACTTAAAATCTATTATCAAGCAATTTTGTTATGAAAATTAAATTTTGAATGGAAGGTTCTTTATCAGCTGTTTCTACTTTATTTGATCCCAGCTATAGGTAAATAGGACAAGACTGGTTTCTTTAGCCTTGGTGGGGCAACCAGTCTAGACAAAGGAAAACCCTGAATTTAAACCAGCTTTACTTTGCTTAAAAGTTGACCTTGTGTCACATCCTGCTCCTGGTAAAAGTGTTGAGTAAATATATTATTCAATCCATTTTTTTCTTTTTTCTTGTTCATTGTTTTTATGCAATTATTGGAGTGAATGAAATTCTTTTTATTGATAAGTTTTTGTTTTACATCTTCTGCTAATTATTTTCTTGGTTCTTAAGGTTCTCTGTATATTCCTATATAAAATCGGTTTATATCTCTTTTAGAAGTATGCCTACCATGATGGCACATACTTAGTTTCATCTGGCTCACAAAGGAAAGTACCATTCTATTATATACCTGTATATTCAACAAATCGTTTAGTATGATTGTCTGATTGGAACTAATCTTTTTTTTTTTTTTTTTTTTTTTTTTTTTGTCTGAAGTTTCTTGTTTTATGAGATTTGCAATTTGTGATTAAACTCTGTACATAAAGCAATTTTTCTGTTGCATTGAGTGGTAAGATGGTCATGTGAAAAATGGGAAAATGAGTTCACTAATGTCAGGTGTTGCTGATTATGAGATTGTTTCACAGCTTTTAATCAATAAATTCTCTTTCACACTCTGCAATTTAATCTACATTTTTTTCTTTTTTACTGCCTGGTCACTTGTGGGTGTAACTTGGTGGAAAAAATATTTGATTACTGATTTAGTTTTACATTCTTGCTTTGGTTGGTGCTAGGTAGATTATACTTGTTGCTACAAATTTACTTATGAAAGACAATTTAAAAAATATTTATCTTTGTAATCGGCTTTCTTATAAAATCTGTAATACCTACTTATCTCTTGACTTTTTTTAGTTACTATACAACTCAAAACAGTATATACACCAGTTACTAATGTAAACCTTGAAAAACAATTATGGCACCCTGATTAACAAAATAAATGTTCCTCAGTTTGAGCTGTTTATGGATCGAGATATATTTCCATCTGATTATGCACAACACACAAAACTTCAAATAACAAACTTGTGTTCATAATTATATTTTTAGGTTTTATATCTGCCCTGCCATAATAGTATCAAACTTGTTTTTGTACATTTATATATAATTAAATATAATTTATATATAATTAATATTTATTTATATTTATCAATATAATTTATATATATATATTTAATATTTAAATATAATTTATATATAATTAAAATTTACAGCTAAAATCATTTTAAATTGGTAAAAATGTAGTGCTCTGTGCAAAAATGCACTGCTATATCACAATATTTTAACTATTAAATAAAAAAAATCCAATAAAAACCCATAACTCTAAGTTTCAAGTAGCCAATGGATCAAGACATACAGGCTCATTTGAATATTGGCTATATGAAAGTCTGTTGTGAGTCTTACCCTATTTTATAGTTGAAATAGTGTGTGTGTGTATGTATATATATATATATATATATATATATATATATAATGCTTCATAATTCCCTCCCACTTTCATCGAGGGTGACCCAAAGGCTCCCTTTTCAATAGCTACTACACTGAAGTGTAGGGGAGGGGACTATTCCATTCCCTGGATTGCTCCACTTTACCCTTGCTCCTTATTTTATAATGCTAAGTGTTAAGCAAGGTGGCATCAAGTACCTCCCCCCCTGAGTCTTTGGTATGACTTGAATTGAACCCCAGTCTCCTGGACTATTGGCGAACACTCTACTCATTTGGCTAATTGTAAATTCTATGAACCAATTTATGTACAAACACTTTTCTGGATCTATCAAAATTTATAGTTGAACACAAAGTAAAAATCAAATATTTGCTAAAATTTACTTTGGATTTGTGTTGCATGAAAACTCTTGGCTTTTACATTTTGTCATTGATATGCCACCTTAAATATTAGGATAGTTTATTTTATTTATTTATTTATTTATTTATTTTTTGTGACAAACATTTTAATAATTTGCAGAATTTAATCCTTAGATATCCATTCTGACTGGGAAGCATATTTTATTTGCTAGTATATGAGCATAAATTTGTACAAGTTCTTGCAATTGGTAAAATAAGATTACAAAATCATTTTTGGCTAAAAGCTTCATCAATTTCTCTTAACTGAATTTCTTTTTTCTTTTTTGAAATTAATGTTTTTATCCTTAGAATATTGGTCTCTGTTATTAGCTAATTTCATTGAAGGATTGGAAATATTGAGAAAAATTGAGTGGTCAATGACTCTGTCCCTATTTAGCCAAAGGGGAAAAAGTGCTTTAAAGGAGTGGTAATACCAGTTCACACCAAAGTCTGAATTGTTGACCAAAAGAGAGGTGCCAATGACTAAACTTATCCTGTCAGAAATCTCCTGTATAAAATACTTCCTTCCTCTCTCTATTCAACTCCCTTACCATCTCCTCTGTACAGTTGGCATTATAGCAGCAGCAGCAGCTGCTGGAATGTGCCTGGTGATTAACACTAGATAGTTGGGAAAGTGCTAACACTCATTCTTTCTCTTCAAACATTCTCTCCAACACTATTTTCCATCTCTCTATTTTTTTTTCCCTATCACTCATCCCACATATTCTGACTGTGCTCCCTTGCTTGAATGTTGGAAAGGAAGAATGATATTCTTTTTTCCTCGCAAACTGCACATTTACTCTTTTTCTCTCTCTCCTCCCTCCCTGCTTCTTTCCAAAGTTCTTATAGACTTATAAGGTAATTCTTTTCCTTCAACCCTGATCAAATCACTGGTTTGAAATTAGCTGATATAGTGAAGCAAAGCTTCATTCTCTTTAAATCACACTCATTCTCTCTCAACTGTTAGTTTCAATTATATTATACTATTGTATTTTTGTTAGATGCACTAAGTTAACACCTACTCATGGTTAATTTTATTTTTACTATCTGAAGGTGGAGGTGGTTTTTTTTTTTTTTTTTTCTTTTCTTCTCTCCAATAAGGTATATCAAAGTTGTCTAGCTAAGATGAAGTAAGAAACTTGCTGCTACACTTTTACATTTGAATAATTCATTATATAAAGATTCTATGATATATTTCTCTTATATTCCTGTTCAATATTCACCTTATATTATCAATCCAGATATTTCATCTTGACTATATTGTTCTTATTTTGTCAAGGTTTTCTATTTTATACAAATTTATTGAATCTAACACTGTTTTTTTTTTTTTTCAATGATTTTACATTTCATATATATTTTCTTCCTTGAGAAACTTTATGGATAATTAAAGAAAGAAATATATAACAATGATGAATGTGTAATAATACATCCATCATTGTTGTATGAACACTTAGGATCACCATTCTAAAGTCCTGATGAAGGTTCATTAAAACTGAAACATTTAATATCAACTTTCCTTCACAATAAATTCTTCACTTTTGGATTACTTTTTTTCAATTTTTCTCCATTCTGTAAGATTACTTTCCATTATTTCCAGCCATATATATATATATAAATTTCTCAATGTTTGCATTTAAGTCTTGATGTGTTTATTTTTTGTCCATATAAAAATTAGAAATATTCTGGTTTTCTATAAGGATTTTTTTCTGCCCATTACCTCTTCCAAACATTTTAAATGAATTTGGGAAATAATAATTTTTAGTGAATATTAATATAAACATGTTGAAATATAGTAAAAACTGTTTTTTCCTAAGTTTATTTTTTAAAGGTCTATATTGTATTAGAATAGGACTAGTGTTATTTCAAGTTGTGCTATCATGTTCAAGACTTATACTTTTGGGAAAGGTATGAACCCTCTTATCCCCCCCCCTGCCCCATAGCTATGGGTAAATTCGTAGCACAGCAGTTCTTCTACAAGAATGGTTTTGGCATTAAATAACTCATGAGGGTTGATATGTCATTAAACAAAGAAATCAAATGAAACAAAACTGACTAATGTTATTCACTTACCTGCAAGGTTATATACTGTCATCAGTAAGCAGATCAGTGTTATCATATGCAGTTTATTGTTTGCAAATACATATGTTGTGATAATGTAGACACACTCCATAGCGCTTGGTGACTGTCAGTTTCTAAGTGGTTCCAATGTAGTGGGTATCACTTTATATAGTATATATATAGAGTATATGAAGGGATACCCACCACATGAGAACCACTTGATTTCATGTCACATAAGTGAGAAACTGACTTATCACGCAGCATTGATTCTGTCTCTATGCTGTCTTAATTTTTATATATAGGTTCAATCATGGATATTGAGCACTCCCTATTTATATATATATATCATCATCATGTCACGCCACCAGCACGGATCTCCTTGATCCTCACCACCCGTCTCTATTGTCCATTGCTCTCAGGTCTTCTAGCCTACATTCTGTATTGGCATAGAGCTGTTGTCTATAGGTTCTAGCTGATCATCCTGCCTTTGCTTGTCCATATGAAGGGGTCCACTAACAAATTTTTGTGTGTATATGTGTGTGAATATGCTGGCATTAAAAATAAATGCTTGATGAAAATGAAAAACAATTGATCAATAATTTCTTATGTAATTAGTGACAAGATAAAAAAGTAACTGGGAGATAATATGCCACAAGGAAATGCTAAAAGAGTATTTCGTTTTCTCCCAACTGCTGCATTGTAGTTCTAGGGTTGACTTTTCATCTAAAACTGATTTTATTTAAAGCCCACTGATATGAAAATAGCTTCCCTACAAAAAATGTAGATGTACTGTTATCAGTTCAGAAAAGAGAACCTTTCGACATTTTAAATTCTGGTTGAAGCTCTGTTCACTTAGCACTTTAAGAAAAGGAGGATTTACCTACTCCCATTATTATGGTAGAATAGGTTGGTGGTGGCAAAAATTGTTCTAGATTCATTTGTATTCTCCCTTAAAGAGGGTGTCTCTAACATTATTTAATAAAACTGACCCTGACACTTTCAGATAAAGGAAGCCAGGTTCTGCCTGGTTGGATATCCCTCTGGGACTGGACTTCTATACTAAGCACATATGCCTTTAGGAAAGGTATGACTCAACCTCTTTCTATGGGCTGTTTTGTTGCTAGAAGTCTTTTTTTAAAAAAAATGTTTTACTACTGGTATGTCACTATGGGTGACAGGAGTGCAGTCAAATCATAGATTCTTCTCAGCAGCTGATGATATACAATCCAGTATTAACTGTTGTATGTTTCTTGGAAAGGTGATAGATATTGACAAGTTACAAGAAATGCTATGAATGTAAAGTTGAGCTTGTCTCTCTAATGATCTAAATGATGGAACAAACTAAATAAAATAATTTTATCCAAAAATTTTTGTAGAGGACAAAGAAATTAAGATTTTTACTAGTCATATATTCTAAGAAAGGGAATTTTCATCAACAGTATCCATTTAGCCCTATAAATGATCTCTTTGAAATTTTAGTTTATTTATTGGAAGATGTTGATATTTTCGGCTGAATAGCTTTTAAAATTTTTGATATTATTTAGGGTTAACATTTAAAGAAATCTCCCAACATTTCCAAACTTTTCTCTTGGCTCAGTTTTAGCATTGAACCTCTAATAGTAGTGCTAGATCACCTAAAATCATATGTGAATATAGAAACCTATTAAAACCAAGGTTTAGATATTTACCAAAAAATTATTAGTTCAAATGGAGAAAATAAGACTTTCCTCATATTCTGAAATGTTTTTTTCTGTTTTCAGTAATGTTTTTATTGGAACAAATAAAATTAACAGATGTGTTGGATTTAAGCTGCATAAGTGTGTGTATGTGTGTGTGTGTGTGTGTGTTACAGTCTTATGATTTTTATTTAATCACTACAAATTCTTGGCTGTGTACCTTGTATCTTCAGTGTATGATCACCTATTTGTATGAATATATTGGATAAAAAATAATTAAAGTATATTTATAAAAATGCATTTTGTAGAGCTGCAAGCACAGTGTGTTTTGACTGGAAATATCACTGTTTTGTCATTTGTGTGTATATAATAAAAACTAAAGTCTCTTAATCCCTAATTTATATTAATGTCAAAACCTTAGCCTAAGTTTTAAAACATTATTGTATTATTCACATTTTATTCAACTATTACACCATCTTTTTTTTATATTGATGTTTATAAGATATGTCTTTCTCTGTACAACCAGTGTTATGAGTTTTTGTAGATATCCCATTAAGGTATGGGTTAAATTCAAATAAAATATTTTCTCTTTATGGTTGGTCAGCCTACCAAACCTTTTAAATCTGTTATAGATTTAGTTTGTCTAAATCCATTTAAAAATGTCCCTCACCCTCCTTAAACAAAACTTGTACTGTTTATACACATATTATATATATGATTTGTAAACATTTTGTAGATAACATTCTTAAATCATCCTGAGCTCTATTTTTGCCCACAGTTAAATGTTTTCCAGTATTGCTATATAAGTCACAATTTAACATCAGTCATTTGTTTGCACACAGTTTGTTCCATTTGACCCATAGATAGGACCCTATCAGGTGCTACCATTCTGAGTCGGTATACTTAGGAGCAATGGCAATGAAGGGGTACTCCACATTCACCAAATCTTCAAGGCTGGAGCCTCGTCATCAGATGGTCTAAAGTCATATCAGGACACTTGATATGGTGCTGGTCTTAACCCTTCTGCAGATATACAGTGGGTATATTCTACAGCCCCAGCTGACCTTACTGGGTATTAAATAGCCAAGGGTTAATATGCTATTGAGCAAAAAAAAAAAAAAAAAAAAAAAAACCTAAACCAAAGCTACCACTCATCTGCTTTTAGGAGCTAATTTTTAGGTAACTAATTGATCCTCAATCTACAAAACCTCTAATCAAATATATACCCTGTTGGCAAGGATTAGAATATACTGACTCTATCCTCCACAGAGGAGTATCCCTTCCCCTAAGGGGGTGTCTTGGGTATGACACCAAACTACATCTGGTGGTGAGGCTGTGGTGCCCCTTTGTTTCCACTACTCTCAAGTCTACTGTGACCTGGAGTTGTAGTACCTGTTTGGGTCCCATCTATGGGCTAAATAGATCTGTTTGAAAATTACTTATATAAAATAGGAATACTTAATATCATAGCCGCATGTAAATTGTTTGTATTTAGAATAATTACTTGAGACTATAATAATTACTAAAGATTATTATTAGTTACTTGAAACCATATAACTGTGCAAATAAATGACTTATCAAACAGAAGTAATTAACTCATACAATTATTAGTATTAGATAGGAATATTTGATATAATATAAATGTATGCAAAAAAAAACTCTTAAGAAACAACTAAAGAAATATTCTCTAACTGGTTTATTAAAATGAATCAATCTAATCAGATAACTCGTAAAGAAAACACAAAGTATATGTCTCTTAAACAATTTTGAAAAATGAAGCCATTTGGATTTTTTATAATTTACCCATTACAAATTTACATGCTTGATAATTGAAATAAAACCTTTGTCTTGAATTTCTTGTTATTTCATGAAAGGTGATATTTCTTTTTATGAAAAATATCTCTCTTATTCTGTTTTACTTAAATTATGCAATACTTAAGTTATAGGAAAATTTTTTTTAATTTTTTGGGTGGGTAAAAATTGATTTGAGAAAGTAACTAAAGTTTTAAAATTTTGCTTTGGGCTTTTATTGTAACTGAACAATATTACCTCCCCTCTCTGTTGAAATAATCAATAATTATTAATGAATTGGTATGTTGGTAAAATAGGACAGTGTGTGTTTGGGGATCATGGAATCTGTATATGTTTAATACTTAGTATTGATAATATAGTTTGCTATACTTATAAAGAGTGTGCAATATCCATGATAGAACACACACACATACATATATATATATATATATATATATATATATATGTGTGTGTGTGTGTTAGGATAATGTAGACACAATCAACAGAGCTTGGTGTCTGTCAGTTTCTTGCTTATGCAATCATCAAACCAAGTCTTAAAATTTTGCTGTTCCTCATAGTCAATATTTGAATCCTCAAAACTCTAGATCTATTTGTTTCTTCATCTCTTATTTGTATTTCTGTCTGGATCTCATTTGGTCATCAGGGGTAATATCATTCCCATTTTCTGAAATATCAATGCTGAATTATGTCCCTTTTGCATAATGAAATTTGCCCTTTCAGGGGTAGATTTTCTATTGTACAACATTTTTTTCATTAATGGGATACTACTCTGTCTTATTAATAGACAGATTTTTAAGTATTAGTTTTGGTAGAAAACTATCAATATATGTTCACTACTTAATATAAAGTTCTATCATAAATACTGTAAGAGTTTATTAGTGCTATATATAAATTATATCTATTTGTAATCTTCCTAGATTACAAACTATGAATATCAATTGATCTAATTTAAAAATAATGGTTTCTCATTATAAAAGACAAGAAGCAGATGATTTCCTACAGAAACTGACATCTGTAAACTATACAGATGATCTAGTGCTTCACGCAAATACACCTGCTCAAGCTGAATGTCTGCTGCATCGCTTGGAGCAAGCAGCAAGAGACATTGGGCTCTGCGAAATTGATAAAATGGAGTTTATTTGCACTTGGAGTAGCAAGCCTCTCAAATTAACAGACTGGTTCACATACTTTTGCAGTAATACAAGAGCATACAATAAGTTTCCAGACTTTTTTTCGTATGGGCATTTAAAATTTTTGTAGGCTCTTGAAAATTCATTATGTTATTGCTATACATCTTATGAGATGACTGACCAATTTTTATGATTTCAGGTTCAAATGAGCAGCTACAACAGGAATTGAAATACACCCTACTAAAGCCTGATTGTCACAGCTGGGGAATTTCAAAAATGCAATCTGACACTTTAGAAGAATGATTTGCAATAAAATTCTGTTTTAAACTTTGAAAAAATGCCACAGAAACATATGGAATGCTTCAGACTGCTTTTGGACGATCTTGCATGAATCGAGCATCAGTTTTTGAGTAGCATAAGAGATTCAAGGAAGGCACGGAGTCTGTGAGGGATGATGAGAGGTGTGGGCGGAGTAAGGAAGTCAATACACCAGGGTTGATTGGCCAAAGAGTTAGGGTTACTATGTTGAGGTTTTAAGGAAGTTCAGAAAGAGATTCCGTCGGAAGAGGCAAGCGCTCTTCAAATCGGGTCAGTGGCATTTCCACCAGGACAATACACCAGTCAACAACTCCATTCTTGTCACAGACTATTTGATCAAGATGGTCAAGACAGTTCCTCAGCCTCTCTTTAGACCTTGCTCCCTGTGACTTTTGGTTATTCCCTAAGCTCAGAGGCTGTTGTTATGAGACAATTGAGATGAAAGAGGCTGTAACGAAGGTCATTGACACGCTCACACAAGAGGACTTCCATGGGGCCTTTCAGAAGTTGTTGGAACGGTACAAGTGCATTGCAGCCGGAGGAGATTACTTCGAAGGGGGCTAGAGTTTCATGTGTGTACTATCAATAAAAGTGCCCATATAAAAGTCTGGAAACTTGTATGCACCTCGTATCTCGTGTACTGAAAGCTATGTCAACATGCGCATAGGGAAGGTGTGAACTGCTATTGACAGGTTGTTGATTATATGCAAATCTGATCTATCTGATAAAATAGAATATTTCTTTCAAGCTATAACTGTGTAAGTACTACTATATAGATAGAAACACGCGTAGAAAAAGCTAGTTGGGAACTAGACAAAAATGCTATGTGTTATTTTGAACAAATCCTGGAAGCAGTACCCCGACAAAACAACAGTTATATGACCACTTGCCTCCTATCTTACAAACTATCCAAGTAAGATGAACACTATATGCTGGGCACTGTTGGAGAAATAAAGGGGAACTAATAAGTGATATTTTCCAGTGGACTCCTACACATACATACCAGCTGACACTGAATGCAGTTTAGAGAACCTGCCAGAAGCAATGATCAATAGGAATGGATATTGAGAAGGTAAAGAGACTCCATGTTAGCTGTATAACTTGATATATAAATCATTAATGGATTCATAGGTAGTAAGGTAACTTATAACAGTCTGTTTTAAGAGCATAAGAAGCATTACTTACATACATAGATTGGTACAAATAAGTATTAACAGCTACACATTTATCATGAAATATCTTTTTTACATATTGGAAAATAAATGTCAAATGTTTGTTGGTGGTTAATTACAGAATTCATTCCTTTTCTCCTCACAAGTTCTTAGTAAATGTTGAGTTACATATCTCCTTTAGCACCTAGACTCACAAAACATTCACCTTTAAACATGTCCTATTGAGTAGGTTTATCATGTTACTCCTCTATACTCCTGAGAGTGTAATAAAGATTTATTTCAATCAAAAACTAAGAGTTCATCAGAAAGCAAAAAACAAATAAAATTAATTTTCTCATTTATTTTCTCTCTCAAATGTGTAGTTGTTTTATTCCTTTTTGCAAGTTATGCATATCTAATACTAATTAAATGTCTTGATGATGATCTAGAGACCAATCTTAAGAATTTTATTGATCTACATTGAACTTGATATGTTTAACATGTAGTATTTTTTGTATTTTGGTAATCTCCAAAAGAAAGAGAGGAACATTTACAATATTATGTATTAGATACAGGTTGTAAGATGGTCATTATTAAGAAATATAGGATATAATCGCTGTTTATTTACTATGGATTACTGTCTTTATTGTGAGTGTGGCATACAGAAGATTACTAAATCAGAGACCTTGGAGTCCTTCAAAACCCCCATCAAAATTAATATTGTAGATAGATATTGGATTTTATTACTTTCCAAACTTGGATGGCTAGTATTAACCCCAATTTAAATGGGGGTTTTAAGCTTTTTTTTTTTTTTTTTTTTTTTTTCCTTAAGGCCAGGTAACCAAGAGTAAATGAATTCACTCTTAGAGGCCCAAAACTTGGTTGCAACAGAAGATCTAAGTTCATCTGCCTCTTGTAATGATTACCAAGAGTAAGTACTGAGATGAGTACCTCTTTTATGACGAGGAATAATAAGAGAGAGATATGGTGACATACAAATCCCACCTAAAAGCCAGTGTAAGCTGGATCTTCTTGTATAGTTTAAAACCTTTCCAAACATAAACAATTCCTGGAGGTTTGGTTGAAATTGAATCAAAAACAGGAGCATTATTTGTACAGACATTTGATATGCACACAGATTTTACTTTATAAAATTTAAACATTTGCTATCCTTCAGCTTAACTTAAAAAATCCTACTTTTAGAAATATCTGTTCAACATCTGTTTTAAATTTAAATGTAAAGATGTTTGTGTTTGACTCGAGAATAGTAATAATCTCATCCCCAAATTGAAAATCTTGTATAACAATCTTGTTTACTATAAAATTGTCTATTTTGAAATATAGTCACTGATTATTTTTGCTTTTCAAATTTGAAATTGTTCAGGATAGACATTCAAGTATTGCCATGAACAACAATAATAATAATAAAAAAATTATCTACTTATGAATTGATTGGTTGTAGTTTAGCCAAATTTGTAGTTGAAGGCTAACTTTAAATTCAACTATAGATGGAAAGATAATGAACTCCTGAAAAAAAAAAAAGGATAAGATACGTTCATTTTGTAATCACTAGATATGAACATTCTTTTTGTATTTTTACATTTATCATGATTTAATGTAAGATTTAGGTAGCTCTAATGATATAACAACAAGTCATTGTTCAATTAATTACCAGCTTCAGACCAGTAAACTTGAGATTTGTGGATACAAGGATTAAATATGAATTGATTTGGGTCTTAGAGAAGGAGTGGCTCACAGGAGCTTTTCTCTCAAAGCTTGTTTAGATATTTTAGGAAATGATTATTATAATTATTAGCTGTAGACAGTAGCTGCAATTTATTTTTCCCTTGATGTGACAAAGTATTAGTTTTTTTTTTCTTCCTGTCTCCCAAAAGCTGTTTTAGACGATTTTATTTTTGTAGTTGATATATATTGATGTAATTTGGCCATCATGAGCTCACACCAGTATTTAAGTATTTTGTTATTCTTAGTGTTCAAGGACTGACACTTTTTCTTACTTAGGCCAATGATTTGTCAGTGTCCCTGTGACAAGTCTTTTACTGGAATCACACTAGTAATTTGACTGTAAATTGATATCTGATTAGTGTTTGGTATAAGTTAAAAATAACCCTAAACTTTCGTAAAAACTATTGAGAAACTGATGATCATTCTTAAATAAAATATTTTTTCTTGTAAGCTAGAAGCACAAAGGAAAGAGTTTTAATCTTATTGTCTGCTTACTAATAAATGATAGCTTGCATTGGTTAGAATTTCTGTAAAATTCACTTTTTTTTGGTGTGGGGGGTTTATTTCTGTTAACAGCTGACTCAGCTTTGGTGATTTGTTATCTCCTAATGTTAATAGCAGGGTGGACCATATGTCAAGACCAGACATGGTCACTTTTCTAATTTGTCACTATTATTTCTCTTTTTGTCTCTCTTTAAATAAATTATTTCCATTAACCTATTCTTTGGAATGTGTTTATGTATACAGGATGGACTATCAAAAGTGGTTAATTCTTCTACCTTTTCATTTTCATTAATTTGAAAGAAAAAAGACCATAATTGTGACTCATAATGAAGATTAAACTCTCTTCTTGTGATACTTTGTGATACTAATCTGCTAATTGTTACTGCAAAACAGTGTGTTCCTATTGTAGAGTATCTTCTATTGAGTGTGAAGTGAATGTCTTGTTTCAGAACAAAATTACTGCTACTAGGTCCAAGCTTGGATCAATATCTGATGTCATATTGAGTTAGTATTTCACATAGTATACTTTATCAATGTTTGAGACAGCACAGCTAAGCATAGATTTTATGGGAGAATATTGTTCATTCTCTTGTATATTAAAGTAACTGCCTGATGGTAAATTTTACAAGTCTTTTACAGGGTTTGGTACTACTTAATCAAGTTTGATTTTGTTTTCTTATAATTAAGAAAGAATGTGTTAACTATTTTAAACTAATCAGACAAATGTCTTGATGTGAAAAAATAAAACAAACTTAATAGTGGACAGTGGTTGTATGTAATTTGTATATAAAGTTATAGTTTGATTTGGTTTCTTTGTTTAATGACATATCAACCTTTGTGGGTGCCAAAGCCATTGTTGTTGAACAACAGTAGTGATACTATTTAATCCATTGCTGGAGGATAAGAGAGTTAATAGATAAAGGAATATGATAGATATAGTCATGCTATTTGAAATAGAGGCACTTGTAGGGTAATTAGCATAGGAAATGGACTCGGCTACTCGAGTTCAAATCATGAATGAGGTTGCTTACATTTCACCCAGGGCTAATACCTTTGGAAATGGTATGAATCTATTCTCATGTGTAAATAGGGCAGACTTGGCTCTTTAACTTTGGTATGGCAACCAGTCTTGGAAAAGGAAAACTCTGAATTTAAAACATTTGTAGACCTGGAGTGGATGCACTCTGCCTAAGACATGTTATATCACTCGTACCCTGTCAACCAAACTGGTTATAGAACCAATTAAATGAAAAAATGACTAGAGGAAAGGAGGAAATACCAAAAGAGGACATTAAATTATAGACTTGAAACAGAATAAATTACTTAGTAATATCATAACACTTCAGTTCAATATCAACATTTCTGCCATAAACCTCACAATCTTATCTATACTAAATGTATACATATTTCACTAATAATGCATCACTATATGGTTTGCAACTGTTGGTTAAAGCATTCATTAAGGACTTTCTCTTCTGCTGAATAAAAATGTTTCAAGTAACTGATCTAGAATTACAGTTATTAGTCTTTCTCATTGTTTAAAAGAAAAAAAAAACTAGTACATTTGAATAATTTTGACCTTTCCACAAAACTAGTTCCCTATTAAATATGCATTTTCATGTTTGTTTTTTTTTTCTTCCTTTTGTGAATCACATTTAAAGTTTTCCTATTGTATTGAAAGAGTCAAACAACTAATGCAATTGTAGCCCTTCTGTTGATTGTATTTCAGAATATGGTTGTTATTAGCTTTAATGAATACAATTTTTATTTGTGAATTATCATTAGCCAAACATTTTCATTGCATTGAAAATCTGTTAATTCTATAGTTTTTCTTTTACACATATGCACTTGATTTTAACTTCATGGTTATAAAGGTTCTTTAGTAGAGGATTATATATAAAGGTTTCTAAGATGGCCTGAAGGGATATCTTAAGATATCTTTAAAATGGTTGTCTATTTAAATTGTTTTATTGCTAAAAATTTCACACAAACGATCACTTGATGACTTATGGAATAAATGAGCAGTAAGAATAAAGAAAGAATACTTTAAGAAGAAAAGTGTGTCCTAATTATAAGAAATTTGATCAACATTCAACCAAAGCATTCTATATAAAAACAAACTTTCTTGTTCTTAATACTAGGGTGAGTCAAAATTTTCGGAATATTTTGGTATGTATGAGTTTGGTGTATATATTATGTGACCCAAAACAGTTCTTGCTGTGAAAAGTACCTCCTATAGTTGGTAGTGTTGTGGTTGTTGGTGTGCTGACAATTTGTGCATTGCTTTACTTCCTGTGTGATTTGAAAACCACACAAAATGCAATGTAGTCCAATTTGGAAACTTAGGCTTTACAAGTTAGAACTGGGTCATAATGTCATGGAAGCAACCAAAAACATTTGTGCAAAAAGTGATGGTGCAGTTGATCACAGTACAGTAACCAGATGGTTCAAAAAGTATTACAAGAACCTTGACAATCAGTCAAAGCCAGATAAGCTTAGAATGTGGCCTTCCAGTTTTAAGTTAGAGGCAAATCCAGCAAGTAGATCTTGAACAGTATCAGGCAAGCTTGGCATCTCGCAGTTCAGTGTGGTTCATTATCTTCAATTGTACCTTTTATGTTACCAAAATTTTGCAAAACTTTTGATTCACTCTAATATTTGGCCTTTGAATTCTTGGTTTGAAAGAACATTAGGAATTCTTAAAACTAAGATATCAATTTTTCAATATGAAGTGTGGAATATCCCTAAAACTTTGCCTTATGAAATTTAGAGCTCTTGAATTTAAAAAAAATATTTGAAATTACTTAGGATTGAATTCTCAGCTATATATTTTTGGGTTGATGTATAATTTTCTGTTTAAGTGATTAAACATATATATTGTTCAGTTATCCTTATCTGCACATATTTTATCTATATTTATGGAATGAATGTTTTTTGTTGCATTTTCTATTGCATATTTGAATAAAACTTTAGAGTATATTAAATATTTAAGAGTTGATGTGTTAACCTTGAGAAAACTCTTACCATTTGAGTTTTTCCTCTGATTTATAGTCATTCATTCATGTATATATACTCATTTTCTATGCAAGATTATTTTGGCAAATAAGCTGTTTCCTATTCAGCTAAATGTAAAAGGCACAAAATTGTTTCCAGTGTTTGATAGTGTTTATATATTTGACATTTTCTCTATGTATGAGCTTCATAAAATAATGATTTGAAAACATTTTTAGATTTTAGGCAAAATATTGGGGAACATTACAATTGTCTATGAGTTTATCATGGTAGTGTAATTAGGAATACATATTGTTATGGAACTTTAAAAAGCGAGAAGGATTCAGGATTATGCTTATGACTTATTAATGCTATAAATTAAAGGATTTGAAATTATTTCTATTGTGTGTGAAGTGAAATATTGTTAATAATAATTTATAATTAAATAGTACATTTGAATTAATGAATGCTGGAGATATCTTTTGCTATTTTAACCATTTAAACTGATGTTAAATTAAGTGGGATAGTGTCCTGTTTTGATATTAATCTTGCCAGAAAAAATGTTATAAAATCTGGGTCATTATTTAATACAAAGAAATTACAATGGATTCTATAAATTTTCTGTATTTTTTGTTCATTTTAAATTGAAATTGTGCTTTCAAAATGATGACGAGTGCATTTGAACTAGTACTACCCTCCCCCCCTCTATAATGATGTTCATAAAGGTGCTTTTTAAAACATCTTGAAGTTTGACTGACAAACCTCTTTATAATTCTTACAGGGAATGATATAAATAACTACCTCCTGAAGTAGTTTTGTTATAGAGACACAGAAAAAGATCCTTCAAATGCACCTGCTTTTCCTGTGAGATATATTAAAGCACCTAATCTTTATCATAGATTGTCTGTCACTACCATTAAAATCTGTGAATAAGTATATTTGACAATTAAGCCCCTTTTCTCCCCACTAACTATAACTTGTCAACCAATATTTATTTTTCTAATAATATTGGTTTAAATATAAGGGTCAACAATTTTGATGAAAATCTTTCATTTATATATGATGCATTGTCAATCATTACTATGATTTTGATTGATATTTGATTAGGCTTTTCTGGTATTAGTTTTATGCTTGTAAAATATATGTAGTATTTTTCTTTTTATAAAGTATTGAATGCAGTATTGAAATCTTCACGTTTATATTTAGATGATCTTTGTTTATAGATTTTGAATCATCATTTATTTTACATGTGTTAACATTGCATTTTGTGTTTTATGGCTGAACATTCAAAGACAATATTGTTGTATAAAAAGTGGATTAATTTCATACAATAGCAACAAAAATTTCAACTCTTTTATAAAGTAGAAATATGAAGCTATGAAAGTATAAATTTAAGAGATGCTGAATTGTTATTGGCTATTTTGTAATTTTCCTTGTTTATAAAATAAAGTGTTAGCTGAACTGTGAATAATCTAGCCTGGTTTAAGATAAAAATAGTATAGACTTAAGATGGCTTACAACTTGATAACTCATTATTTTATGTGTGTCTAATCTTAAAAGGAATTTGTCAATAGCCTTGTACAATTTCAGTTAATTTTCATCTGTGAAAAAAGTACTTAACATGACTAACAAGAGGAAAGTTTTCAGTGATGTTAAACATTTTTAATTTTTTTTCATTTTTAACTCAAGATTTCATAGATGAAAAAAATCTTGTTAGAAAAGATTTTTGTGGCAGTATTCTATTTAAATCATTGATCTTGTCCATCAATTCTCATTTCATGAACCCTGACTTTGAAAAATAAAATTCTGAATTTGATACTTTTTAAATCATTTGAATTTAACTAATATCAATAACTGTATAGAGGTGATTAAAGTAAACCTTACTTTTTGTAATCATTATTATGTTTAGCTTAGTTTGGCTCAAGACCAACTTTAGTCTTAGTGGAGTTATCTATAAAAAGTGCAGTTTTATTTTATGCAATCTATATCATTGGCAACATTTTAAAAGAAAATACTCTATTCATTCAATACATTTAGTGTTATTAATTGTCAATAATATTAATTCTGTTGGTAGTTCCACTTTCTGTAATCAGAAATAATTCATTAGATACAAAAATATTTGATAATTAAATCTCTTACAGTATTTACTAAGGAAAAATATTGATTTGCACTTGAAATAAGAGTATTTTATCATTATATAGCATTTGCTACATTGAAATATTTGTCATTATAATTTTAAATCAATATTTTTCATAGTTTTGGTTTATAAATCTTTTTTTTTTCTTAATATGGTAGATATTCTCAGTTTAGTTAGCAAAATGTGATTGCTAATTAATTTGATGATAAAATCTCTTAAAAATTTCTTAAGCATTCTTACTGCTGAATTTTCTTGTTTTAGTTTTAATCATTTACTTGGACTACTATAGAGTAATAAACTTTGCCTATGCCTGACTGTTTTTGTGAATAACTGAATTATTAGTTGTATGTAAGGAGTTCCAGTCTAAAATTAAACTGAATTATTAGTTGTATGTAAGGAGTTCCAGTCTGTGGTGAAGGCGACCTTTCTAGAAGTTAACACCCAAATCAAAACTGGAAAAGACAGTTCCAGCATCAAACCTCTACTGACTTCTAGGTATCCTTTGATAGAAAAAAATCTAAGAGAAGGCACTCTGGACTAAAACCTGTAGTTTGCATAGTCACCAGTTACCTTATTAAATTTGTTACTGGACTGTATCTATGTAGACCAGAGAGTGACATAAGTGTCATACAAGCCTGTCACTATGTACAGATACCTTATGCAACTTGTATATTTTTTTCATAAGTTGAATTAGTTATTCATCAGGATGTTTGGATTGTAATTTGAGAGTAAAGACAGCTATCATCTCTTATGATGTGGCTGTCATATCGGTTATATGTAAATATGTATATTTAATTTTCTGTTATGAATCTTAAAAATGCAGAGAACAGTGTATTTCATGAAGTTTTTCTGAAAATTGTTTTTAGAAAATTGTATAATTACTAAAGGAAAACCTTGGAGATGTTGCTGAAATGTTACTTAGTTCATTACTGACATGTAGAAATATTTTTTGCAAATTTGATATGGTTGATTGGACAATGTCTGTAGACTGTAAAATTGACTTTTATTTGTTTCTAATTGGATTTATTCAACATTTCCTTTAAGATTATATTGATTAGGAGATTATTTTTTGAATCTGATAATTATTCATATCTGACTACTTTAACCTTTTACATAGCACATCAATAAGTCTGCAGGCTTAATGATGAAAAAAAAGTTTTTAGTTTACATAAATATTTTTTCTAACATAATCACTTTCCTTGTCAATGTACTTAACCTAATGTTTCTCTATTAACCTCTTATCTCCAAGGTATGTGTGGGTGTCAAATGCACCCCATAATCAACTATGCAGGTTGCAAATCATACTCTGAATCCATTGCATTTCAGAACATTAAAAACATGATGTTTTGAATTCTGAATACATTGGTAGTTTCATTAAAGATAGGTAGATCAAATTTCTTTGCCACAGATTTTTCAATAGATGAAAGTACATATACTGAGGATTAGTAGGTAAAAAGTTAATTGTAAAAATTGAATATTATACAGTGAAAACTTTAAATCAAAATTCAGTTGATAACTGTCAAGCCAGGGTCTTATTGATGTACCCTTGTACCAAATTCTAGTCTTTTATATCTGAGGTGTAAGGAAAGATTTCAAATTGAGTCAAAAAAATAATCTTTGTCTCATATATTTTGAAAACTTGTCATCTAACATTAATATTCTTTTTTAGTTTAAACTCTTTTGCTGCTTCAATAAAATGATACTTGGCAATCCTTAAAGATTTAGAACTTAATTTAATCATTGATTATCTTAGTCGCTTATTTTCAATTAAAAAATGCTTTACCAGTTAAGCAAGCATTATTTTCTTTTAAGTTGTCAATTTTTATTTATGTAATCCTTGAAATGAGAGTTCTATCTATATTGTCCTTTTTTTTCTTTTCTTTTTTTTTTTCTTTAGGTACTTTAATTTTTCAAATTAATTAAATTGGAGTAAGAATGGTTTCATTGATATAAAAATGCATGAAGATAATTTAACCATCCCTGGCCATAATTCAGCTTTGAAGAAACAGCACCAAACTGTTTAAGACTAGATGGTCTCTTTTTATTTTACCAACAATCAAGCCTCTATCATCATCTCTGCTCATCTTCCTTATCTGATCAGCATAATTAATAACACTGCTTCCTTTTAAGAAAGTTGTTATTTTTGTCTTTGGCATGCAGAGAAAATTTAAAGGATTGCAGATTTGTATCTACATTCACATTGCCAACTTCTGATTTCAGCATTTGTAAATGCCGGTATTGTGTGTGTGGCTATTAGTGGCTGAAATTTCTGAATTTCAAATTAAATGTCTATTTTCAAATGATACTAATTCAGATTAGTCTTTGATTTAGGTCTTCCTACAGAATTCTAGGTATTGTGGGTGTCTTATTTCAATTGTTTTAACATAGTGTGAATATAGGAAAGTGGTCTATGTAAGTGTGCTTACTGTAACATTTATCGTCATAGAAAATGGGATTGGCAACCCCAGTTCAAATCCTGGATGAGGCTTTGTTTCACTTTACACTCATGTCCTTGGGAAAGACATGAATCCATCTGTTCTCTCTCTACTATGAATAAATAGTAAGGCAGACTGGTTTCTTTAGCCTTGTTGAGGCAACCAATATTGAAGAAGGAAAACTCTGAATTCAAACCAGTTTTATTATGCTTAAAAATTTTCCTTGTCATATTCTCCCTGTGTTGGAGGGGGTTAGGTAAATACATACTTGGTCTTCACATCTAAGTTGAACAACTGTATTAGTGGAAAGATTACTATGAAATTACTATTATTTATAAATTCCTGTTACTAGGTTTAAAGACTTTCAGTTTGTCTAGCTGATTTTTGCAACATTGTAACTATTTCTAGTATATCTCTAAAAATTACAAAGGATATTTTTCTTAGGTCAGAGCACAGTTGCATTGAAACTGGAATGAGGATGAAAATCATAGAGAAATTGGTCATTTTAGCTAATTAGTCTGCATCTATTTTTAACTACTTTTTTTTACATATAATTTCCTGTAATTTGTCTCTTGAAAAAGATTTCATTAGTGAAGCATTGAAACTTAAGGTGTAAACTATTTTTGTAATTTATCTACTTTGTTAGGTTTTAATTTTTACAATGAGGCAGCAGAGTGCAAAGTGTGGCTGCTCTGTACAGGCACTCAAAGGTTTATTACCTGCTATTCTCAACATGTTTTAACATTGAAGGATTTGTAAAGCTGTTAATCATACAGATATTTAATGATTTGTAGTTTTAGTTTGATATTGAAAAAAATTAATTTTTTTTTTCTTTTTGACTACAAAAAAAAATGGATGCTATCTAGAGGATTTGCCAAGAGTGATGGCCAGTAAGGACAGATGGTGAGAGAGACTCGAGGGAAGCTGTGCTGTCAGCATCTTTTGATGATGAATAATGTAGTTGATTGATACCTTTTTGTTTCTTCAAAGCTGAATTATGGCCTGGAATAGTCAAATCATCTTCATGCATTTGTGATATGACACTAAATGATCTGATGGTAAGGCTTCAGTAATGCAGGAGCTTTGGGGAATGTGGAGTACCCCTTCATTGCCATTGCTTCTAGGTTCACTCTGGGCCCTGAGTGGTAGCACCTGATAGGGTCCTATCTATGGGTCAAATAGAACTGTTTGCCATTTAACTGTGTGTAAACAAATGACTGATATTTAATTGAATTGTTAGTGATACATAGCAATACTTGGAAAGATTTAACTTTGTTGGCATGCTAAGCAGAATTGTTTAAAATAGAACTGTTTGATCATTTAACTGTGTAAACAAATGACTGATGTTTGACGTGTTGGTGATACATAATACCTGTAAACAAATGATTAATAGTAAATATTATTATTCATATTAATTAGAAATAAGTGAAACCATTTAACTGTGGGGGGGGGGAAATCAGCTCAGGAATCTCACACACACACACACACACACGATTTGGCATTAAATAACCCACAATGGTTGATATGCCATAAAACCAAATCATGGATTTGTAAATGATATCAATATAAACAACTTATTCAATATAGTAAAAATGAATCTCTTATTCCTGTTTATGTTGATAAACTGTTGATTTACTAATTTTTAACATTCAAAAGAAATAAAATTTAAAAAAATAAAATTTTTTTAATCCGGTAATTATTCATATCTGACTGTTTTACCTTTTGCATAACACATCAATAAGTCTGTAGGCTTAATGATAAAAAAGTTTTTATTTCACACAAATATTTTTTTCCAACATAATCACTTTCCTCGTCAGTATACTTAACCTAATGTTTCTCCATTAACCTCTTATCTCCAAGTTGTATGTAGGTGTCAGATGCAGGCTGTAAGTCATACTCTGAATCCATTGCATGCCAGAATATTAGAAACAACATGATACTTTGAATTGTGAATTCACTGGTAGTTTCATTAAAGACAGGAAGATCAAATCTCTTTGCCACTAATTTTTCAGTGGGTGAAAGTGAGTATATGGAGTAGTGGCAAACATGCTGAATTGCAACATTGTAGTAAGTGAGATTGAACTCTAGTTGCGCTATTACATCCACTTTCAAAGTAATACCTTTGGGAAAAATATGAACCCTTATCTATAGGTTAAATAGCACCACTATTGTCTTTTAACAAAGATAGCTTTGGCATTAAGTAACCCATGAAGATTGATATACCATTAAACAAAGAAACCAAACCAAGGTAACATACTTATTAGATATGCAATTTCCAGTAGTAGCAGTAATATTACTTCTATCTCAATTAAATAATAGAAATGAGAAGTGGAGTCAAAAAAGAAAGAATGAAATTAGTTACTCCAAATTTTTTCTCTTTCCTTCTATGCTCTTTTTCTCCTGGCTAACTTAAATGTTTTAACACAAATTCTTTTGAAAAAAAACGATCACTGCAACCAGTTTCAAATTTTTCCAAGTGCAATGGACAACATGGAACGAAAAACTTAATTAGAAAATTCAGTTTCTATTGACAATTAGCTGTTACATGGTGAGGAAGAATGCTGGCTTAACCCCGCCTCGCGCGCAACTATAACTCTACAAAAACTGTATATCATAGTAAGATTTCTATTAAGGCAATGCATTTAAAATCCTCCAATAAAGCATTTTTTCCAGTCCAATCTGCAGATGAATGATAATTTTTCTGGGATCTTAGTACTGAATTCCATTTTTACTTTGATCATCTAAATTCTTGCTATGTATTCTTCACTTTTTCAAGCATGTGGGTGTGTCTTTTAGTTTGTTATGAATATCTTCAGATCTTAAATGTCCCTCCTTTTTAATTATTAGATGTATACATTAGATGTGGCATTGAGGTGTAATTTGATAGAAATGTGTCACCTTGACTGTACTAACTGAATGCTTGTTAGATAAGTGTCTCGTGAGTTTGATCATCACTAGTTATAACCTTGTTGAACTAACTTAAGCTTAGTTAATCTCTTGAATCTAAAGACCATAATTTCCTTTTTTCATGTTTACTTGATATGTACTACTTGATTGTCACAGGTTCTAGACATAACAGTATTGAGTACTGGATATGAATATGCATATAATATAGAAATACTCTTGGCTTATTTCCAAAATAAACTCTTTACTAAAATGATCAACAATAATCTATCCTATAAGCAAGTATATTTTATCATTGAAATGTCTATACAGGATTTTTTTTTTTTTTTTTTAATTATAAAAATGTTAACCTAATTAGCTTTTGGTTTTTGTAATTAAAAAATTTGTAAAAAAATTTGTAAAAAAAAAAATTTCTTCATAGTTACTTTTATCTATATAAAGTAAAATGGTCATCTCTATACTGCCCTGTTAGTAGGTCTTAGAATACATTGACTGTATTTCCTGTGGAGGAGTAATACCCACCTCCTAAAAAAAATGCATGTCCAGTGTATAATACTAATCTGCATCTGATGGTGAGGCTCTACTTCTAAAAATTTAGGAAATGTAGAGTACTCCTTTCATTGACGTTACTCCCTGATCTACTCAGACTAAGTGGGGAGTACCTGTTAGAGTGCCATCTTATGGGTCAAATAGATCTGTTTAAAAATTATTTGTATTTGATAGGACCATGGGTAAAAAAAAATACAAATATACTATGTGACTCTCTAACCTCCTAGGTATAAAATACCTTTAAACAAATTTACATGCTGTTAAAATCCATCAATCAACTTATACTGTATAGGACTGACTAGTTCTAAGCAGTTTCCATAGCTTATAATGATGCAAATGAAACCGTTTGGTGGGTTGTAATGATGTAAGCTGCTACTATCAATAAGTATTATATATTAAACTTAGGCATCAGGTATAAAATTTTGTACCTACCATGCATGACAGTTGCAAGTGCTTATAGCATCAAGACATTTAGATGCATAAAGTGTCATTATATTGAAGGGATTACTTTTTTGTTTTTTGAAAAGATTATTTCTTTTGCTTTTTGACATCTTTTCCCCACCCCCACCTGTCAGTGTCTTCTTTTCAAATAAGCTCTTGCTATCATTAACTTCCGGTTTACATTTTTAACAAATTCCCTGAATTCTTGTTGATAGTTGTTAAAACAAATCTTGGTGTTTTATATCTTGCTATATAACCAATTGCGTTCAAATGTCTCATAGTGTTTATTCTTTGTATCTTATTTCTTGTTTTTTTGGGGGGGGGGGTTCCTTGTTTGTGTAAGTTGTCCTGTTTGGTCTACGGAAGTAAACATCTTTTGAATATTTTTCCTTATTGTCAGGTTACGAAAACAAGTCACTGTTCCCAGGTTTTGTTTGTTTTTCTGATGAACATGATGGCTTTACAATCAACACTTGATAGCTTAATATCAATTTAGTTGGCTTGGTGATTAGAGTATTGGACTGGAAATGAGACTTCAAAATCTGATACTGATGAAAAAGTTCTTTCATATAATTAAAAAAAACTTATTCTAAAACAAAGTCAGAAATCTTTAGATATTTGTCAGTAGCTCTATTTGATAAAGAATGAATGAAAGTTGTGTAGCCTGTTTGACATAAATATTATATATAATTTCCTGCTAAAAATTAGCAAAAATGTCGGAGGATACTTTTCACTCCAAGTTTTGTAGAAGAGATGTTATTTTGATGGGGGAATTTTCAATGCCCAGGTAAATCCTACTTAGTAAATACAACTGTAAGAACCGTTCAGGAAAAACTGCTTCCTTTGGTAACAAATAAAAAGGTGATAGATCAGTTTTTATGACTGTTTGGCACAGTTAATTTCATAAATTTATCGACATACTAAAATTTTGTTTCTTTTTTCATTCACTTAGACTTTTTCACTATTTGGTTTGATTTCAGCGGCATTGTGGGTTATTTAATGCCAAAGCCATCCTTGTAGTAGAACAGTGATACTATTTTACCATAGCTGGGAGATAAGGGATTCAATATCTTTCCCAAGGGTATTAGACTGAAAGTGAATATAATAGTGTGACTGGTGTATGAACTTGCTTACTTTGAGACCACAGTTCAGCACTTTAGCCATTACGTCACAGAAACCCCCCTCACTGTTTGGGGCATATAAATTTTCTTTAGATAAAATACATATTAAATTTTTTTAAATGACCGATTGACATGCCATTAAAATTAATCTATTTAGTTATTTTATGCCTAGATGTTAGGGAATTGTCTAAGTTGTATGTTCATATTTATAATTTTATGTAGTTTCTTGGAGTTTTTTTTTTTTTTTTTTGTGTGTGTGTTATAGCCCAATTTAACGATGAACAATTACTAATAAGTCTCACTGCTTAAAAAAAAAAAAGGTTGTAGATGTTTCTTGTAACAAATGCTGTCTTCAACAATTAAACATTAGTATCTGTGGTAACAGAAAATCATTTTCCCTTAGAATACTAATGTCAAGATCCACATGATCTAGACTTCATAAATACAAATACTCAAATGGTTCTATTCCTATATTTTGCATTAATTGAGAAAGATGTGCATTTACAAATAGCCTTTAGCTTCTTAATGTGCTAATTCTCTTGGATAAAAGAAAAAGAAGCCCGATAAAGTGAATTTTTTTTCTAAATTATTAAATTTAATTTTGCATTTGTATTTTGTATCACCTTTTTTGTTCACAGAAATTTAGAAATCTAAAGAGTTTCTAATATCAAGCAAAATCTGTGATTAAAGTAAAGGGAATGCAAGAAGCACAGATATAAAAAGCAATTATATTGTCAATAATAGTGTAGATTTGATAAAACCTTAAAAAGAAATCCAAAAAAAACCAGATTATTCTGATATTATGGTTGTCCTTAGACATCCCTCATGAAGATTAGGTTTTATCTCGAGAGCTTATAAGTATTTATAAAAAGTGAAAAAGAGCTATTGCATATTGACAGATAAAATGACTCTCGAATCATCCCAAAAAAAAAAAAAAAACAACATCCCAAAACCATAGGTTGTCATGTTTCAGATACAAAAAGCTTATAGCCACTTAAATGTCTTCACTTTTTGTAAACAGTGACAATTGAACGACCTTAAGATTTCTAAAATCATCTAATTAATCAGATTATGATAAAATTTTCCATACCTATTATTTATGTATAAGTATAATTTGTAAGATTTGTACATTTTTTTTGTAATTTTGTGCAATTAAATCCCACTGAAATATATTCAGTATATAAATACATGTATTTAAACTGAAAAAAAAAAAAAAAAAAAAAAAAAAAAATACAATTAGTATTAGGGTGAGTCAAAAGTTTTGTAATATTTTGGTAATGTAAAGCACAATTTAGTTGCTCCAGAAGCTTTTGTTGAGGATATGAAGGTGATGAACCAAACAGGATTGTGAGATGTTGAGCTCACTGATACTCAGGAGTGCTACTCATCAGATTTGTCTCTGGCTTGGAGCATGGCTTCAGAATCCATGGTTTTAGGCCTACCAGACAATACTTGATCATCATGGTTCTTGCAACCTAAATGAAATTTCTTGATCAACTGCACCTTCCTCTTTTGCAAAAATGTTTTTGGTTGTTTCCATAGCATTATGGCCCAATCAGAACTCATAAAGCATAAGTTCCTGAATTAGACTATGTTGTATGTTGATCTGTGTGACTTTCAAATTAAACATGAAGTGAAGCAATGCACAACATGTTATCAGTGCACCAACTACCACAATGCTATCAACCACAGTGGGTACTTTCACAGCTTGGACTGCTTTGGTTACATGATATATATCCCACAAACTAGCACATATAAAAATATTGCAAAATTTTTGAGTTGCCCTAGTAGTTTATGGCTTTCCTTGCAAGATATATTTAACCAATTACTTATTTGCTTAGTGATTTTTTTCTAAGTAAATTTGATTATAATGCAGGAAAATTTTTTTTCTCCCTTTACCCCACAAATTGAGAAGGCCATTTATTTAACGTATGAAATTTTCTTACACATGCATGATGATTTTAATAGATAGATTTTCAGTATCTAAGAGAGGAAAATAAAGAAGCACACATACATTTGATTTGATTATCTATGTAATTTCTTTTTGTTAATGAAATCATCTTCCATCAGTGAACTGGAGAATCTTACTTCGTATTCTTTTAATTCTTCTATCAACAGTAGTAATGTGTGGTATGCTTAGTTGTAAATTGCCTGGAAATAAATTTAGAAAAAAAATCCAGTGCTAGTATCACTTTAAAACAAACAAATATAAAGATAACTGCATCCCTTGAAATAAGTGATGTGCAACTATTAAGAGGATGCCCAAATTTTTATAAAAATCCTTTTGGAATAGAAAAATCTGTGGACTGAGGGGAATGTCCTCTGAGATCAATGTATTTATTCAGCCTAACTGCCATCCATAGGATATGATGCAAAGACGCCTCCGCCCTTGAGTAAAGCTGGTTTGAATCCTGAGTTTTCTTCCTAGACTGATTGCTGTACCAAGGTTAAAGAACCCAGTTTGTTCTACTATTTAGCTATAGCTGGAAGGAGAACAGATGGATTTATACTCTTCCCAAGGACATTAGTCCAAAGCAAAATAGTCTGGATTTGAACTTTGGTTGTCAATTTCATTTCCTATGATGGCGTCCATTACACTTAAGACACTTCCTTGCTTCTAGTTCATGCTTTTTAAATACTTAAGTTATTTCTTGTCTTTTAGGACTGCATATGAAAAAAATTAACACTTGAATATTTACATGGTATGCTGAAAAAGAACCAATTTTTTAAATTTATAGTTATAATGTGCTTGTTGTAACATAGAGCCGTATGTGTGCTTCTCTGTGCAGCAGTGTTTAGTAAGCTCGTCTGTTTTTTTTTTTTCTCTCTATTTCTTTCTGTATTTGAATAAACTATTAAAATTAGGGTATTTTGATCTTTGGATTTTTAAAAGATTCTTTATAAATACTGCTTCTATATATTTTTAAGTTAAAAAATAAAGATAGCATCTGTCTTAATAGTTAGCAAGCTGGTCTTATGGAACATTGCGAGTAAATTTGAACTTTGTGAGGTGTTCTGCCATTGTAATTTTGTTCTAAAGAAAACTAAGTAAGTAAACCTACAGCGGAAAGGTGTAAAACTGTTTGAATAATGATTATATATCAATGGTAATGTAATCGTTATACGATTGGATTATTAATTTGGCTTCACTGAAAACTTGGTCAGAAACATTTTATTTGAATTTGGCCACACGCAAAGTTGATTGGGAGATGTTAAGTAGTGTTAAAGGTTTAAAAAAAAATCTTCTGTTTTTAATGTGCAGAAGGTTCTAAGCTTTGATTAATTTGGCTCAAGGCCAAAAGTATGGGGTACCCAGTGAGAATCAAAGAGCATTGTTTGATGATTTTTTTTCTTTTTCCTCTTCCACTTCTGATAAGTTTGTGAAAAAATGCAACCAAGACTTAAAACTATAAAAAATTTAGATGGTATATTCATTTAAAAAGTATAGACTAGTATATCATACAATTTTCTGAGCCTTAAATTTTAGCCTAATATGCGGAGGGGGGGTCCACATCATATGTGAGATACAAACTTAGTGTAAATAGTTGGCTAGTGCTAGACCCACTAGTATGCCTACTATTTCCAGCTGCAAAAGTCAACAAAAATTACCAAATAGTATTGTATGATTATCTAGTATATATAGTGTCATTCAAAAATTAAACTAGTTGAAAGTAGTTTATTACAATCCTTGTTAACAAAGCTTTTTTTTGTTTTGTTTTTTTAATGAGTATCAAAAAAAAAAACAAAAACTATATTTGTCTTCTAACTAAAATCCTGCTTTGAGCTAAATATATAACTTGAAAGGTAATGTTATGATAAAAAAAAAATCGATAATGATCTTTTAAAGAACAATTAGGAGGCATGATTTACAAGTGTTTTCGAATGATGGATACCACTCATTGTATTCATTCTAAACCCTATGGCTGCCTATTTTGAGCATTGAAAGCATTCTAGTTATTATATCAGTGCATTAAATACAATGTTTGTTTAATGGCATATCAACTTTTGTGGGTTATTTAAAGCCAAATCCATCCATCTAGAAGAACAGTAGTGATACTATTTAATCCATAGCTGGGAGGACAAAGTGGGTTCATACTTTTCTCAAGGGTATTTGTCTGAAATTGAACGTAATAGCGTGATTGGAGTTTGAACTTGCTTACTACGACTCTGCAGTCCAGTGCTTTTAATCATTGCATCACGAGGACGCCCCCTAAATACAATGTAGTATCTGCATAGCTGTATAACTAACTAAATGATGGTTTATATATGATATGTGGAAAGAAAAATATTAGTGATGGAAGCTTGTGAGCAAATAAAAAATTTTGTTTATATCTTAGACACATACCAGTAGTGATGATAGTATTCCCACTATAACCAGTTTAGATTGAAATAGTACTTCAGGCTTCTTGACCTAATACTCCTCTGTTTTCATTGCGTTTAAGTTCAAAGAGATATACCACATGGGTACTGGATTTTATAAGTCATTTTTAATAGTTCTTAAGAAAATACTACACAAGTGTAATCATAGTTAGTCTGAGGGATTGTTAACAATAGCAGAAATATTGAGAAACTTTGGACTAGATATTTCTGAGGTTTTCATTGGAAGCTCAATATTGAGCCATTTTACTTTCCTTAATGATCTCTTATCAAGAGGTCTTTGGACAGTATGGAGCCAGATATTATGATTAGAGCACTTAGGCAAGGCAGGATTGGTATGGTGCCAGTTTCATTTTATTTATATATAATGTGTGTGATATCTTATTTGACTGTTAAGTCATTTGAAAGAGAAGAGGATGTGGTTTCCCCTATGTAATTAAAAATATTTTTTTCTTACAGACTTTAGAGCCACCTCTCCACTGTCAAGAATATAAATTTAGCTTAAGTTTACAGATTTGAATTTGTGTGAGCATGTATGTATTTACTCTATCTCTTCTATCTCTCTGCACACACGGGATGCAACACAAGGTCAACTTTTAAGTGGTGTTTAACAGATTTAAATTCAGTTTTCTTTCTCCTAGACCAGTTGCCATTCCAATGCTAAAGAACCCAGTCTGTCCTACTATTTAGCCATAACTGGAGGGAGAGTAGTTGGCGTCTTATTTTCCCCAAGATTATTAGCACTCTGCAAACAGTCCCCAAGATTTGAACTCGTGTTTCCATTTCCTATGACAATATTCATTACACCACAAACACCTTTTGTTGGATTTGGCGTTAAATAACCCATAAAGGTTGATATACCATAAAACCAAACCAAACAAACAAACACCTTTTGTGTGACCATGTGTGTTTATTTCTCTTTTGTTTACCCTCTACATTTTTTTTCTTCTATGGAATCAAAATCCTGCTAGACTCTAGAATCACTTTTGTGAACCTAATTATCACACTGTGCTGTTAGTGGGGGCTTAGAAAAAGCTGGCTGTATCTCTGACATAGGGGTAAGACCCCTTCCCCCCTAAAAAAAGTGGAGGTCTTGAGTATGGCAATGAACTGTACCTGTTGGTAAAGCTCCAGTTCTTGAGCTCTGGGTGAGTGTGGAGTACTCCTTCATTATCATTACTCCCAGGTCCACTCTGAAACAAATGACTATTATTAAATAGAAATGATTATTTGAAACCATATAGTTATTAGTATTAGATAAGAATAATTGAAATCCTAAAACTGTGCAAATTATTTGTATTAAATAGGAATACTTGATATCATTATCCTGTGGAAAAAACTCTAAAAAAAAACAAAAAAAATGCAAAAATGTCAATATAAATGTACAATGAATATAATTCCCTAACCTCTAAGCATGAAATAACACTAGACAGGTTGATATGCTGTTAAAATCTTTTATTTACTCTCTCTAGTTTATATTGGTTTTATTTTTTATTTTTTTCTGAGTCCAGCTCGACTATAGGATCACTTCTATAAACTCAATTAGTATAAAGAAATGGCAAGCAGATAGTCTTTCATTCACACTGTGCACTAAAAAAATAAAAAATTTAATATTCATTGATCACTAGTCTTCAAAGTATTTCATGTCATACCTCTTTTTAATGAATGGATGTTTCTGATGCAATGTCTGAAAAATAGTAAGAATCAAATTTGGATAACAATATTTAATATTTTGAGTTAAATTTTTCAAATAAGTTTACAGAACTTTATTTTTAAGGCTCAACAAGCCATTATATTGTTGAAATCCAAGGTCTTTCAAAAAATGTTCCCATTTCTATGGGAGTTCCTTTATAATACAATTTTAAAGTCTCCATCCCTGTCAACGATTATTGCAATCTTCCCCAGGTAGTCTGTGTAATATCAGTTCTACTGTTCTAATAAAGATTCTCCCATAGAAATATTTATTTTATTTATTTTTTTAATTACTTGTAGGAGATTCCAACAATGTTGTCAGGGACAATGAACATGTGGAGACTGTTTGAAATTATATCATAAGGGTGTTAACATTTAAAAATTTTTTTTATCACCCTGTATATTCAAATACTGATCATTGAAATTAAACAGCATCCTCTCTGGTTACTATGGAGTGGATGAATATTTGAGAACGATTTGGGCATAGATGAGATTAAACTTGATTTACTACTTCTGTGGAATATTTGTATGTCCTGGGTATAACACTAAACTGTATCAAGTAGTGAGACTGTTTCTTGAGCTCTAAAAAGTGTGGAGTCACCTCTTCATTACCATTTCTTCTAGTTCCACTCTGACCTGTTATCGTTCCATCAAATAAATCTGAGTTAATGCTTAAAAAAATTGGTATTTCAACTAAGTAGGAAGTGTTTATCTATTTTAAATGATTAAACTTTATTAATATATTGACTCTTAAAACATTGATATGAAAAGTTTACACCTGTTTAAAATAACTGAACTGTATTAATATATTGGCTCTGAATATATTGAGATAGCAATTAAGAAGTGTTTACCTGTTTAAAATGATTTTTAACTTTATTAATTTTGTATTGTATATAATTGGAGACCATAATTGTTAAACTGACTTGGACATGAAATAACCCAACAGGGTTTGATATACTGTAAAATCAATCGATCATCTAACCATTTTATCAACGATTTTTAGACAAATCCTCTGGTATTTAAAAAAATATAAATCATGGTTTAAACTTCATTTTGCTGAATGTAATGATTATTGCCCTTGATGAGTAGACAATTCTATATGGTGTTCCTAAAGTCTGGATGTGTAAGCAAAATCCATATTTTTAATAAATGTTTCAACATTTCATTTAACTGGAATATTAATCAGTAATGTTTTCAATGTGATTTCAACCATTTGTAATGCAAAGTTTGTGTTTTGCAAGATTCATGTGAACCTGATGTATTAACTCTACATTAAATTTCCCAACCATTTTCTCCACTGTTGAAAAGCCAATTGGGATGATGGGTATTAAAAATATCTCTTTCAATATGACCATTCATGTCCACTGAAAAGTATTAGTTCTTTCTTTCAACAAATTCTTATTTATTTTGTGGAGGTAAAAAAAATCATACTTGTTTATAGTGATTTCTTTCTGTGTGACCAGATTTTAGGGGACTCCTTGTTGAAGGATCTTAATTCTAAATAGCTAGGTGACTGGCTACCTTTCAAGTTCAAATATATTGAATAAATTCATCTAACTTTTGTGTGTATGATTTAGTTTTTTTAAATTCAAATGATTATCTATTTCATTGTATTTTTTCTCTTTTCAGGTAAGATGCATTGTTACTGTGTGACTAATTTAACTGTAAGTCTCAGAATGAAGTCGACTGGTAGAGGTAATTTTTTTTTTTTTTTTTTTTTTTTTTTTTTTTTTTTTTTTTAAATAAAGATGATTCATTTTAGATTTCAAAAAATGAACATGTTTTAGTTTTTTTTTTCTTATTTTATTAATTTCTTTTTCTGAGTCATTCAATGAATGTGGGAAAAGGAAATGGTTAAGATTGCCTAAAATGGTTTTATATCTTTACATTTAATTTGGTTGTATATTTAATTCTATTTTTAATCATAAACTATAAATAAAACATGTTTCAAACAACTTGTATGCAAGAAATAATTTAACTTTGCAACTCCTCCACTGTTTTTAATTAGGGCAAGTCAAACGTTTTGTAATAATTTGGTAATGTGAGGCACCATTTAGCAGATTCAGATGCTTTTGCTGAGGTTGTGAAGAGGAAGAACTACACTGGACTCAGATGTTGAGCCTCCTGGATTTGCCGCTATAGCTTTGAGTATGGCCTTGGAATCCACAGTTTTAAGCCTACTTGATCTTGCTTGGTTGTCAAGGTGCTTGCAAGCCAAGGGAAATTTTTTTCAACTTCCTGGTTACTGTACTTTGATCAAGTGCACCACCTTTTGCGCAACAAATGTTTTTGGTGTCTTTTGTGGGGTTATGGCCAAGTTTGAACTCATGTAGCCTAAGTTCCTAAATTAGAGACTACGTTGAATGTTCATCTGGGCAGCTTTCAAATCTCGCATACATATATTGAAGCAATGCATAATGTGTGAGTGCACCAACTGCCACTGTCTATGACTTGAACTACACTGGATATGTGATATGCTGCTGCAAAACTTTTGACTAACCCTTTTAAAATTTTATACAACACTTTTAGCAAAACATTTTTATGCAAATAATATCCCCCCGCCCGTTTACACATGATAAATCAAGAAAAAAAAAAATACATATTTTAGGACCCCCCCTTTGAAAAAATAATTTTCAGTTCCTCTTTTTCATATTAATGTAATTCTGAAAATAAGAAAAGAAATTAACAAGAATTATGATTTTTAAAACAAAAAAGAAAAAAAAATGCTGTAGTTTTTCAAATTATGTACAAACGGAAAAAAAATCTGTTTTAGAAGGATTCGGTCTGTATTTCTTCAAACTTTTGTGTATTTAAAAAGAAAAAAAATGATCTTTTCATTTTATGAAGGAAAACTTGCAAAATGGCCTAGTTGGCTAGGGCTGCATAATACACTGTCTGCATCTCTGCAGAGGGGTAAGACTCCCCCAATGAGTGTCCTGGATATGACACCAATCTGATGGTGAGGCTTCAGTAATGCTAGACCATTGGGGAATGTGGAGTACTCCTTCATTGCTATCACTCCTAGGTCCACTCTGGCTTGGAGTGGTAGCATCTGATAGGGTCCTATCTATGGGTCAAATAGAACTGTTTTACATTTAAACCAAGTACAAACAGATGACTTATACTAAACTGAATTGTTTGAAATAGAATTGTTTGATAATTTAACTGTATGTAAACAAATGACTGATGTTTAATTGAATTGTTAGTGATACATAGCAATACTTGAAAACATTAAACTGTATGGAAACAAATGAATAATAGTAAATAGAATTATTCAGATTAGTTTGAAATAAGTGAAACCATTTAACTGTGTGTAGTAAAAAAAAAAAAAAAAAAAAAGATCTAAGGCTTTAAAAATATTATCTACAAAATGTGTTTAGAAATCATATACTTAATGTATGTATAAAAAGGATTTGGCATTAAATAACCTACAATGGTTGATATGCCATAAAACAAAACCAAATCATAAACTTGCAAATAATAATCTTATTAAATATAACTGTCACATTATTCAGAGTAACTCGTATATAATTAAAAAAATGATTCTCAAATATACACTTGATTAATACATTTAACTTTTTAAATAATAAATTCATAAATTGTGTAATTTCTTTTTCTTGCTTTAATACTATAAAATGATTACTATGTGCAGTCTAGTAGTGTTTTTTTATTTCATCACACATATAAAATGTATCTCTTGAAAACGTTGAGCAAAATCACAATAAATTAACAATTAGAAAAAAAAGGTAAGGCAGAGTAATAACTCCTGACTTCAAGTTTCATATCTGAACTGGTAGTCCATGCATCTGATTACTAGTTTGCTTGATGATTGAAGATGTGGAACTCTTGGGTTGTAATTCATTACTCTGCCTTACTTTTCTTTTTTTTTTTTTTTTTTTTTTTAGTAATTGTTAATGTATTGTGATATTGCTCTACATTTTTGTGCTTTGAGCACTGTAAAGATTTAAGGATTTAGAGGCACTTCTAGGAAAATTTCTGATTAGACTTTAGTAATGAAGAATGAAAAATCTACATCAGTTTTGATGACAATTCCCTGATTAAATTCAAGGTTACAAATCCCTTTTCTATAGAGCTCTTTAGTTTTTGAGGTAGTTAATCAATAAGCTATTTTTGGATACCTCCTTGTTTCCTCTTCTAACCTGAAGATATCCAGATGATTTGGCAGTTGGAAGAGAAAACTTCAGTCAAGGCTTTAGGGCTTTTTTCTTTTTCTTTTCTTTTTTGTTTTTCTTTTAAAGCTTGGCATTATTCTCTATTAAAATGAGATAAAAGGAAACTCTTTGCAATTGATGAATACAGGAAGTTTGTGAATGAATACTTTGAGGACTTGTTGAAAAAGGAATTGATTTCTCTGTTTTGTATGCATTTTCCTATCCAATACAAATGCTGAAAAATGGCCTCATTAGACTTTATTGGAGCAAACTCCTAAACTTGTTTAGACCTGATATTTAATTGTTGGTTAGATTTTTTTGTTTTGTTTTTTTCTTTGGTTTTTATTAAGTACTTGTTTACAAAAGACAATGTGTTAAGAGATTGTCACTAATATATATGCTAGACAACCCATGAGCATGTTGGGTTCCTCATGTAACAGCAATCTTTTATAGAGGTTTCTATTTAAGAAGTAGTGAAAGATTCTAATTAGCATTTTATAGTTATCTTTATTTGTCTGATAAAATAATTTTCATTGAAAAAGTATTCACTTCACAAAAAAGAAAAATATCTAGTTGCAAATGGAGTTGAAAATAAAGATAATTTTAAGTGTATTGCTCTAAAGAAAATCTCACTATGATGCTGCTGTTGTTGGGACACATAATATCAAGTGATAATCATTTGAATATAACATCTCAATGTGGCTTTTACATTTTTTAAAGATTGGCTTATATGCTATAGGTTTGGGGTCTTTTTTTTCTTGAAAATTTAAAAACAAACAAAAAAACTTGAGTATTTTGGCTTAGCTGAAATTGATTTAAAACAAAAGTTCCTATATTTATTGTTAGGATGGAAGCCTTTTAACTTGTGTTGTAAATTTTATTCATGGTAATTCAAATATGTTTAACGTTTTTGGTGTGGGGAGCAACTCTAGTCAGCCAAATATACTTATTGCATGAGATGCAACTTTAGTCTACATTACTTAAAATTTTTATCTTGTGCAATATGACCCTCAAAGGTGCCTCTTGTTCAATATACTCTGGCCCTCAAATTAAAGAAAAATACTTTTATTATTTCTAAAACTTAGTAAAACAGTCAGCTTTTTTTTTTGTTTGTTTTTTTTATCTATTTTTTAAAAAATTTTTAAGTATCAATGAATAAAAAAAAATTCTTTTATGAACACACTTGTGCACTTTACCCCCCCCCCCCATGCCAATAGTGTATTGTAGTATCATAATTGTGAAACTGCAATAAATTTTTTTAATTTTATGTTGAAAAGTGCATTCTTGCCATTAAAATTTTGTTACCAAATGCACCACACCAAAAGGGTTCATTTTATTTCATTTTTACCTTCGGAAAAACTTCCATGTCTACTTAGATTAGTTCCTTTCTGAACTTGATATCAAATTAATATCAAGTTTCTTTATGTTTACTCTTGTTTATAAATTTTTTTTTTTTTCAATTTGTCATAAAAGAAATATTTTAAAAAAATCTTTATTATGGAGTCCTATATATTTTATGTATTCATTACTAAATATATTTATGCAAACATTCACTGCAAACGTGGGGGGTTTGGTGAGATGGTATGGCAAGGCAAAGAAAAATATATCAAAGAATGGAGTCCATTTTGGGTTGTGATACCTGCTTGTTAGTCTGCTGCTATCTAGTTACCTCTAGTCAGCTGGTGGGAATATCTAAAAGGAAAAGAAAAAGGCATAGGGTTGAGCAAGTAAGGTAAAAGTGTTTCTCTTTGTGTGGAGCATAAAAAAGCCTTTTTGTGTTGTTGTTTTGTTTTTGTTTTTTTTCAACAGCTGATCTATATTGCTCCACTGTCTGGTACTTTTATCTCTTCAGGCCTCATTAATACGAGATAATATTAATAGTCCCACTAAGTAGATAAATAAAGTTTTATGGAGGTGTTTGCTTGAATCCAAGTAAAAAAAGTCACTGGAAAAAATGAATCTTAATAAATCAATAAATCCCTTACATTTCACTTGAATTAAAAACATTTCTCTACAAAATTTAAACTCTTAATTGGCTATCATAAATCAATTGTGACTTTTTTTTTTCACTAGCCATTGTTTGATATTGCTTCTTTGTTTTGGTGAACTCTTTTATTAAATGTTTATATACTACAGTTATTGAATATTATTAATCTTAATGTTTCTGTAAACTTATGGTTAGTCTTAAGCAGTCATGGGTTAACTGTAGCCTTCCATGCTTTCTGAATAATCTAATTTCATGAGGACAATAAGGTTTATTCAAATGTGCACCTATCATTTAAAAAGATAGTTTTAATAAAATTTTGATTTATGAATTATAAAAATATTCAATTTTTTTCTTTGATACCTGAATCATTCATATTGAATACATTGAGATTATATTATTTTAATTATTCTGTAACATATTATAGCATGTGTTAATCACATTGATGTCAGTGATAGTATTATATGAAAACTTCAATATTTCATAGAAAAGATCTTTTTACCAAAGAGAAAAAGAAGTCAGCCTTTTCCCTTTTTCTAAAGCTGATGCTTACATGTATGGTCTTTTTGTAGTGAAAATAGTTGAGGTACTTTCAATGAAAAATTACCTTGAATTTTTTTAGTTGTGCAACCCTCCTGATAAGCCATGTCTCATGCAGCCTGCTTCTCAAAAAAAGGTTGCCCATGTTTGGTATAAAGCACCCAACTCCTTTCTATATATTTATCATCATAAGCTTACTAATCTACCAAATTAAATCTAAATATTTTCAGTTTGTCTTTATAGTTTTACAGTTCATACTTTTTTCCTACAGCATATTTTGTTTTTCTATTTTTAATTATTTTACTCATGTCATTTTACTTTATTTTTTTTATTATGTAACTTTTTTTATAAAATTTTGATACTTACCATTTATCATAATTTTTTTTAAGATTGGGGGGGCGAATCTGAATGATGATCATAATCACTTGTATATAACACGCACTCCCTAACTGTGGATTTATAAATTCTGAAAAAAAAAAAATCTTTGTGTAGAATACAAAATGACTTTTTGAAATTTGTCGGCAAAATTTGTTCAATTTTTAAGTTTGTACTGACTAAAAATAAGAATTTATATAATTTACATTATGGCTTTACAGACTTTAGAGTGAACACATGGGCATGTTCACACAAAAATGCAATAAACTCACTTAAGGAGAAACAAAATTATAAACACATTTCAGTGGATATTTCTCTGTAATGGTATAAAACACATAAGTTAAGATACTAGATAAAACTTTTTTTCAGTTATCCTCTCCTAAATATGGTGAGGCATGTGGCTGGAAAAAATTTGATTATACTTTTTGTGCTTAATACACACTCTTAACTTTTGAATTGAAAAATCTGGAAAAATTGTTTTGTACATAAATAATTAGGGTAAACAAAAAAACCCTAAACTTTGTAGTAGTAATTAAATCTACCTTGCTATCATCTTTATCCTGCATATGAAAGAATTAGCATTAGAATTCTATAATAAACATATTAATCACAACTTAATGAAATGACAATGAAAAAGTATACTCTTATTTATAACTGGGGCTGTAGAATACGCTGACTGCAACTCTGCAGAGGGTTAAACCCTCCTCCCACTTATGAGTGTCCTAAATATGACACAAAACAATCTGATTGTGAAGCTACAGAAATGCTGGAGCTTTGGGGAATGTAGACTACCCCTTTATTGCCATTGCTCCTAGATCCACTCTGGCTTGGAGTGGTAGCACCTGATAGGGTCCTATCTATGGGTCAAATAGAATTGTTTGACATTTAAACTGAGTGCAAACAAATGACTTATGCTCAATTAAATTGACCCCCCCACACACACACTGAGAGAGAAAAGTAAGAATGAAAAATTTTGCTGCTTTAAGATAATTCTTGAAACAATTTTCTCTCTTATTTCACTTTATTGCTAATATTTTGTTTTGTCATATTGTGAAGAGAATACAAGAAGAGATATTGACTTTTAATACTAAGCAAATTGAGTTTTAGAAGCAAGGGATTTTGAATTGCTCTTGATATAACTATTTTTGGCTGCAAGTTAAAATATAGCATGTTGTTGATAGAGGAAACTTAAGTCATAATTTAAAAAAAAAAAATGACCAAGACTTTTAATCTTGGTTCATAGTCACATTGACACTAAATAGTTTTTATGATCACACTGACTCATTTGAGGAAAGGATAAAGCAATATAACTCACTGTCTCTAAATTCTCCACGCCTACTGAATTAAAGAAACAATGTCAGTTCTTTTCTGACAAATAGATCTTATTTGAACATTGCATTGTTTCTTAAAAGTGTTAAGTTCTCTGTTAGTTTAAAATCTACTTTTTAGAGTATCTATAAATGCTTTGGGGAATTTGCTGTAAATATTCATTGCTGCTTTTGATTGTTGGCTAAACTTTTTTTTTTTTTTTAAATAGTGTATCAATTTTCATGGGTTATCTAATACCAAAGCCAGGTTTGTAGAATAACAATTGTGGTACTAACTCAGAGTGATATATAACTCATAGCTGGGAGGATAAAGGGGATTCATGCCCTTTCCCAAGGACATAAGTCCACAGAGTGAATGTTATAGTACAACTAAGGTATTTTTGACCATGCCAATATGCCTGATGGACAATAGTAGTTAGGATGAGGTTTTAAATGGTTGTATACTGTCTACTTTTATTTTTATTCAGGATATCAGATTGATGAATTAGAATGGTATTAAAATATGAGAAAGAGAGAAAAATGTATAGCTTTTCGTTTGATTGCATCGGCAAGAAACTCTGATCAGATGAACCTTAAAGTTTCATCTGATGAGTGTCTTTGTCGATATATGAAACTTATAGTAATAAAACCGAAGTAAGAGAGTTTAATCAATTTTAGTTATATATCATTCAGAGGATGTATTTATTTTCATATGAATATAAGCCAATGTTTAACAGGGTGATGGTTTAACAAGACAAAAAAAAAAAATCCAATGTTGACATATTATCCGTATATAAATAAACACATCTGAATATCTTTTGTGTGTGTATATATATATATATATATATATATATATATATATATATATAAATATAAAATGCAGAAAAGATAGGTATGTAGTTACAAACATAACTATAAATATTATGATTCTTGTAGCATTAACATTCATTGACATTGTGTTATAAATACATAGCCTAAATCTTGAAGTATACTAGAATCAAGAAGAAATACTTTAGGATTTCTTTTTTGAAGTGATTTCAAAAGAATATCTTAAAGATCTTTATGGTACTACTTATTAAATTTATCATTTGTCTTTTGGTGTTCCTTTAGATACCCAGATGCTTTAAAGGTTAAGTGTCTATTATCCATGAGAGCTGAGTCACTGACTTAAATTCCTATAAACTTTAAGATCTGTTAGCAAAATAATTCCTTTTCCATTCGTAATTATGCTGAGAGGTAAGGCATGACAAACATTTTATTTCATCTCCTCTGAAGGATGTTCTTATGGAAACTACATTAGGCATTCTCATGGCAAATTTTTAAAATGACTCTTATTCATCCTATCTTAGATATTGAGATGAGTTATTAGAGAGAATCTAGTGCCACAAAAAAGACCTTATGTTTATACATAAAATTCTAAAAGCCCAGCATTGCTATGTATGGAACAAATTTTCAATATGCAAGAAGAAAAAAAATTCCCTAAGTATATGTGATATTGAATAATAAAACCTTTTAATCTCTGTAGTTACTTTCATTGTTCATTCATTTCTCATTTTCCATATTTTTATTTATTAGTTTTTTTTAGTTTCTATTCATAGTCTTTTTTTAGTTGTCTATTTTAAGTCACTGGAATGGATACCTTCTATGACTTGCTGGAAATGCTGGTTGTTCATGAATTGTACTTTTTAAAAAAAGAATTTTAAATTTGGCTATGTGATCTTTCACTTTAAGCAATTTCAGTTACATGTTTTTTTTGGGTTTTTTTTTGTCTACTACTAGAGTCCTGTTATTTTTTATTTTTTTTTATTATAGAATTAACTTTCCTAAAAGTTGTGGATAATGAGTTTTTACATAGATGGTTTTAAAAATGCACATAATACATTGTGCTAAATTTACTAGTGCTACTACTAAGGTCAGTTCTTTGTTGTCTTCTGAATTGTATGTTAAAAAAACAATTTTTAAAAATTATTCTCTTAGTTGTTATTTTTGCTTTACTTGAATAATTTTCCCCTAGTTTTCAGTTTGGGTACTTTTTGAACTGACTTCATATTTATACTGATGTTCAATACACTTGGTACATTGTTCCTAAAGTTTTTTTTTTTTACTCTTCACCCCCTCAAAAAAAAAAAAAAATTCATAAATGTAATTTCTTTCTTAGCTGGGTTGAGAACTTTTCATCCCCTTTCATGTGCATATATGTTATGTATAGCATAATAAATAACAGAGGCTAATGTGAATGGCTGAACACTGAGTATTGACTGAATAATAATAAGTCATTTTATTTCATTTATTTTTTCTCTATAGTCAGTTGTATTTTTTCTTATCCCACAGTACATGTTTGTTCTGATTGTGTTTTTGTAGTGTATCCCCCATAAAGCAAAGCCATCAATGTTCATCTTCCTGCTTGTCTACCTGTCTTTCCAGTGTGTGTCTGTCTGTCTGTATGTATGTATGTCCCTATACACATTCCTGAAAATTCAGTCCCTGAGGAAAGGATGTTTTCTTTAGATTTGGCAATATTAAACCCAACCTCGTACACCATTCTTTCCTGTGTGTTCTCGTTTCTATTTTTTTTAATTTTGTGAATTAAATTTACTGAATAAAACTTCTGTAGCATTATTCATTCCCTTTTTGTTTTTATTTCTTATATTATCTACATTTGTTTCTTTTGATTTTCTCTCTAATGTTGCAATACATAAGCATTAAATTTAATATAATTTTCAGTTCTCTATTTGATATAACTCGTGATATTGCATAGCTATGTCTGTGGCATCTATTCAATTGAATTTATGCATTTTTCTCAACTTAATCTTCCTCTCTCTCTCTCTCTCTCTCTCCCCCTCTCTGTAGTGTATTCTTTATAATATCAATTATCCAAACAGAATCATTTATTAAAGATTGTATATGCACCATAGCAGGAAAATGACAAACCTTTTATATCTTGTGTATTTTGACCTTTTATATGAAGATGCATGCACCTACCTCTTGCCTGGTAAAATCATTGTATATTAAATTACTTGTGGCTAAATTCAAGATTTAATCATTGCTTTTAAGATTCTAGTTAAACAAAAACCTTGTGCTAAAATTTCGTATGATAAATTTTCAATCTCAAAAAGTTTAACAAAAAAAGGGTTAGGGTTAACACTTATGGGATGAATGTAATTGTGGGTCTTATGTTTGACATCCCTATGTTAATCGCTAGTTAATAAGATGCTGGTAATTGTTACTAGAAAAATTTTGACAATTTTTGAAGGTAAGAATATCTATTACAAGTGATTTTTCTCTTGGTGGTCTAAATTGACTGGGAAATGGTCTAAACTCTATATTATAAAAGCAAGCAAGCAATCAATCTGATATGATGAATTAACCAAGAATCCACCTACCTTCTCTATTGATATGCTTTTGTTTTTTTGTTATGACTTCTGATTCCTGTTTAATATTTATGAAGTTTTATGTTGATTTGGCTTTGCTTGCCTGTTTTACTAAAGAAGTTAATTTATGCTATTACTGGCCACTGTCTGAAATTAAAAGCTGCTCAGCTCTGAAATCTTACAAGAAATTATGTAGCATAGACCTTAGTGATTATTGCTGCTCCCAAGGTTGTTAAAAGAGAAGGAATGGTTGTGTGTCTGCATACTTGACATCAGCAGCATTGTAACTTGATGCCATGGCACAAGATGATGTTAAAGATGTTTTGCTATTTAATACCAGTCTAGGAGGGGGGAAACAAAAGACAACTAGTTTGTTTTTGTTAGGGAAGGGTATTTGATGGGGTGTTAGAAGAGCATGGGGGAAAAAATAAGAGACATGAACATAGTAAGGAATGATTCTCTGAAAGCAGATGGAAATTAATCTCTCTATATTGAACAGTTGTGTAATCTAATTTTTTAGTATAGCATTCTGAAGAATCTGTGACTAAATTTGTAGAAATAAGAGCAACAAAATTAATCTTTGTTGCATTAAAAGAATACCAATGCCAAAAATATCTTTATTGGTTTTAATGGCATGTCAACTGATCTAGAATTATTCTATGCCAAGAAGTTAGGGAATTGCATTCATTGTACTTCATATGTATCCTATTTGAATTTAGTTATTTCTTAAAGAGTCCCCTCCCACATGGTCCTTTCAGATATGAATAATTTTTGAATATCTATATACCTGTAGATGGGACCCTAATGGGTACTACAACTCTGAGTCACAGTGAACCTGGGAGTAATGACATTAAAGGGATAATTCACACTCATCCAAACTCCAGACTATCAGATATATTTGTGATATAGCCAGAACACTCTTTTTGTGGGGAAATCTTACTTCTCTGCGAGGGATACAGTTATTATATTCTAAGCCCTGTTGATGGAAGGGAGGTATTTTTAATGATGAATATAATTTTGATATCTATTAACCAGAAAGTAAGTTATGATCTTTTAAGTGATATCTTTTCTTTTCTTTTTTTTTCTCAACATTTTTCTATGAGTCCTTGTCTGCAGGATGCTTGTTAGCATAGTAATTGTAAGCCTCAATTCCTAATAAATTATCTCTTTATTCTAATGTTTGATGCATCTGGACCACTGCTATATACATAACCATGGTGCAGTGCATATTCTTATTATATTGAAGAAACCAAGTTGGGATCTACAAATATAGTAATTCTGGGATCAACTAATTCTAAGGGTTAACCCTTTGATCAAAATATCTGATTATTTGCTAACTTAATACATCATATGTCTGTATATATCAGGAAAGTTATTCTACATTGTGTTTAACATTGTTCAAGTCTATCAGCGTTTGTTGAATAAATCTATTAATCTGTTTGTGCTTCACAAAATCTTAGTGTCAATCTAATGTCACACACACACACACACACACACACACACACACACACACACACACACACTTCAAGTTAATAGCATATATACCTATAATGTTATAGAAGGGGGGTGTCCTTGTGGTGTAATGGTTAAAGCGATGGATTGTGGAATCGTAGGAAGCAAGTTCGTACTCCAGTCGCGCTATTATGTTCACTTTCGGGCAAATACCTTTGGGAAAGGTATGAACCCCCTTATCCTCCCAGCTATCGGTTAAATAGTACCACTACTGTTCTTCTAGGAGAATGGATTTGGCATTAAATAACCTAAAAAGAGTTGATATGCCATTAAACAAAGAAAACAAACCTATAATGTTATAGGTGTAGTATGAATTTAAAAAGCTTGAGTAGGATTGATTTGATTAAAGGAATGTTTTTTTTTTTTGTTTTTTGTTTTTTTTTCTTCTTCAATTTAATGTCTGAATTAGTTACCTTCAAAATTCTAAGAATTGTTTTTCTTTTAAAACTCCATCTTACTATGTAAACCTTATTATTAGTCTTTATTTGATCTATATAAACTGATGAATGCAAAAAAATATGAATCATTTAAATATAAATCATAGTTTTCTAAGTTTTATCGTTTACCAAATAATTAAGAAATAGATATATAGGTTAGCTCAATCTAGCATAGGGTCATATGTGACATGTAGAAAATTATTGTATAACTTTTACTAGTAGGAAGAACCTGTCAAATCTTTTTATCTAGGTTCTAGCACCAACCACCAATTTCAGAAAAGGAGGAAATATGAAACTGCTTGCTGTGATCAAGCAGACTAATAAAGATGCCATCCAAAAGTTTAAGAAATTTGAACATTGAACATCTCATATCAGTTTACTTTGTGTTTCCAGTATCTTAAAGGATCTCTTGAAATCACTGCAAGAATAATAGCCAGTTTTGGTACTAGCCTCTATTCTAGCCTGGCAGAAATTCTTACTTTCATTTAAAACAAGTTTTTTTTATTTTCAAAATTATATTCATTTGTAGGAATGCCTTTCCCAAAGTGAATTGAAACACAGTTACTCTAAGTTTTGCATATTGGTATATGTTAGGTTTGCATACCATATGACATATACAGGTAACAACCAGTCCATATTAAGATATCTTGACACCCCCTACATGTTGGGAGTGAGTAAAACATTGGAGCTCAATTTAAGTTCTGTATATTTCTTCTTGGTCAATAGAGTATCATTTGACTGGAAATTGGTAGTTGAGTATAGTCATAACTAAATGGAACTTGAAAACTTCATAGTTTGAGGAAAACAGAATAGAATATGAAAGTCGGAAGGATGACACTTTATATGTACCAGTCTAAGAGCAAATGGACCATTGTGGTATATTTAAATTCATGAGAGAACAGCAAGGCCATATTGGCCACATCTGTTCACAAGATAAATACAGAAAAATAGTATATTTATATTTTATAAAGTGCTGATGCTAACTAAAGTTAATATAATTTTGACATTTAAACATTATTCATTAATTTTGTCTAGCATTTGTCTTAAAGCAATATTTACTTTAAGGATTTTGACAAACACTTTGAAAGCTTTTTTTTTGTATCATTCCGTATGTTTGTGCTTGTATAGGGCTTACTGAAATTGTAGAATTCTATATCTAATATAAAAATTCAATTTAAAACTAAGTATAATAGAAACCAGAATTAAAATCTAACAGTAATAGAGAGAGAAAAAAAATGGAAATAAAAAACTTTAAAAAAAAAAAATTCATTCACGACCAATAGTTACATTTGTGTGTGTGCATGCGCACATCTAGCTTAACTGCATGTTTTGGAAAGTTCAGTGTATTTGTTGATTTAAGAGGGTGAAGGAGTAGCATGCTTTTGACAAAATTGGTTCTCAGCTTATGCTTATTGCTTAATTCAGAATACACAATCACCCCCACTATATATATATATATATACACACACATTTTAAAAGAATAAAATATAATTTGTTAACTTGCATATAGTTAAGAGAATTCAAATTGATTGAATCAATGATGTAGCTTTATTCCCATGAAAGTCTTGATTATTTTTAGTCTTTTCCATGCCCTAAATTTGTCTCTTATTTTATTTGGTTACAAAATAGTTGAATATTGGGGCATGACTCATCTGGGAAAAATGTTTAACTTAGTTTGCCAAGTTTCTGAAATCATAAAAGAAATTTTTTTTTTTTTTTTTTTCTCCAGAAATTTTTCTAATTTTTAACTTCCTGTTTCTCCCCTTCCAAACCTCATAAATATTTAGGTGAGGATCTGTTTGAGTTATTTTTTTCAATTTTTTAAAATCTAAAATTCAGTTAATATGTATTTAACCAAATCCTCTACCCTGAACATGATGTGACACTAGGTTAATTTTTTAAGCAGAGTAAAGCTGCTTTGAATTCAGTTTTCCTTCTCTTTGACTAACCAAATGTAAAGAATCTAGTCTGCCCTACTATTTACCCATAGTTAGAGAACAAAGAGATGGATTCATGCCTTTCCCAAGAGCATTTGAGGGAAATGTAAACAGTTGTGTCCAGTTCGAAATTGACTTGCTGTGTCCATGATAACCATTATGCTACAGGCACCTCTTAATTCGTTGTGAATAATAATCTAGATACTGATGAAAACTTGACTTTTTGTATTTTATAAAGGTTTTGAATGGTTAAGAAAACAGTTTAATTCTTAAATTTATCAACTTAAAGATAAGCACATTAGTGCATAGGATCAATTTCATGAATGTGAAATGGGTCAGAAATTCATTTTATCAAAAAAAAACAAAATTCCCCCCTGAAAATGACCTGTTAAATTCTTTTATTTGAGAAGTTGTAAAAACCGTAGGTTGAACATTTTTAATCATAGATATTAGGTTTTAAAGAAAAAATGTCTAAAAGGTTTGAATATTCACTTGTTGACTTTAGTGGGCATTTATAATGTTGGCTACAGTTAAATGATAAATATTTAGTCTAGAATAGTTTTCTGGTATCAAATCCTCTTCTCACATCAATGTGTGTTTTCTCATTGTCTAAATAGACAGGACAATGTCTTTTTATTGTTGAAAATAATGGTGCAATTAGAATAGTGAAAAGAATTTTAATAATCAGGTTTTCATTTTTCACTCTGTAAAATTTTTGTAACATTATTTTTTTAAATTTTTGTTTAACATTATTCATGTTAAAATATTTGCTTTAAGTTTTTTTTTTTTTTTTTTTTTTTGTTTTTTAATTTTTAAAGTTTTTTTAATTTTTTTTTTTTTTTTTTTTTTTAATTTGTATAGAAATTTAAAGGTATAAATCACATCATCACATCTCTTAACTGCCAATATAATAGAATAGGTTGCTGGAATGATGGCTTGTTGGCCTCATAACCTCCCTGAAATTCTTGTCGATATTCAAGGTCAGGTGTCTGTATTTTGCTGTTTCATCTGTTCTTGTGCAACTTTCATTTTGAGCGATCAATGATTGATATTGATTTTTTTTTTTTTAGTTGGTGTGGATTACAAGTCAAGATGAACCTGAATGAAACTTAGTTGCTTTATAAGTCTTTATTTTATGCAGGCTTGTTTATTGGAATATACAACAATCAAGAAGAAGAAAAAGATTGTCATATTAAAAGAATAATTGAAGGACCCCCCTCTCCCTTCCAAAATTTCATGTAAGTTTGCCATTTCTGATATGTAGAGCTTCCTTGAAAAAATCCTTTTAATTCATCAAGTATTGTCACTCATTTTATAAATTGGTTTGGCTTTGGGGCCAGTACTCCTGTAGCATTTCTTAAGTAAGAAAAGCCTCGGTTTACAACTGATTTGAATTCAGTCTTCTTTTTAAACCAGTTGCCATACTAAAGTTAAAGAACCTTGTCTGTTTTACTAATTACTTATAGCTGGAATAAGAATGGTTGAATTAATCACTTCCCTAAGAGTATTAGCACTATGTGAAATGCAAACAGCCTCTTCCAGGATTTGAATTTGGGTTACCAAGTTCACTTATGACAATAACCATTATACCCCAACAAGTATACAAATCTTAAGATATGTCACATTTTTCTAGTCTCTTTATTCTAAGAATGCTTTTTCTTTTTGTAAATTTTTGCTTGCATCTTAAAACTTTTAAATTGTACATTAATTTTAAAAAAAAAACATTGTGCATGACAAAAAGTCTACCAGAAGCAACCATAGTTAATAGATTTAAAAATCTTAAGACTTGTTGAAGTTTATATTGAATATATAGTTAGTTATTTATTGATGAGCAGCTTATAATGCAGTGGTTTTGTTTTTATGAGTTACATTTTTTGCTGATTTTCAAATTGTGACATTTTACTAAAATTCTCATTTTTTTAATTTATATATATATATATATATATACACACACACACATTTTACTAAAATTCTCATTTTATTTATTTATATATATACCCCCCCCCAAAAAAAAAAAAACAGGTCAATATTATGACAATAACCCACTAGGTTTGTGTTGTCTAGTAGTATATTAAAACTTTTTAGCGTGCTTTTATTGTCTGAATTTCTGGGATGAGGTTTTGTTTTGTGTTGGATTTGTGGACTCTTTTTAGGATCAGTTTCTCTCTAACTGTTTTTTTGGGGGGGTTTTGCCATGGTATTTTTCTTTACTATATTACTTTTAAAAAAAAATCAAATCAATTATTTCATTTTTGTCAAATTTTGTAAGTTAACTTGGAAAATTATTACAATTTACTTTTATTGAAACTCCATTTTAGGAAACTTAGAGAATTCATTTTTGATAGTTATTTTTACCTATAAAATTATTAAAAATGTCCTAATTTGTGATATCTAAACAATGGAAAATGAGGAATTCGTCTTTTTCGATAGTGTAATTTATTTTAGGCTTGACATTTTTGGAAGAAACAAAAAAAATTTATTCAAATCATTTCCTTCACAGAATGCGACTTAATTTTTTGAGGGGGTTTCTGAACTTTTGGTTGTTCACTTTTTAATTCCTCCAGAACTTTGTCAATCATCTGTATCAAATGCTGTCATGGATGCTGCTGTTCTTTTTGGCAAGTTCAAGAGAACAATTTCTTTTCCTAAGTTACAATGTCAAGATTGGAGTTAGGTGAATTTCATGGCCACCTGTCAAATTCATCTTTACAGTAAAAAATAACTTTTTTTTCCCCTTCTTGATATGTATTTAGCTCCAAATGTCGTACATGCAATCTATTTTTTCTTCACCAATGAGTCAGCCATCAGATTTCTCCCTCCCAAAAAAGCCAAATATTTGTGCACAGCTTGCATAATGTACAAAAACTGGCAATCAAAACATAAGGATAAAATCAAAAGAATATATGCACAATTGTCAATACTGTTATATTACATCAAGGGTGGAATGCACATTGCCCATTTTTGTGCAAAACATTCATCTTCAAATATTTTATGAGGAGAGACTCTCTATCAGAAGTTCAAGTACATTAACCTTTTTACTACCAAGTTTCTAAAAAGTTTTAGATATGCAAAACTATTTTTAAGGGTTGAAAATGAAATTCAAGTGGGACAGTGGTGTCTCAGTGGGAGTGAAAGGGTTAATGTCGAATCAAATTACTTCTCTTTGAATTCTAATGAGATTTCTTTTTGGTTGGAGTATAGAGGAATGATTTTGCATGTGTAAATTCCACCATAAGATTTGAATTTTCCCGAGAGGGGTGTTCCCACACTGTAATGGTTAAAGTACTGGACTGCAAAGTGGTAAGAGATCCAATTCTAGTAGCACTATTATGTTCACATTCGAGCTAATACCCTTGAGAAAGTTATGAACCATCTTATCCTCCCGGCTATTGGTTAAATAGTACTGCTTCTGGTTTTTTACAAGGATTGCTTTGACATTAAATAACCCATGACAGTTGACATGCCATTAAACAAAGAAACTAAACCAAATCAATGTTTCTGAATCTGTTGAACTAAAAAAAAAATGCCTAAAACAACTTTCCAGGGGTTTTAGAATATGCTGACTGTATCCCCAGCAGGAGAATATGACATCTGCCCCTAAAAAGGGGGAAGTACTGGATATGACACTAAACTGATGGTAAGGCTTCAGTTCTAGAGCCCTGGGTGAGTGTAGAGTGTCTCTTCATGGCCATTACTCCCAAATCCTCTCTGGCTTAGAGTGGTAGTATCTCTTTAAAAATCATATTTGATAGGAATACTTGATGCCATATAGCTGTAAATTAGTTATATTAAGACTAGTTACTTGAAGTTATAATTGTTTACTAAGGATTATTATTATTAATAGAAATTGCTTGAAACCATATAACTGTGTGCAAACAAATGACTATTAATAAAGAGAAGTAATTAGTTGAAGCATTTAATTACTGATATTAGATAGTTGTGTGCTTTCCTGTATTTTTATGTAAATTATTTGTATTGGAAAGGAATACTTGATAAATAACTATATGCAAAAAGCTTTTAAGAAACAACTACACAAAAAATTCAAATATAAATGTACAATGAATGAAATTCCCTTAGATTGATTTTGAGATGTCAACTCGCTACCAAAACCAAAAGACTGCAGTCAAGTTATTTACTAAGCTTTGCTTAGTTGTAGCACAAGACTGGATGGATAGGGCACCCAGTGAGACTCACTCACTCGTAATGGTTTGCTAGTCTAACTTGCTAACCATTACATCATGTGAGGTACCCAACTTGAGCAAATTTAGACATTTCTTTTCAGATATATCTTTCTGCTAATATGGATTTAAAAATTAAGAGCAAGAATACTTTGATGTGAAATATAGGAATTTTTTCCCTTCTGAATTCATTTAAGTTAGCTTAGCAATCAGGATAGAATTTGAAATCTCACTATTTTTCTCCCACCTACAAGTGCTGACATTTTATAAAATCTGAATTTACTGTTTTTTATAAATACACAATATACAATTTAAATGAGTGGAGGAAGGTTTCTTTCTTTTTCATTTTTTAGTATTATTATAAAACCAGCAAGTGATTATTCTACATTCATTTTGTTGAAGTTTGTATTGAAATGTATTTGTGGAGGCATTCATCACATTTAAATAGGTTTGTTGAAAATATTTCAGTGGAATGCTTCACATAGTTTGCTTACTGCTCATTCTAATAGACGACCAAAAAGAAGTGTGTGTGTGTGTGTGTGTGTGTCCTGGGGGGGGGGGGGTTGCTTCCTCAACACTGAGATAATTTAAGGAATTTATCTGATTTTGGGATTCAAGTCTTTAAGGGCTAGACTTCAATTCTTAGTGTTATCTATTCAGTTTAAGAGTAGTTGGTTATTAGCTGGTTAAAAAAAAGCTGTTTAACCCCTTCTCTCTTCCATGTAAACTGTTATTAACAATAGGGTAATATTTTATGCTGCCTTTTAAATCTCTTATTACCTTATTATTTTCCCCAAGTGCTACCTGAAGAGAGTTCCTGTAGCAGAGTGGCTAATGTGCTGGACTGTGATATCATAGTAAGCAAGTTCAAACTCCAGTCTTGCTATTACGTTCACTTTCAGACTAATACCTTTAGGAAAGGTATTAGTCCCCTTATCCCATTCAACTATGGGTTAAATAGTATCACTGCTGTTCAACCCACCAATTTTGATGATCCTTTAAACAAAGAAGCCAAAATCAAACCAAATGCTACTACATAACCATCTACATAGGTTGCAATGTAGGAAGTACACTTAGCATAAAGATTATCGTCATAGGAAATGGAAACCAAAGTTCAAATCCTGGACAAGACTGGTTACATTTCATTTGGGGCTAATGCCTTTGAGAAAGGCATGAATCTATCTATTCCCCTTCCCCCAGCTATGGGTAAATAGTAAGCTAGCTTAGGTTCTTTAGCCTTAATTAGGCCACCAGTCTAAGAGAAGGAAAGCTCTAAATTCAAACTAGCTTTACTTTGCTTAAAAAATTGACTCTGTATCACATCCTACTTGTGGGAGAGGGGTTGGGTAAATACATACAAGCCTTGTAATGGTTTGCTATCAAAATGTGAAAATAGGAATTTTAAGTTTTTAATGCAAAAAATGTCAAACAAAAACAAATATAGCAAAGTTCATCTAAATTCAAAAACCTTGTTTCTGGCCTTTTAATAAGACTTGTTTACAAGAGATTGTCAAAATATTGTGAGAGAGAGAGACAAATAGGAATATTTTTTTCTTATTTATTTTAAGATTATTTTCACCTAGTTTTGACCTTTGGTCATCATCAGGAGAAAAAAAGTATTCAAAGGAGTTGATATGCTATAAGAGAAATAACAAAAAATGCACTGGTGAGATAGCATATGCATTTGTTGAATGGAAATGATTTTCTGGAATCCATGTTTCTTCAAATGACTGAGATATTTATCTAATCTTTCTGCATGAATAAGATGTGAAAATTTTTTAAACAGTGTTTAACAGGTTTGAATACAGAGTTTTCCTTTTAGACCAGTTGCCATAGCAAGTTAAAAAGCCTAATTTGCCCTACTATTTATCTATAGCTGGTGAGAGAATTGTTAGATTCATGCTTTTCCTAAGGATATTAATGCTATGTGAAATGCAAACTGCCTTGTCCAGGATTTGAACTTGGTTCACCATGTCCATTTCCTATGAGAGTAACCCTTACACTATGGGCATATCTTTCTCTCTCTCTCTCTCTCTCTCTCTCTCTCATATTAAAAAAAAACAACTATTGAATATGATGACTGCATCTCTGCAGAGAGATAAGGCTCCATTCTTGGAGCTTTGGGGAATGTAGAGTACCTCTTCATTGCCATTACTCCTAGGTCCACTCTGACTTGAAGTGTTAGTACCTGTTAGGGTTCCATCTATGGGTCACATAAAAGTTTAATCATTTACTATGCTTGAAACCATTTAACTGTGTGCAAACAAATGACCTCTGGCTCCTTTTAAAAATCTTACATACTATTCACTTTAAAATCATATATGTATACAGGATTTGGTATTAAATAACCATCAAAGGTTGATATGCCATGAAATCAAATTACCTAACCAATGTGTCAGCTAACATTATTTTGAACATTTGAATGATAATTTTAAAATGCAGGTCATTTATTGGTGAAAGTTATTGATCAAGTCATTAATATCATATCTCCATCTAATATGATAATTAACTGGCAAAATGAATAATTGATTTAATTTGCTTTATCCTAAGCTGCCCCCTCTCTTTCTTGTTAAATGCTTACTACTACTATTACCCGTAAATTTTTTTTGTGGAGTATAGGATCACTGTCTCGTGTCAGTGATGGTACTGTAGTTTCAATAACAGCTGTTTTTTCATAAGGTGATGTTTCCAGCCCTGCTAGATTAGCTGCCCACAAAGGCTAGAGAACCTAATCTGCCCTATTATTTTATCTTATTGTTAGGGAAGAGAATTTCTGCAAAGTAAATGCTAACAGCCAAGTCTAGAATTTAAACTCTAACTGCTACTTTCATTTTCCACTTGCAACTCTATAACAAGGCTGAGTACCATACCAAATTTCACTTGGAGAGAAAGAATCAATCATTTAACCTAAGAAAAGCCAAGATATGGATAAAATTTATTTTAACTCCTATAATATTAATACAATTATCTAATTTATATGCATTTTTAATTAATTCCTTTGCCAAATTCACACACATATATAACACCGTTATTATTTATGTATCACACACATCTAACTTTAAACTACAAAATTCTAGTGGGGTATTCTGTAAAATACACACTGACTTTTTAGTAGTTGTAGTTGTTAAATTTAACATTTGTTCAACTTGTTATCAGTTTGTACAGAGTAAAAATAAAACTTATATAGTTTATATTATGTCTGAGATAACAATATTTCCACATGGACATGTTCACACATAAATGCAATAAACTTGTAGCGAAAATAAACTGACATTAGGTGAAACAAAATTATAAACAAATACACATTCCAGTGGATATTTCTCTGTAATGGCATAAAACACATTAGTTTGGACTATAAATATTACTTTCTTTCATTCATCCCATGCTGAATATGGTAAGGCATTTAACCTGAAAAATGTTAATTATATAGTTTTTGTGTATATGTCCCCATAACTTTTGGGCTAAAGAATCTGGAAAAATAGTCTATCTTATCAGCAAATAATTACGGTATACCAAAAGATTCTACCGTATTTTGAAATGAAATGATTTTTTATATAAAGTATTACCATCCGCATGCTAGAGTCTTGGTTAATTAATTGTATGATAAATTTTTTGTTAGCAAATTCATCTCATGGTAAATTTATTGCAGATTAATTGCTTTTGTAATATAGGGTTTCCCTAACCTTTTAATGCTTTTTATTAGATTCTTAAAAGCAATGATTAAATTCTGAATTTGGCCACAAATAATTTACTTGGGATGAATTTACCATGCAATGAATTTATTGGACACACTACTAATAAACACATTTGAATGCATGATAATCTATTTTGGATAAATTTTTAAAGACTTTTAATAATATGCTGCAATTTTATTGTTCAGTTATTGATTTGCTTGGTTTTCCTATAGGATTATAACCAAATTGTCTGTGTCATTTAGTGAAACAATTATATCCATCTAAATGATTCTTCTCCACTTTAAGTATTCTCTATAACTATCATACTGTGTTCACGTTTAGTAAGTATCTACTCTAACTGGTTAAATGCCTTTTCAAACTGATAACATTTATTTATTTTTATTCTTTTTTTTTTTTTTTTTTTTTTTTTTTTTAAGGGAAAAGAGGTTATCTAGAAAAAAAAAGCTGGAGTAGCTTAATGACTGATATTCATAAAATTAATGTAATATTTAATCCTGACATATTTTTGAGAGAGAAAAATAAACTTGAATCAAAATCTAGAAGTTCTCTCCTAAAATGATGACTCAGTATAATAAATGTTCATTATTAAGTCATCACTTATTTACAATAAAGTAAGTAAATTTTGATAATCAAAATGATTAATCAAGTAGCTTATCAACTTGGCAATCATGTGGCTCCTCATGACCTTCATACTTAACTTAGCTTTGTTCCTTGAGCTTGTCTAGAAAACCATGAATAAATTATTAAAATCATTGCTGTAATCTTATTGAAAATTTATTCACCCTCTTGATACTGTTTAGAATACACTGACTCCATCCTCTGCAGAAGGATAAGACTCCCGCCTCCAAAAAAGTGGGGTAGCTACATCCAGTAGTGAGACTCCAGTTTGAGAGCTGTGGGAAATGTGGAGTCATCCCTTCATCATTACTCCTAAGTTTACACTGAACTGGTGTGGTAGTACCTGTTAGGGTCCCCTTCTATGGGCCAACTAGATCTGTTTTGAAAATTATTAGTTTTAGGATTACTTGATACCACATAACAGTACAAACAAATGATTATTAAACAGGAATAACCAGTTGAAACCATAAAATTATGTATAGATTATTGATTATTAGATAGGAACATTTGAAATGATATAATAGTTTGTGAATTATTTGGAGTAGATGGGAAGACTTGATATCATAACTGTGTGCAAACAAATGATTATTGTAGGGAAAAAATTTTGATTTAAAAAGAAAAAAAATTGCAGTGGATCATTGAAAATAGACCTAGTTATGATTATAATCAAGCAATTACAAATGAATCAAATTTTGGCCTTAAATAACCCGTAAGGATTTGATATTATTATATAAACCAAACCTGACCCAGGGAAGTACCCATGATGAATGACTCTAAAGTACTGGATTGTAACTTTTAAGTGAGTTCAAACTTGAGTTGTGCTATTACTTTCCCTTTTGAATTAATACCCTTGGGGAAAGATATGAACCCCTTTATCCCTCCAGTTATGGTTTAAATAGTTCTTCTACAAGGATGGCGTTGGTATTAAATAACCCATGATGGTTGATATGCTATTAAACAAGGAAACTGAACTGAACCAAACCTGACCATTTATTTGGAGGCATGTTAATGTAATGGTTATTATCATAGGAAATGGAATCAGCAGCTCTTTCAAATTCTGGATATGGCTGTTTGCATTCCCTTCCTCACTAATGCCCTTGGAAAAGGTATGAATCCACCTGTTCTCTTCCTAGCTATTGGTACAGACTAGATTCTTTAGCTTTCATTCAGCAAACAGTCTAAGAGAGGAAAAACTCTCAATTCAAACCAGTTTTACTTTGCTTTAAAAAAATGACCACGTGTCATATGCATGCAAGTACATTAAATAAGGAACTGTTTGTTTTCTATAACAAAATTATTTAGGTTTATAATCAGTTTACTTCCCTTTTTTTTTCCCCCTGTCTTAAGCATTTTCTCTTTTAATGTAAAGAGTTTGAACCAATTTCATTTTTTTTCTTTTTAAAGCATCTTGTTGGTTTTTCTCTTCTTATGATCTGGTACTCATGACTCATTCAGTTACAGTTTTTCTTCTGTCATGATAATAGTATAAAATCTAACTGCATAGTATTTTTCTTTAATGCCAAAGATGGTTGTTAAAGCATTAATATTAAGACTCTGCATTGGACACCCAAAGGAAAAATGCCAGGAAAAAAGGGTTTAATTGAAACGTAAGAGAGAGTATGTAATTAATTACCCAATCCCTTCACCATGAACAGAATATGACTCGAGGTAAATTTTTTAAAGCTTGTTTGAATTCAGTTTTCCTCTTAGGCTGGTTACCTAACCAAGGCTTAAGAACCCAGTCTGTCCTATTTATTCATAGCTGGAGAGAGAACATGTGGATTCATGCCTTTCCCAAGGGGATTAGTGCAAAGTTAAATACAGCTTTGTTTAGGATTTGAACTCTGGTCACCAATTCCATGTCTCACAATTATTACTGTTACACTCAGTGCACCTCTTTAAAGAAAGGGTATGGTAACAACAGTTTAAAGTAGTCTTCCACTCTTGCCTCTAGAATCATTGAATATTAATAAAAGAACTGTATATTTCCATATTTGTTACATTTCTTTTCTAAGAAAAACAGCAGATAATATACATAATGCATGCAGAGATGAAAGTTGGTCAAAATGCACCGCCATCTGGTGATAATTTTGCTTTTGATTTTTGGCCAAATTAGTCATATTAAATTTTGATTTTTGTATCTTTATATCAGGCAACCTTTTTATCTCTCTTTCTTTGACATATTTGGAGAGAGTAGAAATCTATTTAACAAATGCTACTTCAGGATAGATCAATTAACAAAATAAGCAAAACAGTATCTTTGTTTCAACTGTATTGTGTATCACAAGTTGCATTTATTTATTTATTTAAGCTACTGGTGTTCCCATTTATTCTGAAATGTTATTGGTAGTAATCCCTTTACTTTCATAAAAGAATAAGTACCTTTATTTTATATACACACACAACACCCTATATTTTTTTTTTTTTTTTGAGAATTGAAAAGATTTTTTGCAATACCTTGTATAATTGTAGGGGGAAAAAGAATAATTTGTTTCATACAAATATTCAGTCAACTGAATTAGTTTCTAAATTTGCACATGTATTAATTTCTAGGAAAGTGACCAATATCCTGTAGCTAACTTTGATAGCTGTTTTATAACCAGGAATAAATTTTCGCTTTAAGGACCTGAGCTTATTGAAATAACTTTTTGATATCTATTTATAATGAAGCTTTTTTTTATCATGTTAGGAATGCTTAATGTCAAAGTATTACCATATATACTTAAGTATCATTTCAATATTATCCAGGACTATTTGTTGACTTTTGCAGCTGGAAATTGTAGGTGTACCAGTTGGTTTAGCTTTGGCCAACTATTTACACACATAAAGTTTGTATCGTGCGACTCCCTAATATTAAGTTAAAATATGTCATAGAAAGTATGATATGCAAATATATATGGTATCTCTTCTGGCTAGTTCAAGTAAAAGTATATAGGAGCATTTTACAAGAATCAAGGCCGGTAGTATGGAACACCTAGTGAGATTTAATCTCACTAACAATGCTCTGCTAATCTAGCTTACTAATCATTACACCACGTGAGGTGCCTTTAAACCAGTAAATATTGCTTAACTTTTTTGATGAATCAGACTGTATTAAAGTAAAAATGCAGCTGCTAAGTTTTAGGATTTTATGAAAATGTTCCGGTAGCTTCTTTAAAAGCTTTGCTTCAAAATTAATTTTAGTTTGTTTTAACATATTTTTTTACTCTTATCTCTATTAAATGAACATTTTTGAATGAATTTTAATGGTTTTGTTTTATTTTTATTTATTTATTTTTTTTTTTTGAGAAAGTTATTTTATTAATAATCATGGCTACTGTTGTGATTTTAATACCAATAATGTACACAACTCATCAACAACATTGATTGCATGCATGTCCATTCACTGATCTTAGTTATTTGATTTGATTGCTTTGAAATGTCAAGTCAGTGTTTTTAGAATTTGATTTTGCTTCAACTTTGCTCAAGTTCACTTTTGCATACTTTTTGACCTCATATTGATATACTTGTAAATTTAGATATTTACTAAACTTAGTGTGTTATGGGATCACAATAAGGGTGGAACAGATAGACATATTCTGTAACCTGGTTTTGGTTGTAGAGGCTTTACTTGTGTCTTGGGCAGGAAAAGCCTGACAGTTCATCCCTCTTCAGGTCTACAACTGATTAAAATTTAGCTTTCCTTCTTGACCAGATGCCATGCCAAGATTAAAGAGTCCAGTCTACTATTTTCCTGTAGCTGGAGAAAAAAAATGTTGAATTTATACCTTTTCAAGAGTATTTGTGCTATATGAAATGCAATCAGTTTTGTTCAGGATTTGAACTTGGGTATCTGAATCCACTTTTTATAATGATAACCATTAGTCTTGATGGACTTTTAGATTCTCAGTTTTCATAGAATTATTTCTATTTAAAAGATTGTGTGCAAAAAAAAAATTTTTTTTTAAAGTTTAAGATACAACTGCATTAAAAAAAAAATGTAAATATGAGCAGAACTCTAGACATGAAATAACTCAAGAAGGATTAACATGCTGTTAAAATTGATCAATCTAAAATCCCTTTTGAATAACTTTCTTGTGTGTAATTAGATTAATGAGCAAGGTAAGTTGAAAAGTTCTGATGGACAATATCAGTTGTAAACAATAAAGTTTTGTCTTGTATGGCATGTATAGACAGGCTGATCTTTATTATCTCTTGTATTTTCTCAAAATATTCTTTTTGTCATTGTTCTTTAGAAGATAAACCAGCAAGAGCTCTTAGTTTGGTTGCCATGCCAAGGTTCAAGAGCCCATTCTGTCCTATTTACCTATAGCTGGAGGGAGAATAGTTGGATTCATACCTTTCCCAAGTGTATAAGCATTATATTAAATGCAAACAGCCTTGTTCAAGATTTGAACTTTTGTAGTAGAATCCACTTTCTACAACAATAATTGCTATGCCACACACATCTCCAGTAAGTCTCATTTTTATAAGAATATAAAAACTGTTTTAACAGATAGTAGGGATGCAACAATATATTTTTTGCAGTATATGTATCAGAATATTTAATTCCCTATATAATATTTATTTAATGAAATACCAAAGAAATTTTGCATGTTCACATATAATCAAGGCTGCATTTTTAATGTTTACTCTTTTTTAAACTTATAAACAAATAATTTACTAAATTCTGTTTTGAGTATAATAGGTTTTTTTTTAACCTTTCCATAGTTTTTGTTTGAAAAGTCAGGATAGCATTACTTTAAAACTTGAGGTATATATATTATCACAAGTAAAAACTTCTGAGTAAAACTGCTTAACTCTCTGGTGTGTTTTCAAAATAAATGATTTTCTAGAGAAATATTTCTCAAGTCTAAAAGTGTGTGGTTTCAAAAGATATTGAATGTTTTATTTCTTAAAAATAGTAAATAAGACTTTAAAACAGTTTTTTTATTTTTTTAAATTTTTTTATTTTGTGAAATAAATGTCATGTATCAAGTGAAAAATAACAAAATATACCAATTCACTGGTGAATTAATTGCAACTCTATAAAATAGTACTATATAAATTTGAGTATCATTCAATACTATCTACGATACCAGTTGATCTAGGCTTAACTTTTGCCAACTGTTCCACCCATAGTTTGTATCTTGCATATGATGTGGCACCCTAATATTAGGTTAAAATTTAGGTCTTAGAAATTTGCATGATACATGAATATAAATGGTATTTGTAACTTCAGAAAGGAAGTAGTCAGCTTTTTGGGTTTTTTGTTTTATATTTACGATGTTTTAGCATAAGGTCAGATGAATAAGATAATTGGGAAGAGGTAATGCTTTAAAAATCGACATTCAAAATCTTGACTAATCACTAATGTGTATTGGAAGTATTCAGTTATCTTTGCCACCAATTAGACCTTTAGGCCAGTTTTATTTTATCTAAGAGCAATGTGCATTTATGTATCTCAATGCTTCTGTTTATCTAGTTAGGAAGAAATGTTATGTTTTTTAATTAGTGGTTATGAGAAGATAAAAACCTTAGCAGTTTAATCTATTCCTCAAGTGTTTTGTATTAAATACTAAGTATTTGTTAATATGAATTTGTTGTAGTTTTGAGTATTTCTTATTCGGTGTCTCATTATGATTTTCTTATTGGATGTATCATGATTTTTATGCTACAGTTGCATAGCCTATTAGAAATTGACTAAATAAATATAACTTGATATTTTTATGACCTGGTGTTGCTTCTAGTGGTGAAATGGTTTGTGAGTTAGGCTACATGCCATCATTAGTGAGTTAAATTTTCAATTGGTGCCCCATACATCTGGCCTTGTGCTTAACTAATCTAAGTAACCAACATATTTAGGGCCTGGTAATACTTAGAATATCTGGCTGGTTACTTTTTAAATTGTAATCCAAAGTGTGAAGTAATAGTGCTTTTAATATTTTCTTGAGACATTAGAATGTCTAGAACTACCACAGAATATTCTTCATCAGTTAAAAAAGTCTCTCTGTCAGTTGTAGCCCTCTCTTCTAACTTGTCACTATGATCTATTTTTCAGCAGAGAGATCAGCAGTTTACTAATCCCCTCCCCCAACAAACTCTCTTTCTCTGCTATCTACTGTTACTTATGTGTTAATATATCCAAACTTCCAGTGCAAAATAAGCTGCTGCAATTCTAAATCAACACCTGTCTAGTGACAGCTAACCTCTGGCCTCACCCTCTTAGCTATTTTAAACTGTTTTATTGATGTGAAACAGTTTCTATGACATCTTATATAGTTTCACTTCTGTGAAAGTCAAAATAATTTTTTTAAAAATTCATTTCTTTTAATTTTTAGCGCGGATTTGTGCCTTAGAAATCACTTTCCATATTCCCCCCTCCCAAAAAAAAGCAATGTTGGTACTTCATAATGTGTGTAGGTTTACTGAGATTTTTACTTTAATTTTTAGTTAGTCCACTTATAAAATTCCATATTAAATTCTATTTTGTGTGAGCATAAACAAATTTTCAGCAACCTTTATAAAATTTCTGCTTGTTAGGCAAACTTTATTGGAGTGAGATTAAAGATATATTGTTTGTTTATCCCTCTCTTATATGCTTGTACTACAGATTATCATGGATAAAGAAGTGATTTGAATTATATATTAGCTTTAACAATTAGGTACATACTAGAAGATACAGCATCCATTGGTTCCTGTTGCAATGGGTCTGTGATATTGATATTTTTATGTAACAGATTCTGAGTAACATTTCATAATTATTTTGAGAAATTAGATTATTTAAAAAGGGGAAAAAAGTTCTGCGCAATTGCAGACCCCACAAAATTATCATTCAATTGCAAATTTGACTGGAAATTACTTAATTCTATAAGCTAGAGGATCTTAAATGTAATATTAAAAAAAAAAAGTCACTTTGATATTGATATCTGCTGAGTTACCATTACATATATACATGCATGCAAACATTAGAATTTTAGTTATACATAGATAATTGATTGATTAATAGGTTGGCATATAATGTTCTTTAACAGACAGTTGTATAAAGATTGTCTGAGGATGATGTGATAAACATTGAAATGTTAATAAAACCTGTCAATTCTTGATTTGTTCATTACTTACAAGCATTTTTCTTTTCGAATTAACTTCCTTTGAGATAATATAAAAGTTCTCTCGAATGATTTCAAACTTAAAGTAGGAAAACTTATATATTTATATATAATTAAACCAATTGAACACTATTTTCATATCACAAATCTCTGTTAGTAATTCTGCTTTTAACTTTAAAAAATCTACTACTGCAAAGAGTATAGATTTTGGTGAACCAATTCCATCACCTCTGAACTCATCAGAATATTCTTTATCATGACCCATAATCTATTTGATACATTTGTATGTCAGCATTGGTGTCACCTGTTCTAAGTGTCAGTGCTTCAGCCAGCATCTATCAACATCCCTACTTGTTTGTAGGAAATAGTATATATTATGTGATGGGGGTCTTCCCTGTCCACCTCAATTGTGTCGGTTGACATTTATTCTTCCTATGCATTGACCTTCAAATGGTATCATGTTGCTTGCTGTTTTAATTTCTGTACTCCTTGATTCAAATGACTTTTCACTACTTGCAAATAAGTGATTACCCCCAGGGTTACTATTATTACCTTGTCAAGATATTGGTTGGTGCAGTCATGGCTAAAATTTATTAATATATTATGACTATAATGTGCATGCTTTCTTTTATCATAAGTTTTCAGTTTTGTTTTGAATCTATAGAAGTTGAATAATTTATATTGTGTGTATGTGTGTGTGTGTATTGAACATTAAATTACAAGACATAACTAATTTATTAGTGTTTAATACAATTTACATGATAAAAGAATCAGTAAACTATAGATGCAAATGCATCTTTAATTCTCAAATTATCCTTTAATGGGAACTAAGAAGATCACAAATATTAGGTTACAGGTTTGTGATTTTGAGCCACAAATCATCACATTCTATGTTCAAAGTGACTCTCTGTTTGCTAAGTAAATAATGCACTTGGCTATTCTCTGATTCTATTATATATGAACTTGAAAAAGTTAATAAAATGGGCTCAACTGGAGCACAAAGTTTGAGATATTTTGCTACAGTATTTTTATTCATCCAGTAATATCCAATATCTTTAAATGTATACATAGATTTCACTTCGATATTAAGCCATTTCAATAATTTCTTTAAGAAAGGTATCTAAATTTCCACTTCGACATCAAATGAAGAAATATTTCATTCAGGAATTTTCATGTTTAGAAGATCCTTGAATCAAGCTTTAAAGCCTCCATGCAAATTCTTTGATTAACAAGTTGTTAGTTATCCAAAACACTTTCTGATTTCCCTATAGAGGACAAGTTTGCAAAATACTGAAAGTTGTATTAGCCCTTAATAGGTTTGTATAAAACAAGTTTAGTCTGGAATACTAAACTAACTGCTCTAATCATAGGGATTTACACATGTAAATTAGTAAATTCACCCCTTGTGTACCCTAATGCTTTTTTTTTTTTTTTTTTTTTTACCATACCAAAATTTTATTCACTTAAAGGGACCTGTTCACTCATATTCTCATAAATTATATAAGAAATTGAATTCTGAATAAAAGCTTTTCATTTTCGTTGACTTTTATTTCTAAAATTCTATTGTTTAATTTCAAAAGATTTTTTAAGATGTATTAATATTCAAACATATCCAGAATCTTGACAAATATCAATTGCTAAAACTATTTTCCTGAAGATAATTTACATTTTTATATAATGTTTGTATTTCACATAGTGTGAATACCCTTGGGGAAGACTATGCATTTAATCATTCTACCTTCAGTTATGGATAAATAGTAGGGAGGACTGAGCGTTTTAACTTTGCTCTGGCAACCTCTCTAGGAGAAGGAAAACTGAATTCAGACCTGTTAAATTTTGCTTAAAAATTGACATGTCACATCCTAGTTGTGTGGAGGAGTTGATATATTAGTATTTTGTAGAATCCCATATAACATGAATCCCAAATTATTTAAACAGAAGAAATAACAAATAAAAACTTGTTTACAAATTTTTATGCCTGTACAGATATTGAAGTAAAATAATTTTCTGCACTTTTTAAAAATGATTTAATAAAGGTACAAAAATAGTGAAAAAAATTATTTTTTTAGAAATTGTGCAGTTATGTTACTAATTTTGCATTGCATTAAAAATGCAGCAAAAATAAGCACTCAATGATTGGTACTGTCTTTGGTTTATTGCTTTGGAAAAAAAAAAAATTTTTTTTTTTTTTTTTTTTTTTATGCAATGACTAAGCTTAACTTTGCACAGATTGTTAGACAATCTTAGAAATAGTTATGAGTAGTGAAGATCATTTGTTGGTGTTTTTTTTTTTTTTTTTTTTTTTTTTTTTTGTATAATTGAGTGTTTGTGAGAAGTGCCTCTCTTGTGGATGTTCATTATGCCAGATTTCATTCTCTGTTTTCAGTTTAAAAAAAAAATGGCTGCTGAGATTTGCTGCTGTTCTTGCCTCCTCTTTGCTTTCACCATTTGTCTTAGTTAATTTTGTTTAAATGCTTTAAGACTGAAACACTTAAAGTATTCGTATTATTTTGCTTTTTGACACACCACTTGACATGTTTGTGTTTGCCTTTCAAAATACCATAACATTTTTTCCTTTTTAAAAATGAAGAACTTGTATGATGTGGTACTGAAAGTTCTTGGCCTGATCAAGATGGATATAAACCTTGAACCATAAAATGCACATGCTATGGCATATATTCATTTTGTGGTTTAATACACTTGGCACATCATTTTTCATTCCCCTTTAATCTAAAAAAAAAAAAAAAATAATAATAAATAAAATAAAAAGTATTAATTCTCATTTTGGTTGAAACAAAAACTTTTCAGTACCCCCCCTACCTCACATGTGTTAATGCTAAATTTATTTAACTTGAAAATGCATCATAATTACTGCATATATAGTTATTTGCCAACTCTTAGTTCTTCTCAATGGTATTTGTTCAATAGAAAAGAAAACCAACATACTATCTCACTAACTTTGAAATAAAAACTTTGGTCAAGTGAGCAGCTTTTTAAAATATATATCTCTAGTGACCTATGCAAAAATAGGAGATTTACAATATGAAGAAATTTTATTGAAGTTGCAAGGGCCATAAATGCCCAGTTTGTTAAACTTCCTTGGATTGGATCTCCTAGCCAGTTAATTGCCAATAAGGTTTCTTCCTCTATTACACGCTGTTATAATGCAGCTATGGTTCAAACCATCTTTACTACTTGAGCTGTATTTCACTCTATTCATAAGGATGTGCTCCCTATCTTCCAACAAAGCAATTTAATTTATAAATTTCAATGTTGCGGTAATGCTACATATATAGGTTGCATTTCCCAACGCCTTGAGCTTAGAGTTAAACAGCATGTTCCAAGAGATATCTATAACCACACAACATCTGAGCATTCAAAATTGTTCGATTCTGCCTTCTGTGACCATTTGAATGCCTTAAATAGTTGTTTGGTCAATTACAGCAATGAGTGTTTTGTGGTCTTGTATAGAGCTAGGACTAAGCAACATCACATTGTTCTAGAGGCCATTTATATTCTATTTAATAGGCCTTCTCTATGCAAACAAAACCTTAAACATGCTTAAATTATTAGATATTTTATACTTGACCTAGGTCCCTCACCCCGCATGGCTGTCAATTTTCATTCTTGCTTCCCTTTGTGTAATCTTATTTTACATTGTTTTAAACAATTTCCGAAGGCTGTAGCTTGACATATCTCAGATGAAAGGGCCCTTGTGACTTCAATAAAATTTCTTCATATTGTAAATCTCCTATTTTTGCACATGTCTCTAGGCCTTTGCCCTTTTGAATTTGCATGTACCAACAATTTATATTATATAAACAACATTTTAATGATGTAGTTACATCATAAATGTTTTGGAATTTTATAGGCTTGGAAATGACACTTGTTCCCCTCATCCTGTTTTGATTGAGACCCCTGCTTCCTCAATAAAAATATAAAATTCCTCTCCTCCAATTTAATCAAGCCTACTATACAAAGTTTGTTTTCCTTTTTTTTCACACAACTGAAGTGAATCAGCTAATGTATACTTTGTAATACCTACAGGATTAAATTTTGGTTAAAATATAGAAATAATCATTTGAATATTTTTCCCATTAAATGAGAATCTAAGATGTTGAGATTTATACCATATTGCTAAATCAGTTTTGTTATTCACTCTCAAGTTTTTAATCGGAATAAAACACAATTTTAAGAAGATTGGGAATTGAGATTCATTTGATTGTCCAAGCATAACTACAGTTTGTTTTCACCTTTAACAATTTCTGGCAAATGTTGTTTCCATCTGATAATTCTTAAAAGAATATTTCTTTTGTCCTTCAGCAATAACTTTATTCAAAAACTTGCTCTTTGCATCTAAACATTTGGTGTCTTGTTTCAAATGAAACATTTCCATACTCTTTATATTCTATTTCTGTTTGTAATTTCTTCTGTGTATTGTCCTTTCTGGATGCATTGGCCAATAATTTATCTTCTCTACTGGCAATTCAGTCATTTTAAGGTACATTAGCTATTTTCCTTATTTACTTGTGTGTTTCCAGAAGCTTATCCTTTTTCAGTGGAACAGAATCTGATCTTTTTAGGAATACAAAAATAGAATTGTAATGTTTGAGAAAGTCTGTGGATATCATTGCTTTTTTGGCATAAACCCAAATTCTTTGTAGAATACAAGTTTAGATTTAAGCTGAAAAGCAATTCTTAAACTTGGGCCAGTTTATGTATTTAGAGAACAAAATTGTTGCAAAAAATATCAGGATGATGTTAAGAGGGTGAGGGGCATTTTCTCATTTAAATATTCTATGAATCTTTCTAAGTGCTATGAGTTAAATATTTATACATTGTTAGCAATAGATTTTACAAGAAGATATAGACCACCATGCATATTAGTTAGTCACTTGGATAAAGCTGTTGTAAACATCTGGTTTTTCATCTATCTTAAATATTTTTCCCTTATCATGAAGGTCACGTTCTGTAACTTTTTTAATATCTACGATCTTTTTATAAAAATCTAAAAATCCAATTAGATATGTCTTGTTTTAATCTGCTCAACCATGCAATCAAATGTTTGAAGCTAATAGACTAATGAGAAAACAAAAAAAATTCCAACTCCAATTTTAACATGCAATAATATTTACTCAACATTTTTACTGACAGCTATCAGGTTAGTAACAAGAGGCTGAGAATAGAAAGCTTCTTCGTCTACCAGCTAACATGACTGTTAATAGTTTAAGAGTAGTGTGGTACTGGCCTGATTCCAATATTACTGTAATATGTTCATTAGAAGTACAATTATCAGTAACTGAATGTAAAAATATTCCCTTTCATCGGGGTTCTGATGAATAAATAGTAGTTTGCTTAATTAAACCATATGAATAGGTTAATTATTAGATTGAATTTTTAGATATTAAAATAACTTCCAATATGAATTTTTGGAGTGCACAAAAAAAAAAAAAAAAAGTCTGGATGATCCTTATTCATCATAATAGGAATAATAGACAAGGGTTATCTAATACACATTAATCTTTTTTCATTAAAAAATTTTTTTAAATCTAAGTTCAGTTTACCATTGATTGGATGCAACACAAGGTTGATTTTTAAGCAGAGTACTGTTGGTTTGAATTCAGTTTTCCTTCTCTGGTTTCTCATAGGTGGGGAAAGAAGATATAGATTCATATCTTTCTCAAGGACATCAGTACAAAAGGAAATGCAAACAGCCTTGTCCAGGACTGAACTTTAATTGTCAATTCCATTTTCTATTACTATAACTTATACCAAATGAATCTTCTTTTTGAACAATTTCAACTTTTGTTGTCTCTCTAAAGTGTAGACATGACCTACTTTTATTGATTGGAACATTAGATCTATAACAAACTAATAATGGTGGTTTAGTGAGAATATAGTGATGTTTATTTTACTTTTAAGACATTTTGAGTCTAAAGAGTTTATTCTTTTTGAACAATTTTAATTTGGTCTGACGTTGGGGAATCAAAAAGTCTGGATGCATAAGCCATCAGGTAAACCAGCTCCTCAATACGACTTATTCATACACACAAGGGTGCTGAAAAGTTCTTGGTCCAACTTAAAAGGAAGTTATCTTGGGCAATGAATCTGCCATTTCACATATTCATCCTGAAGTTTAACTTGCTTGGCACACTGTATCTCAGATTTCTTTAACCTGACGTTTCCCAACTTTTTTTGCACAAATGCACATCCAAAGCATTTGGATGCTTTCTGCTGCCCACAAATTATATTCCAATGTAAGTCACCACCCCTTCATAACTCTAACCCCCCACCACCACCGTTAACACTGCTGCAGTGTTATTATTTATGGATGGATCAGCTTCCATTTCCTTGTTTGAATGATGTTAGTTGCTACTACACTTGAATCTTATACAAATCTGTTCAGCAGTTGTAAGAAAGAAATTTATTATCATGACAAACATCATACAAGGTTTTTGAATTTGACTCGGGATCCATAAGCTGTTCACACCTTGCACTGCTAGATAGCTGTTTGCACACACTATTAATCTCAATTTAATCAAATTTAATAGCATAAAAGCTTATTGCTCGGTGCCTGACGTACCCCTTTTTAGTTAAATGTAATGAGGCCCAAGACATTGTTTGGCGCTGCTGGGAGTGTCTGGGCTATGGCTCTGCACCTAGACCCACCTTTTAGTTCTTGTGCAACATTTGTCCAGTCAGTGGGATGTACGACAAATACCAAATAAAAGCATAAAAAACATAAAAAATGACAAGCTAACTGGTTTTGATTTTCGCTAAATCGAGGATAATATTGTATAAAACAGGTTGGAAAAAAATCCTAGGGGAAATATGTATGGTGGAGGGGGAAAAAAATTTGTATTGGAGACGATATTAAAATAAGTCCTAGCAGACATTCTCTCTTTTTACAGAGACAGCCTGCCGGACAAAATATGAATTGTCTTCAGTATTTTAAGATGGAATGAAGAATGTGACTTGCTCAGTATGGAGAATGTCAACACTAAATTTCTCTGCAGAGTCACATTTTTTTATAGGCCGTTCGGCAATTGAAGATGTATGTATTTTTAAGATTATCAGTCTGGCTAATATTAAAGTTTTCCACTTTCATTGGGACATGTTGTTTAGTTCTGGCATCCAACCTTTGGTTAGTTCTTCCTATGTAGCACAAACTGCAACTACACTTAAATAAGAAAATTATGTTCAGGAGGAAAAACGTCTTTATGGATAGATGTCAGAATAGGTTTAGTGTTAAAAACAACTTATTCATTGGCTGAAAAATAGCACTTTATGCGATTTGCTTAGCTAATCTATCACTAATTCCACCCAGCCAAGGGAGACATGAATAAACAGGGCACTTCTTTTTTTTTTTTTTTTTACTAATGCCTGTTTGATTTTATTAAAGTCAGCTATTTTATTCTTAATAACTGTTTGCACAACTTTCATAGAAAAACTTTTGTTGAAAAGAGTCGTTAAAATAATTATCATTGAAATTTTTGAATATTCAAAATATTGTGCTTTCTCTTATGTATTGCACTATATAAAGCATCTTAGTATGGGTATCTTGAAAAATTATTGAAGAAAATGTTTTCAATCTCTAAAGATATAATTATTTGTCTTTTTAAATATCTGTATTTTGAGCCTTGGAGTATTTAAAAAGAACAAAAAACATAGTTCAAATTACATGTCAGCTATGAGGGTTATTAATTAAAATTGATGAATTGATGTAGAAAAAAATGAATGGTTGATTTATGAAGTTGGCTTGTGGAAACACTTGTAGAGTGCTAATAAGAAATAGCAAAATTGCTATTGGCTGTTTGCCACAAAACTAAATGCTATAAAACAGACTTGGATGAAAAAAAAATGAGTTATGCTTGGGCCTAAAACACTTAAATCTCAATTCATGGTTTTCAATATCATTCAGGTGTATAAAAAGTACGAGAGTGAGTCAAGTTTTGCAATATTTTGGGAACAATTGAGGCACAATTTGGCAGCTCTGGATGTTTTGCCAAGTTGATGAAGGTGGCAAAACACACAGGACTGTGAGATGCTGAGCTCGCTTGATACTCTCAGAGTGCTACTTGCTGGATTTACCTCTATGACTTGGATGGAGCATGTCCTCAGAATTCATGGTTTTAGGCCTATCTTAGCTTTGCTTGATTGCCAAGGTCCTTGTAACCCAAGCCAAATTTCTTGAACCATCTGGTTATAGTACTCTCATCAATTGTACTCTCACCTTTTGCATAACAAATGATTTTTGTTGTTTCTGCAGCATTATGTCCCAGTACGAACTGATAAGGCATAAGTTTTCAAATTAGACTACATTGCATTTGCTTCTGTACAGCTTTCAAATCCTGCATGAATTGAAGCAATACACATGTCAGTGCATCATCTACCACAATACTACCAACCACAGCAGGTACTTTTCATGACTTGAACTGCTTCAGTCACATGATGTACATGCTACAAACTAGCACATAAAATATTGCAAAACTTTTGTTTCATCCTTGTATTTTTGTTTAACCAACTGAGATTTCATGAACATGCCAAGAGCTTTTGTATATTAAAATAATAATAATAAAGCTTATGCAATGATTGATATAGAGTATCTTTTAACAGAGAGCAAAATAACACTGTTGGTTAGAGCAAATTTCCAGCTACAAAACATTATTTTTCCATAGACTAACTTCCGTTGGTTATGCTTTTTTGCCTGCAGTGAACAAGATCCTGTATACTACACAAATAAAAAAAGTCTACAACAGAAACAATTTACTGCAGTGATGATTATGTCATCATCAGGAAAATGCTGTCCATGTAGTTGTTGCTCAATTCATTTAGGTGAGCTGATTGTGGTACTATAACTGTGCTCATATTCACTGTTTGGTCTCCTTTATAGATGTCCAGTGAGTACAATTTATTTCTGCATACACTTGTTTTCATGTCAGATGCCATTTTGCTAGACTACCACTTAGCTGCTATCTATGACAAGTAAAAAAGGAAAAGTTATTGGTGGGAAATTGCAGTCTCTACTGCCATACCACCTTCCTCTGCTGTTGTGGGACAGCATAATGAAATAGAAAGGATTACTTTTTGAGTGACCTCTTATAAATGTGGCATGCAAGTTGTTGTCCATCATTGGCAAAAATGCAAAGCCAGTGGTAGTGGCTGTAGAAAAAGTGTTTTGTAGCTATCCTGCTCTTTGTATCTTGTTTCTGTGGAAATAAATAGGCTTTACTTTTTATGTGTGATCAACTGCTGGCTTACAGGAATCATTTTCACTTCAGAGATGACAATGAGACAACTATAAAAAAAGTAGAATTGTACCAAAGATCTGTTAGCGACATAATGGTGGATGCTGCTCGAAGTTTGCAAATGAGCTGGAGTCTTTTCTCATAGATTCTTCATCTTGATTCAAATATATTAAAATTTGTCTTTATAAAATTCATTATGTAGGAGTTGATGTGCCATAAACTTTATTGATTGATCTCTTGACTTGTTTGAGAAATGCAAAATGCTTTTCAAATAGTTGATATTTTATATGTGCAATAAAAAACCCAAAAAAGACATCTGTTTATTCATTATATCTGCATGTGTATAGTACACAATGTGTTCACCCAACTCCTCTACCATGAACAGTAAGTGATGCAAGGATAATTTTTAAATGTAGAACAGCTGGTTTGAATTTGGAGTTTCCCTCTTTGACTAGTTGCTAACCAAGGCTAAAGAACTCAATCTATCCTATACTTGTAGCTGAGGGGAAAACAGATAAGGGCATTAGTGACATGTGAAATGCAAACAGCCTCATTCATTGAACTTGAGTTGTTGTTTTCATTTCCTGTGAGGATAAATGCTATGTGTGCTTCTATGTTGTACATAATGTATAATTATATTTACTTTTTTCTGTAAAGACTTTTCACAGAGCACATTTACTACGCTTTGATCTTGATAGAAGACTGAATGATACTCTGATCTATGTATAGATAATCCAGCCATTTCTTTATAGCCACTATGTTAGTATCTTTTTGTGTAATTACTCTAATTTAGAACAGTAATCTTTTTTGGTATAGTAACTGTGCTTAAAATGCATGTAGTGGGAGTCTCCATGGCATTTATGGCTAATGTGTTGGACTGCAACGTTGTAGTAAAATGAATTTTTCTCCTTGAAAAATAGAATTATAAGTGTATTCTTTGGTATGATACTGTTTTTTTTTTTTTTTGCTTTAACTAACACAAATACAGTAAGTTTTAGGATTCTGAATGGTTGTAATTAGTTAGGAAATCTTATTTCTAAAAGATGCCATGGTATCATGTCAAGCCATAGTGTCCAGCACAATAGTAATAGATTTTAAATATATATTGCAGCAACATAAACTTAAATGAACAAATAATCAACTGGATGTAATGTAGTGATTGAAACAAAAGATATTTATTCGAATAATAGAGATTATGAATTTATTAAAATTATGGCAAATGACTTGCCATTTAAGTACTTGGGAATGGGCTTCAGTTTCAATTTGTATCTCATAAACTAATTCAGATCTTTTATTCAGTTTTCAGTCAATTCAAATAACTAATCACACATTCATTTATGAAATATTCAATGTAAAGATTTAGAAACTCTTCTCTGTGCATCTTAGCAGTTTAAGAGACCATAAAGAAATTCTTATATTTAATACTACAGGGGGGCGGGGATTACTTTTAAATAGCAACCTCTTCATTGATAAATATGTATGCTTGATTTAAAAACAAATTATTTGTTGAAAAGCTATATAAAGGATAATATATTTCATTAAAAGAAAAAAAAATACAAGTTTTCTCTGCTTGACCACATAACTTTGTTTAACAATACTGAAATACTTTTTATAGCAAGTATATCCTAAGCTTGTTTAATTTTTGGCTTTAGGCCTTATTTTAATTTTGCATGAGAGTAGTACCTTCCTTCAACATGAACATCTTGACAGAATCATTTTTGAACACAAGGTTAAGGTAACTTGTAATTCTCTTTTATGTAAGCTTACACATTTCTAGAAAACTTGCATAAGCATATTTGTGATTGTGAAAAACAAAGCAGAAGTTCTGCTGGGCTAGACATGTTGCAAGGTTCAGATGGTAAATGCCATCTTTTGTATCCTGTGATATCTCACCTTAGTTAACAAAATCTAGATATTTAGCCAGTTTTTCACTTAATTTTGCTGTAGAGCACAACAACCATTCCAACACCAAATTTTTTTTAAAATAGTGAAATTGCTTTTTGTAACCTCCTTAAAATAATTGATCTTTTCTAAAACTTTGAAATTAGATTGCTTTTATAACATCCCGTGAAAATGTAGAAAAGGATACACAAAACCAGCAGTCATTCTAAAATCTCATTTAAAAAACATAAAGTTATATTTAAAAGGGGTCGGGTGGAAAAGTCTGGTTTGGTAGACTATATCTGGATGAGATCTATAACATTTTCTGGGAACACTGCTAAAGAGTGAGAATAATTAGAAGCTTTATACATCAGCTCTTTGGTTAGTTGCCTCCTGTGTTGGGCCAGTATAGATTTCAACAAAGGCTGCTGCGTCTCAAAAGATTTGGAAACTTCTCATCTGTTTACTTTTCTCTAGAACAGCTTCTGGTTTGTGTTTATGATTATTGCATGGTAGGTTTTATTTTTCTGAAACTACTTTGCTGTATAGAAACAAAATGCAACTTGAAACAGCTGTTGTTCTTATTTTTATACATAAAGCCTATTGTTAACTTACCTGTAATTTTAACCTTTATCAAGGTATTTATCTCAGTGTTTCTAGGCTCTTCCTTTCTTTAAGTGCTTCTCATTCCATTTATATTATTAACTCATTTTATCTTCTCTCTTTATTTGCTCATAGTTTGACCAGATTCTGAAACTGAACCTTCATTTTTATTTATTTATTTTATCTATTTATCTTTTTTTTTTTTTTTTTTTTTTTTTTTTTTTTTTTTTTAATAAACACTTTACCACACTTCTTTTGATTGGTTACTCTTGATTCTTTCTTTCAGCTTCTGGTTGTGAAACATTCCTTATCGCATTGTTGTATCTGTTATTTCTTTTCTTTTTGTTTTTATATAGATATGGATCTTTTGGTCTTTTTTTTTTTTTTTTTTTTTTTTTTTTTTCATTTAGCTTTTCATTTTCCTCTTTTTCTTTGTGTGTGTGTATATATATATATATATATTGCAGCTTATTGTATACCAGGTGACATATTCCCTGAGCAGTGGAAGTGTGTTTATCTGTGTGGGAGGGAGGGCTCCCTTGTCTTAATATTTAGGATAGAAAGTCGTATCAATTAGTCTCCCTTTTTTTTTTTTTTTTTTTTTTCTTTTTTTCGACTACTAGAGCACAATTTTTTTTTTTCCCATTGTTCTTTGCTGCAGTTTTGGATTTCACCTTGACTTTTGACAAATGTACTTCTGATATTGCTACTGCAGCATAGCAATCCTCTTTGTTGCCGTTAGTGGGAATTGTCTGTGAAATTTAAGGTTTTTATTTACAATATCTAAAGAGGTCTCCTAAAAGGGGCTAAATGATATTTAGTAAAAATGTGTGTATTTGTTGTAATAGTTTTCTAAATCGTAGATAAATGAAATGTTCTGGTTATGACACTAAACTGCATCTAACAGTGAGGCTCTAGTTCATTGCCATTATTCCCAGGTTCACTCTGACTTAGAGTGGTAGTACCTGTTATGGTCTCGTTCGTGGGTCAAATAGATTTGTTTAAAAATTATTTGTATTCAATAGGAATACTTGGTGCCATATTACTGTAAATCATTTATATTAAGAATGTTCACTTGAAGTTATAATTCTTCATTAAGGATTATTAGTTACCTGAAACTATATAACTGTACAAACAAATGACTATTATTCAATAGAAATCATTACTTGAAACCTGCTTAGTTATTAGTATTAGATTGGAATACTTAAAGCCAGACGACTGTGCAAATTATTTGTATTAGATAGGGATACTTGATATCATATACCAATGCAAAAAGCTCTTAAGAAGCAGCTACATGAAAAATGTAATGAATGTATAATCAATGCAATTCCCTAAGTTCTAGGCATAAAATAACCCAAAGCAGGTTGACACACCATTAAAAATCGGTCAGCAAATAAAGAATAGGAATTTAGATTTTGAAAAACAATATTTCAATCGCATTTTTGAAAATGTCCATTTGATATTTGAAATAACTCAAAATAGTTTGTAGAATTTCTATTCATGCTTGAGCTAAACATTCAGTCTTGTGTGAAAACAGGAGAATATTAGTTTTAAAAAAAACTATTAAGACAAACTTTGTCTAATGTCCTTAATAAAAACTTGTTTACAATATGCTGATCTCACATTCAGAGGAAAAACCTATTAAACAAAGACTTCTTATTTAAAAGCTTGTATATTCTCACCAGATAAAAATCCCCCTCGAGTTTGATTAACCAACATAGTCACTAACTTCATTCATAGAAACAAAACTAATTAAAAAAAAAAAATGATTTAATGAGAAAAGTTGTACTATTCTTTGTATTGCAACACTTATTAAATGTTAAAATGTATGTAAAGGAATTTCAAATTTATTTTTAGATGAAACATTGTCTATTATTTTACTCTTTGTTTTTCACACCAGTCTCAACTGAAATCTGAATGATAGCAAGTTTTCTCAGATCTCTGCGACACTTAAAGTATTTGAGCTGATCTTGAGTGATATGGTCCTGGTGGTTTCTATTCTTCCTCTAATCTCCAATTCCTCTAGTTACTTTTCCAGGCTTTTGGGGACCATTCCAAAGGTACCAACAACAATTAGTATCATGTTCCATTGCTCTCTGACAAGATCTAAGTGTCTTGTCTATCTTTTTGTTGTCTTATGGCAAAATCCACTAGATAAGTTCTTCTCATCATCTAGTATTTTCTGTCATCTTCAGTATTCAGGCTTTTTTTTTTTTTTTTTTTTCCTTTAATTGAAAATCAATCTGGTTATCAATCTGTTGTTAACCTTAGTGATTTATAAAAGAAAAATTTTGGATAAAAGAACATGCTAATTATACGATTAACAAAATAAACAAATTTATTTTAGAAACCGGACATTGGCATAATGGTTAGTGTTCACCAATGGCCCGGGAGGCCTGGGTTCAGTCCCAGGTCGAGTCATAACAAAGACTTTAAAAATGGTACTTGATGCCTCCTTGCTTAACACTCAGCATCATAAGGTACGGATCAAGGGTAAAGTGGAGAAATCCTGGGAAAGGAGTAGTGCCCTTCCCTACACCTTGGTGTAGTAGTTATCGAAAAGGGAGCCTTCAGGTCACCCTCGACTATGGTTGCCAACTTTACTCAGTTATTTTAGAAACTGGTATAGAAAATAATAATCTTTGGTTCAAAGAGCCTAGAGATATGTTTAAGTACATGATCAAATTCATCATCATCATATCGTGCTGGTAGCATGGATATCCCTGACTCTCTCTCGCCACTCCTCCCTATCGTTCATCTACACAAGAATGCTACATGCAATCTTAAACAAGTCCTGGCGGCAACACCCCACAAGACACCAACTGTACGGCCACCTGCCCCCTATCACGAAAACTATTCAAGTTAGACAAACCAGACATGCAGGACACTGCTGGAGAAGCAGGGACGAACTCATAAGAGATGTACTCTTATGGACCCCCACACATGGCCGTGCAAAAGCAGGACGGCCAGCACGAACATACATTCAGCAGCTATGTGAGGATACAGGATGTTGTCCTGAAGACCATGATCAAATCAATACTAGTTAAATCACTAGATATTTTTTCTAAACTAGGACAAACATGTTACTGTCATCTGAAGCTTAGAAAGGTGCAAAGAAGTGAGGAATTTGTCATTTCACGGGATGAATGTTTCAAAGCATACTCATCACTGTTGTGATAGTTTCATCTGCATATTTACTTGAAGTATTATTTTTTTCTAACATTAGATGCATTGTAGATGTTAGCAAGAATCTGATGTACTGACAGTGAATATGCTTCTTAGATTGCTGCACTTTGAAAATAAATTGTTTTAATTTATTTTCCTTTTAATTTGGCATGTCTCTCGCCAAATTATGACCAATCCATTGAAAGAATGTTAATTCAATACTGGGTTGGGTTTATTATATTTTGTTGTGCAAGGAATATGTTTACAGCCTGATTTATCCACAATCACTTGGTATTGGCTGATTGCTACTACACCTACATATTTGTACAAAGACTCTATGCGTGCTTGTTTTTTTTTTTTTTTTTTTTTTTGTTTTTTGGGGTTTTGTTTATTTGTTTGTTTTATAATGTTCAGGTTTCATGCAAAACAAAATAACCCTCTTACCAAAAATGGTTTGCACTGAAGGCCTGTATTAATTATGTGCAATTTTTTTTTTCTTGAGAGGCAGTTAACATAATAATATAAAAAATTTACAAAATAAGCTTTTGTAAAGCAATATTGAATCTTTTTGTTGACATTTTAAAATGCATTTAGAAATAATTTATTTGATATCCTTTTCCCTAGTGGAGTAAAGGGTCACAAGATCTAATATTGTTATTTTAGATGAACTATTTAGTATATTTTAGATATTTGTTACAGGTTGTTATACAATCCAACATTTAAGAGATTTTGTTCTGAAATGAGACCAGAATATTTTTTCTATTTGTGAGTGAATTGGTTGAGAAAGGTGTAGAATTTGTATACTAGAACTACAAAAAAGTGTGTGTGATATGAAAATAAAGAGTGTTCAATTACCATTAAAAGAACATGTTTCTAAGAGTAGCATAGACTCAGTCAATGGTACTTGGTGACTATCTTAGTCTGATTGCATAAGCAAGAAACCACAGTTACCAAACACTGTTAACTGTGTGCGCGTGCGCGCAAGCTATATATATATATATATATATATATATATATATATATATATATATATATATATACACACCAGCTTAATTATGTTTCAAAAGTATTATGTACTGATATTCTATGACCTGCATGGCCTAGTAGATGAAAAGTGTTAAAGTATATCTTGTTAGGTGGTGGACGTGAGTTCAATTCTTGGATCAGATAACACAAAAAAAAGTTATGTAACTGATACAGTAGAGTCAAATAAGCCAGATTCTCAAGAATTAATTAAATAGGAAGAATCAACTGATTGAGATATGAATAGTGGAATGAAAACAAGCTCCCATAGTGAGTTGAATAGTGTGGTTTGAAATTTCGAGAATATTGCTGATTGCAACTGGTACCTGAAGAAACAAAGCTGAAATATTTCTACAAGAACTAAGATTAGTATTCTGAGTACATGAGTGTATAATCTTATGATTTGCTAAATGTTTGTCTATTTATACTGCTAAATTTCTGGTATTTTTGGCCTGCTTCAAACCAAACTTTTGTTATTCATGCCTGGAAAGATTTTAAACTATACATGGAGATCTGATTCAAAGTGTTTTTTTTTTTTTTTTAAGGAGGGATCTGTCCCTCACCTATTTTCTTACTATTCTCACCATTGTAGAAGGGTGCTTGTCTCATGTGCAACACCAATAACTTTGTTGGTAATCATTAGCAAAGGCATATTGCTACCTCTTTATATGCACTTTGATCCTCACTGTTATGACCAAGTGTTGAGTTGCTAAGAAATAGTGAATTCATTTAATCTTAACAGTTGCCTGGCCGGGGGGGGGGTAAATACTTCCCTTTCAAGTTTGGAAAAGAATAAAATTAGGTATCTTAATTTTTAGGAGTTTTTGAGAGTATCTGAGATCTCTGAATGAACCTGAAATTATCCTCTTTAGGCCTAACTCTGTGTAAGCAAGGCAGTAGCTCATCGTAAGTAAATGATAAAAACAAATAAAATGCCCTTTTAAATTATCATTTTTTATGACCCACTTACAACCCATATGTAATTTGGTTTGGTTTCTTTGTTTAATGGCATATCAACCTTCGTGGGTTATTTAATGCCAAAGACATTCTCCTAGAAGAACAGTGGTGGTGCTATTTAACCCATAGCTGGGAGGATATGGGGGTTCATACCTTTCCCAAGGGTATTTGCCCGAAAGTGGACGTAATAGCGTGACTGTAGTTCGAACTCGCATGCTTCGATTTCGCAGACCCTCGCACCATGAAGACACCTCCATGTAATTTGGGTAAGTAATGCTTGTAATGATGATTCCTCATCACAGAAATTAAGGCAAAAATTCTAAACTATTACAGTGTAAAAATTGAAAGATAATGAAAACAACCTATGAAGATAAGAAGCATAAAGATTCTAATATTTGTCTTCAATATGGAATATGTTAACAAATAATTTATAGCTTTCAATAATCTTCAGTATTAAGTCTTTCTGGTTAGTAATATAATTAATTTCAGTTTTGGACAGATTTTGATAAATATTTAATAATTCTCTAGATACCATTTAATTCTACAGCTTTTTTTCAGGCTTGTGTCTCTTGCCTTAGATGCCATTACGCTTAAGTGAAAGAAAATTAATTAGAGATGAAGTAGATGTGAAGGTTTTTTTATTTGGTGTGGAGTGTGATGTATGTACATACACAGAAATAGAATTTCTTTTAAAAAAATTTTTTTTAATCCACACGAACACTATTTTCAATCTTTAGATTTTCATTTTATGCGATTATTCTCCCCCCCCCCCCCACACACACACACGCATGCACACGCATGCACATACGTCCAATAAATTTGTGTGGTAAATTCATCACATGGTAAATTTATTGCCAGTAAATTCATCATATGGTAAGTTTATTGCAGGTAAATTATTCACGGCTAGATTCAGAATTTAATGGTTGGTTTTAAGAATTCAATAAAGAGCTAAAGGGTTAGGGAAGGGAAACCGTATATTATAAGAGTAATTAATTTGATACCATGAATTTACCTGTGATGAATTAACCATGTGATGAATTAACTGGAGATAAATTTACCATATGATGCACTTACTGGTAATAAATTTATTTCAAATCCACACACACACACACACACACAGAGTGGTATTTTCATCAATATTCCAACTTTGTTGACTTATAAGAAAGCAAGAAATAAAATTTTCCTAAAATATTTCAAATCTTATTTACGTATGTATTTTTTTTGTGTGTATTTCTATTAGTGTGTGTCTCCAACTAAAACAGGAACCTGTTATTTCTATCAACTGAAGATTTTTTGTTGTTGTCTCTTATTTAACTGCCAACTCCAGCTGTTAAAAAGATTGAGGATAAAAATGTCAGTGTTCCTGTTCAACATCAACTTGTTCATTCCTCTTTATGCTTATGAATAAATTCTGGCTTTTGACATGGAACATTTCTATTACTTATCTTTCTAAACACATAATTTCACCATTGTACGAAATATATTGCATTTTTTCCTCCTTTTTTAAGTTTATCTTATTTTATTTTTTTGTTGGGCGAGCAAGTGACTGAATGTTGAAGTTCATTGAAATAGGAAGGCTGAGCTCAAATAGGTTAAAAATAACAGAGCTGAGTAGTGTTAGAAGGCTGACAGCTATGTTTTGTGGGTCAGAAGAGTGGGTGACCTCAAAATTTGTTGGTTTAGGGAGTCTGGCAGGAACTGGATATCATGAAAGAGGATCTTTGCTGTTTGTGGTTCTGCCTGAAAAGACAGAATTCTATTATTCTTAATGTACTCATCTCAGTTTCTGAGACTTGAATTTTTTATGTTATATTGTATAAATTACTCAGTATAATTTGCTTGGTGTCTGTAAAAGAAATAACTGAAATGTAATTTATATCAACTACTATCTGTCATGTTAAATCCATGTTGTGGCAACACTTGGGTCTGAAAATCAATCGCACTCCTTCCCTTCATAAAAACAAGTTCTTGAAATTTCTGGATCATTTTTTAGGCTATTGCAAAAGAGTGGAAAAAAAGATGTTTAATATTTGGTAACTATTGGAGGATCTTACTGGTGTTACTCTGAATAAATTACTTTATTAGAGTTCCATATAGATGTGTGTGTAACTCTTCAGGTAATTTGTGTGTGTTGTTGTTGTTGTTTTCCTGTTCTCTTTGAAAGATATACCCTTTTATGTTGATGGTCCTTCAAGCTACTTTGTTTATTTAACAGCTTAATGGATAGCAAAACTAAGACTCTCTTCATGCTACTTATTACAAATAAGTAACATCACTGCTCCAGTAAAACACAGAATTATCACTTTTGAGCAGAGTGAAAGGAGATTACCAGAAAACCAAACAAAAAAAAAAAAGTAGTCATCTTTCAAAATAGTGACAAACCCTCCTTATATATATATATATATATATATATATAATATTATAATGCCAAAGCAAACAAAGCTGTTAAAGAGGAAAAAAAATCTACATGTACTATTGAGATAATATTGAGTTAGTACACGTTTTATCTGAAGCAGATCAATGTTTTTTGGGCGAGTTGTTAATTTTGCACTGATAAAGCAGATTAACCTTGAGTTTAAAACCTTCAATCTGTAGTAATGCCTTGTCAAATTAAAGTATTAAAATTTTTATGTGACTTTGTGTGTGTGTGAATATATATATATATATATATATATATATATATATATATATAATGGTCATCTTGTGAAGATTATTGACAAGTTATAGATTTACTTTTTCTAATTTTATTTAGTTTTCATCTAAATCATTTGACACTTTGTTTTGTGAGTTTTAGTTGACATTTTTGTCTTGCTTGCTGAGCTGGAAATTGTAGGCTGGGTTGGGTTTGCCCTTCAAATGGGATTAGAATGTTAAAAAGAAAAATATAACTAATTCTGTGAATGAATTGAATAACATGCAACAAAATCATTTGTTTGGATGATCATCATTTTGGCCTTGTTTTTAATAACCTATTTGAATCATGTTTATATTTTGTATAAAACTTTTAAAATGTAGTGTCATCTTTAGGAATATTTTTCATGTGATAAATTAAGTAATATATCTTAGTTAGAAATGGATTTTTAGAATGTATTAAATTTTTTTTAAATTTATTTTCATTTATTTTTTTAATACAAATTTGAAACAAGCCTTTTTTTTTTTTTTGTTATACATGTGTTTTGGATATAGATATACTTAGCCATAACATAAATTTTAATCATTAGTGTTAATCGTACTATACTCTCTGCTCTCTACACTATGTTAGTGAGACTTAGAATAAACTAACTGCACCCTTTATGGGAGAGGTAAGACTTCTCTCCAGGGGTATCCTGAGTATAATATTAAACTTTGACTGGTGGTGAGGCTCCAGTTCTGGAGATCTTGTAAGTGTGGAATACCCCTTCATTGCCGTTACTCCCAAGTCCACTGACCCAGATTGGTAGTACCTTTTAGAGTCTCATCTATGAGTCGAATAGACCTGTTAATTATTGTTATTATTGGATAGAAATGCTTGAAAGCTGTGCAAACAAATGATTAATAGCACAGTAATGCTTAGCTTAGTTTAGCTCAAGGCCATAAGTAAGGAGCACTCGGTGAGAATTGAACTAAGGTCTGCTAGATTAGCTTGCTCACCATTGCACTTTGTGAGGTGCCTCCAAATAAACTTTCTCCTGAAAACAAAACTTTCAAATTGCCAGCAATGTTTCTTTTTATAAATTTTTTGTCTGTTATTCATTACAAATGGTTTTTATTTATGTGTATAATTATAAAGAATAAGACATTTACATTCTTTTTATTTCATTTTTTTTTTTTTTTCATTTCAATGAATTACATTGAGATAAATTTTGCAAAGATTTAGTCATTTCAATTAATGACAAAATAAAATTTCATATTTCAATTGGAACTGTTCTGTTATCTAATAGTTTTGATTATATCACATATGATGAAGTGTAGTTGAGTTTCTTGGCTTAGAACAGTGATTAACATGTTAATTTCCCACTGGCTGAATTGATGTTTCTTATTTTATGTTTTTCAATATGATTCCCATTGAAAAAAAAAATTGAGAGAGAGGAACCTTGATAAATAGATCAGTTTTATTTTATTTATTTATTTATTTTTCATTGACTTATTTCAAAATTAAGAAAAAAGCCACCCTTCACATTTTTTAAAAGTAAAATAGATAATAGTAATGTACAGATACATAAAAATTATATCAACTTATATGCATGTGTTTACTTAACTTTTTAATTGTAGTTTTTATAAATATTTTTGAAGTTGGAACTTGAATAATATTCTTATTTTATTTATATATATATATATATATATATATATATATATATATATATATATATATATACACAGACACACACACACACAATGAGAGACGCACACAGACAGAGTCAATGGTACTTAATGGCTGTTAGTTTCTCTCTTATGAGATCATCTGACCAAGTCTCATTGACTCTATGTCTAACCTATCCTAATGTAGATATACATATGCTCTATCACTGATATTGAGCCCTCTTTATTTATAGACATAAGTAAACTATATAGTGCAATTAGAAAACTCAAACCTGGTTAAATTGTCATTATAAATTTATTTTGGCAAACAATATCATTATACTCTGTCTCTTCATATGTTTAATTTGAGGTTGAAAGTATGTAATGAGTCTCTTAATTTTAATGTTTTTGCTATTTAAGTGGCTATTTTTCATTGTTTTTAGTATTTTGTTGACTGAAATCTGTTATGACTTGAATCCATCAGATTTTATATCAAACAATTTTGTTTTTTCAGATATGGCACAAGAGTTGTTTCAAATGCGAAAATTGTGGAATGACTTTAAACATGAAGAATTACAAAGGATACGACAAAAAGCCTTATTGTGTTGCGTGAGTATCTTATTTTTGTTGGTCTAAGAAATAACTCTTCCAGAGAATTTTTTCTTTTCCCTTTTATACTCTGATATATTAGTGATTGTCTTTAAAAGCATTATATGTGATTTAGATAATAGGTTTCTATTTTCTCTTTGAAAAATTTAGTAAAAATTATGAGTGTAAAACCTGAAATAAGTGAAAAAAAGTTTTTAATTTTAGAGCTTTTCCACTTTAATATTTCCAAATATAACACTTATGCAAATTAGCATTAGTTTATTTTTTAATAAGTATAATTAATCATAATCATGTAACTTGACTTGATGCTTTAAAAGTGTGGAATTAATTTAATGCTGCTATTGCAAAGTAACAAGACAGTTCAGTTTTTATTTGTAAGAATAATCCATAAATAAAAAAAACAAAACATTTTTCTTCTGGCTATTTGTTCATTATTTGTGTTCATAATAATGATTATAATAAGAGTAGGGTTATAATCTTTACATGTGTACATGGAATAGTCATTGGAATAAAGGTCTATGTAAATATTACACAGCAGAGGAGAACAACAATGCTGATGTATAAAAAATATAATTTGCTTTACTTTTCCTTTTATTACCTGAAATCTATTATGGGTAGAGTTAGTCAAAGACGGCTGAATTCACATAGACACAGGGGCGGATGGTACACTTCTGTGAAACCTCTCTGCCTTTCCTCTTCATTGTTTACTTTGATGAGACTTGTACAGGGCCATCTCAAGGCATTGAATCATCTTCGTTTCTCCTTGCCTCTCTACTTTTGCAGGCCTCATACATCTCAAACTTTTCTCTACCTCTCAACTCTGGGCAGTCTGGTGCAAGCCCAAAGTGACGTGGCATTTAGTAATTGCCTTCCTGGTCTTCCCTTGTCTATGCCGACTATATAATATCCTGGATGCCCACACAAATTCTCATGGTGACACCGACCTACACATTGCACATGGATACGTCTCCTTTTAGCATGTGACCCATGTGATTTATATGACAATTCTGCTGGGGAACCACCTGTGTACTGTTTACTTTAGGAAACGGGTGTACTTCCAATTATGCCATCCCACACAACTTGTGCGGCATGTCAAAAGAATTTTTCAGTCAATATTCAACATAAATACAGTGGTGGGAATAAATATAAGACCCCCCCCCATTAAATTATTAATAATTTTTTTATAACTGCACAAATTTCTCTGAAAATTTGTGTGTGTGTGTGGTACCTGGATCCAATGGTATTAGTATACATATTCGATTTTATGACAACTTTCCACCAAAAAAAAAAAAAATTAAGAAAAATACGTTTTCAAGGGTGGAAATAAGTATAAGACAGTTTTAAAGATTTGTATATAACACCAAAATTGTTCAATATTTACATGAATTCCCTTTCAGTTGTAATATTTTAACACACCTGTCTTGCATTGAATCAAAAAATTTTCTGAGAGTTTCAAATGGAATTTTATTTCAATACTGTTTAATGCAAGATTTTAAAGTTTCTCTATCTTCAAATTGATGTTTATTTTTATATCCTCTTCTTGACCAAATTCCCTGCCAATTTTATACTGGGTTTAAATATGGAGACTTAGTGAGCTATTCCAAAACTTCAATATTTTTTGTTTTAAACCAGTCTTTTGTGAACTTAGAAGTGTGTATAGCTGTGTTGTCCTGTTGAAAAATGGCATTATTGGTGTCTAGATGATTCATAAATGGGAAAAGACTTTTTCTATATCGAGTAGAGTTTTATTTCCCTTCCATCACTACTAAATCAGCCTTTCCAGATGCAGAAAAAGCTCCGCAAACCATAACAGATCCTCTCCCAAATGGTCTTTTTGAAAATGGCAGCTGCTTCTTTCTTTAATCATGCCAATAACATTGGGACCTGTCAGGCCCATACAAATTGAACTTTTTCTCATCAGAAAACACCATTTCTCAATCTACGCACATCTTCTTGTGTTTAGCACTTAAAGCGCAGGGGCTGTCTTTCTGTTTCGATATACAAGATTTGGCAATTCATGGAGAAGTTGATGAACTCTTCTTGGAGTGATGGGTTAAATCTGAGATTTTTGCAGATCCCTTGAGCTTGATTGTCTTTTAGAAGCTTCTAGAAAAAGTTGACATTTGGCTGCATTTGTAATTTTTGGTGGACGACCTGAATGTATTCTGGTGCCATACGATCCTTTAGATAATTTCTCACAAATGTTCGGGACCATGACAGTTCTCTTACAATGAAACTTATAGATTTTTCCTTGCAGTTTACAGGCAGAAATTTGCCCTTTTTCATTTTTATTAAGGGGGAATTTCCTAGGCATTTTGCAGTAACTGTATTCAATTATGAAATGTTTAAATAGGATTCATGTGACTTAAAATCATGGTAAGTCTTTTCATAATCTGCACATGCACTTATTCTTCCTTTGGCATTCTAAAGTAAACCAGATATTAAATTTTCAAAACTGTCTTATAATCATTTCCACGATTGAAAACAAAGTTTTAACTTTTTTTTTGGTGGAAAGTTGTTATAAAATTGATCATGTATACTAATACCCATCAGATCTAGGTACCACACAAATTTTCAGAGAAATTTGTGCACTAATGAGAAAATTATTAACAATTTAATGGGGTGTCTTATACTTATTCCACTACTGCATATGAAAATATGGCTATGCCTGAATAAAATTGAAATTTCATAGATAGTGTATGTAATAAAGGTTGCCAGTGATTATTAAAGATTTTTTCCTTCCTTCTCTCTCTCTCTCTCTCTCTCTCTCTCTCTCTTCTTTTTTTTTTTTTTTTTTTTTTAAGTCAAAATACATAGAAGCCTAATTGTGTGTGTGTGTGTATAAAGATAGGTTGGCTCATCCAGATGTCAAGTATGTGATATTAAGCAATCTAAACCTAATTACCCCATAGAAATTAAGACTGGTAATTAATGACATTGGCTGATTTTTAAACTATTGATATTTCTCAGAAGTAATAAATATTGGTTTCAATCATTTATCTGCCTATATATTACTAAAACTCTCATTGTGTGTATGTATGTATGTATATATATATATATATATATATATATATATATATATAATACTACTGACTGCTATTTGGGCAGAACAAGTCTAAAACCTAAAGCTATCTAAATTAGTTGCACTTAAAGTCTGTTACTTAAAGTTTCATGTGTATCACACAATTGTCAGATAAAAAGAGGAGAAAAACTTGCTTGTAGTGCAATGGACATGGCAACCCAAGTTTAAAACCTGGATGAGGCTGTTTATATTTCCCATAGCACTGATTACCTTTGTAAAAGTATAAATTCCAATTATTCTCTCTCCAGCTATGGGTAAATAAACAAAACTGAGCTTTTTAACTTTTTGTAGCAACAAGTTTAGGATAAAGAAAACTCAATGAAAACTTGTAGAACTTTGCTTAAAAATTTACCTTTTCACATCCTGCTTGTGTGGAGGGGTTGGATAAATATATATGTGTTCATTTTTCAAAGCCTCTATCTATTTTTGGGTGACTGTTTTTTTAATACATTCTAAGTGCCATCAGCTGTCAACCATCAGATCTGTACAAATTTCTGGCAGATTTTATGAGCTAGATTCTTTCCTTGATTCCCAAACTTCCTATGAAGTTTTCCTTCCCTAGACAGGTTGCCTTACCAAGGTTCAAGAGCTCGATCTAATCTACTGTTTATCTATAGGAGAGAAGAGATGAATTCATGCCCCTTTTCCAAGAGTATGGGCATGAAGTAAGATATAAATGGCTTTCTCAAAAATTTTAACTTGGCTTCCCTTGTTCATTTCCTACAACCAGTTACACCACCTTTGTAACTGTTGTTGTTACATCACATTTGTAACTGTGACCTTAGGAAAAATGGTACATCATGGTAAGATTTTTATTAGTGAAGAAGGAAGTGACTTACCAAGTAAGAGAAACTCACCAAAAAGTGGGCGGAGAGAAAATGCTCCTTTAGCCATTTTCATTTCCACCGAGCAGTTTAACTCCATGCTTATTTTGGGGTCATCATGATCCCAAGATATACTTGAAATGCTCTAATTTGGAAAATAAAGCAATATGTAACTGAAGGATAATTTTCTTTTTCCTTTGTTTTTTTAATGGGATATCAACCATCATGGGTTATTTAATGCCAAAGCCGTTCTTGTAGGATGACAGTAATGACACTATTCAACCTTTAACTAGTGGGATAAGGGAGTTAATACCTTCCCTAAAGGTTTTAGAGGAATGTGAATGCAATAGCATGACTTGAGTTCAAACTTGCTGCTTACAATATTACAGTCCAGCATGTTAGCCATTATGTTACATGGACTACTCCTGATAATTTTTTTTGGGGGGGGGGGGCTTCATTAATTTTTTTTTTTTTAATCATCCAAATTAACTGAGATAACAATGTAATTTTCTAAGAATTCTTTATTCCTTCCTAAATAGAAGTATCAATATCATCATGGATCACTGTTAACTATGTAATGTTAATTAGAATCCTTTACTTCTTCCTGAATAGAAGTATAATCATGGACCACTTACAGTGGGAACAGGTTCAGAGTGTTTAGTATCTAATAGTTTTTCCCTCAAAGTAAATGCTAATGATTTATTGCATATTTTTGATTTCTCTATTATACAACCAACTACTTAGTAAAAACTTTTGTTCTGGTTAAGATCTGTTTTCTTTCTCTGTAATCAACTTGGTAATTTACAAAACTCTCTGCTTCGATGTAGCACAAGGCCCGAATGAATGGGGCGCCCAATGAGACTCGAACTTACTCGTGTAGGTTTGCTAGTCTAGCTTGCTAACCGTCACACCACCAGAGGTGCCCTTCTGTAATCAACTTGCAATACATGTTTTTTGAAATAAAATTTGAAACCTGACAAATTTTAATACTAAACTGTACTACTTTCTTGATAAATTTATCATCTTTAATCTTTGTATTAGAATTGCTTCTATTTTGTATATATTTAAGCTTTTTTGATTTGTTCTCTTGTGCTACATTTAATGGCAACCTCTGCACAATGATTGTCTCTTGCTACAGTTCCACCAATACCAATGATGAATCAGATATCACAACTTTCTATGATGCATTATCTTTCTTTGCTCAGCACATTCCTGAACACAACATTCTTTTCAATGATGGCAATATAAATACTTTAATAAGCAAAGATGTATATTATAAATTTTGCTTGCATAACTTGCCAAATTGAAATAGCAAATATCTTGCAGATTTTTCCCTTTAGAACAGTTTTTCATGCCTAATCAAAAAAATTTTTAAAAATGTAGGGAAAACTATGGACATACACCTACCCAAATGACACTAAAGCACAGCTAGATGGTATATTCATTAACAAGAAGTGGATAAATAGCACATTGAACTGAGGGGCATAGTCCTCTTTTAAAAGAGTATCTTCTGATCACAGAATAAGCATGGTAAAGATACACCTGAGTCTATATAGAAATTAGAAACAATCAGTTAAAACTACCCTGCACAGAAACTTAAAAAAGTCCAGAGAGAACTAACCAATTCATACCAAAAAGGACAAACTGATAAAATTAGAAATTCAGTTGAAGGTAGATAATAAGGAATAGCTTGGCTGACTGTAAATGAAGTGAGTTGAAGGTAGAGTACCTCAAGCAAAGTTAAAAGCTGCCAGCCAAAAAGAAAGACTTCACAAGTGGAAAGAATGTTTCAAGAATCTACTCAGAAACCCTCCTTAAATCACTGATAAAACTATCCAAAAGATTATTAATGGCCAACTAGACATCAAGCTAGGACAGTTTATGGAGGAAAAACTTAATGCAGTATTGAAACAATTAAAAACAGAAAAGCTACAGGCCTCTACAAAATACTCCCTGAAATTTGGATGTTGAGAAAATTTGACCATGCCTTTTTGATTATGGAACAAAGTTTATAAGCAAAACTCAACAGAAATGGATGAAAGGTTACATCCTTCACTTCCTCAAGAAAGGTGACCTTAGAATCATTAAGAACTACAGAGGCATAACTCTAACTGCTATAGCTGTTAAAGTTTATAATACCCTGCTTCTCGATCATATCTGATCTGAAATCGAGAAAATTCTTTGGAAAAATCTGAACGGCTTCTGGAAGGAATTCTGACTATTTGTTGATTCGTTGAAGTAGTATGGGCAAAGAATCTTGAGTATAACATTACTGTACATAGATTTTTCCAAGGCATTTGGTTCCATATACAGAGGAAAGATGGAACAAATACTACTTGCATATGGTCTCCATAAAGAAACTTATGAAAAGATGAAAGCTATAGTTTGTTCACCTGATGGAGACACCTACTTCTTTGACATTGTCATTGGATCCCAGCAAGGAGATACATTAGCACTATATCTATTTATACTCTGTCTAGATTATATTCTTCAAACATCAATAGATCTAATAGAAGAAAATAGTTTTACACTTTTTTTTTTAAAAAGCAAAAAGTGGACAATATTCCACAAAAGCTATGACAGACACAGATGACGCAGATGATTTAGCACTTCTCACTAATACACCCGAATACAAGCAGAATCCCTAATGTATAGTCAGAGCAAGCAGTGGGAGGCATTGGCATCTACGTGAATACCAATGTAACTAGTACATTAGACAAAAAGGAGCCCTCTCCCTTCTAAATGACAAGCCTCTAAAATTAGTAGACAGCTCACAAATCTTGGCAGCAGTTGCTCATCTACTGAAAGTCATATCAATGTATAAATGGCAAAGCATGAAATGCTATCAACAGGCCATCAGTCATATGGAAATCTAATCTATCTGATAAAATAAAACAAGATTTCTTCCAAGCTGTAGCTGTGTCTATACTACTATAAAGATGAATCACCTGGACTCTAACAAAACATTCAGAAAAAGTTAGATGTGAACTATACAATAATGTTACATGCTGTCTTGAACAAATCCTGGAAGTAGCATCCCATAAAACAGTAATTGTATGGCCACTTGCTTTTCATCTCACAAACCATTTCATGAGTGACATTCTCTTATGGACTCCTGCATATGAACATGCCAGTATTGGCTGACTAGCAAAGACATATTCAGCTCTGTATGGACATAGGATGCAACTTAGAAGATCTGTCAAAAGTGATGACTGAAATGGATAAATGGCAAGAGTCAAAGAATTCTGTACTGTCAATGATGATTTGTTCTCTTGCTTTATTTTTCATTTCATCTTACTTAAATACTTGTTCTGTTTCCTGACAACCCTCTTTTCATGTTTTACACTTTTATATAGATTGACTAAAATAAAAACCTTGTTTATCAGAATAAGTACTGATAACTCTAAACCTTCAACAGTATAGATAAACATTTTCACTTTTTAATTTTATCAGACTGAGTGGGTGTTGACAAACACTTGAAAAAAATTTAGAGAGAATGTATGTGATTTTATTTTTTTCTCCCATATACTCCAGACTGAAAGCCTTATGCTCCTTTGGAAATTGAAGCAAATAGATGGAAAAGAATTAAGAGTGGTAGATATTTGATGGTTTTAATTAATGTGGCGTATCTAATTCCATCTCAAGTTTATCCTTTACACATTGTCTTTATTTAAGTTATATTAATTTCTTTCTAATTGTCCATACCACATGTGAGATTAATGAATATAAAGGAAGTGTATTTACCCTTGAGTATAAATATATGGGAAAAATTGAAATAAAATGCTACAAGTTGGCAATCTATTTCCTTAAAGTTTGTGAAATATTCCTTATTTAGTATTTACTCAACCATAATATTTCACTGTTCTTATCTTTTGTCAATAAATTTTATTAAATCAGTCTTATAATTAAATTTTCTTATTTCTGTTTCTGTATATAAATGAATAGCATGTGTATGAATTATAATTTTTAAAGTAACCTTTTCTGATTATGGTTTTAAATGAATGTTTGATTTGTATACATGCTGTATATAACCAATATATTTTTGGTTTACAATGATCTTTTCTTTTTTCAAATATGTGAAATTTAGTTTCCAAATCTGAAATACGAGTAAAAAAAATTTTGCAATATTTTTGTGTATTTGAATTTGTGAAGCATATATCATGTGACTGAAGCAGTTCAAACCACAAAAGGTACCTGTTGTGGTTGGTAATATATAGTAACTGGTGTACTGATATGTTGGCAATAACCAGATGGTTCAAAAAGTTTTGACGATCAGACAAGAACTGCTAGACCTAAAACGTGGATTCTGAAGCCGTACTCCAAGGCAAATCTGGCAAGTAGTACTCAAGAGAGTATCAGTTGAGCTTGCATCTCACAGTCCAGTGTGGTTCATACCCTTCGTGATTTTGGCAAAAGGATTTGAAGCTATTGAACTGTGCCTCACATTACCAAAATATTGCAAAACTTTTTACTTATCTTAGTATTTTTGAATCAATTTCATAAAATTGATTGGTTACAAGTATGAACATTGATATGAAGAGTTTTGCTTGAAGGTTTAAATATTGGAATATAAATAAGAAAATTGCCTTTTGAATTGGAAATAGAAATTAATATATAATATTTAAAAAAAAAAAAATTTCTTTTGTAATCATCTTTCTGGCCCATAAACAATTTCCAAGATGTTTTGGAAACTGTTTTATATCATTAATAAGTGACTGAACTTATAAAATTAGATTCTAACTTTTAGACTAAAAAAACAAAAAAAAATGCCCGTTTCTCTTTATTTTTATTTTGACTCTTATAAAAATATACAGCCCTGTCAGCAGGTATTAGAATATTCTGACTGTATCTCTTATGGAGAAGCAAGACCCTACAAAAAAAGGCGTGTACCCTGAACACACCTTTTTTGTAGGGTAGGACATTAAACTTCATCTGATGGTGAGGCTCCAGTCCTGGATATCTGAAGAGTGTAGAGTACTCCCTTATTGCTATTAATCTAGGTCTTCTTTGACCTGGAGTGATAGTACCTGTTAAGGCCCAATCTATAGACTAAATCTGTTTAAAAATTATTTGCATTCAATAGGACTATGCAAAAAAAATTCCCTCTTAAACAACTACACAAAAAATGTAAATATGAATATAGAATGAATTTTTTTCATCTCTATGCATAAAATAATGCTTGATGTGTTGGTTTGATGTTAAAATCAATCTACCAATCATATAAAAATATATCTGTCACAATGATATTTATTGCTACTTTTTTCTTTTCTCGTTAGAAAGTAGAGAAAGGTATTTAATTCTTGAAAGTTTCTATTAATACAAGTTTTTTCCCCTTGTAGGTGACAAAGATAAGAGAAACATAAAGATTAGGTCCACCTATTTACAAAAGAAAAAAATTAAGTTCCACTTATCTTGGAATAATGAAGAATTACCAAGTAATATTGATCCACATTGAAACTTTACACTCCTGACATTTAATTGACAATCAAATAAAGTAACCAATCAGTGATTGATAGCTAATTATGTCATGCAAGAGGAACATTACACATTTGTCAGTTATCTCTGATAATACAATTATTATTCTTAGCATTTCTTTAATATTCCATATAAGAATATGCTTCAATAAGTCTACATGTCAGTCTTCATTTTATAGTGGAGTCCTTGTAGCATAGTAGCTAATATGCTGGACTGTAATATTATAGTACTGGAATTTGAACTCCAGTCATGCCATTACATTCTTTTTCAGCCTAATATCCTTGGGAAAGGTATGAACTCTCTTATCCCCTCAGCTATGCGTTAAATAATACCACTAATGTCTTTTTACCATAATGGCTTTGGCATTAAATAACCAATGAAGGTTGATATGCCATTAAACAAAGAAACTAAAACCTAGCTATTTATATTTATATTGATTTCAGTAGTTAATATTTAGACAATTCCTACTGAAAACCAGTCTTCATTTTTTTATTTTTTTAAATCTTGATCTATTGTTTGCAATTAAGCTGGCTTTTTACACAGCTTTAGAAAAGTCATGTTATTGATATGCTCAGAAAATAAACTTTTAAAAAGTTCAAATCTATGAATTGTTCAGAATTGAGCTTGAGCTTAAGATTGTTGCTGTAATTTTTGATCTCGGTTGCCTTGTTATGAAATGTAAATCATCTGCTACTTTACAACAGTTCAATGAGTAATTAATTTTAATGGCATGTCAACCCCTCTAGGGTTATCTTTGCCTTGACGCGAGACATTTTGTTGGATATTCATCTACCTCTATTGGCAAGTGGTCGCTTCTCGCCCAGTACTTGATTCTCACCACCACCTTGTTTTCTCAGCTGGTTGTTGCTTCTCACACCATCTTGTCTTCTCAGTTGGTGATTGCTGCTTAGTTTCATCCTTACTTGTGATCCAATGGTGATTCATTGAGATGAATAGCAAAAACATTTTCTGTCTGTACATATTCTTTACCATCATTGATGACTTTTCTTTACTTACATTTTACTATGTGTCAGAGATGGAAAATGGGACAACTGCTTGCTCTGCAGTTTCTTGGTTGACTAAATCAAAGTTATAAGCTAATTTCAAGAATTTTATTCATCTGACTTGTCCAATGAAAACCAAGCTTCCTACTGAGCATAAACTGTCAATTATACCGAGTTGATATTTTGGTTAAAATCTTTTAAAACTTACCTACACTACATTTCAAATAATAGATGCAGTTAATCTATTATTTAATTATTTTTACATCTTTTGCATACTTGTTTAAGGGTTTTTGTTTGTTTCCACACAGTCCTATCAAATACAAATAATTTTTAAATGGATTTATTTGATCCATAGATGGGACTCTAACAGGTGAAAGTGTTTCTGGGAATTGTGGCAGTGAAGGAGTTCTTCACACTCAGGAACTGAAGCCTCATCATGAGATGCAGTTTAGTGTCATAACCTAGGACCTTCCTTTTTAGGGGGAAGGTCTTACCTTTTTCAGGGGATACTGTCAGCATATTCTAAGCCCCACTGACTGGGTGTAGAACAGTTCAATTAATGAAAAAAAAAAAAGCTTAAAAACTGAATGGAGAATCACTTGATAAAATTCTTTTGGCTTATCAGCAGAAGCTGTTTGTTTAGCTGACCTTCTTTTTTGGTGGCCACTGGTAGGTTTTTGTAATCTACATTGCTATTTTGTAATATTTTATATTTGAATTAAAAGAAAAAATTTTTATATGAAACACTTAATTTTACTGCTAAAGTGTGATGTAATTATTAAATGTTTTAGCATAATTGTCAGCTACTCTAGATTTCACTTGAATCAATAATGATCAAGATAGAAATTTTTTTGTTGCAGAAAAAAGTAGTGGAGGAGAAAAAGGAAAAAAATTCCCTCTTTCCTAATCTCTCTTCAAAAAACAGTTTGACAGGACTATGTTACACTGATATTTAGTTAAGACCTTGGCATTTAAAGCTTACCAGAAAAGTAAATAATTAATTGCTTTGGAAACTCCTGGAGAAGTCTGTTAGTATAGTCGAATGAAAGCTAATTTTCTATGGGATTCTATTGTAACGAATTCTTGAAGGTTTTGTATTAATGATCGATTACAAATTATTCTAGATAAAAAAATCTCCATTGAAATTGGTGCTCATACCTAATAATGGAACCCTGCAAGGAAAATATGATCAACAAGACAATTTCACTAAACCCCTTCATGGATAGATGATGCTAAAGCAGTCATCTAAGGATTTAGAGCTCATGTCTAACCTATATCTTTATGGCTTGTTGAGGGAGCCATGAATGGTTGGACATTGTGAAAACTGATGTTGCTAATTGTCAAATGTGGAGTGCAGCAATCCAAGGGGTCATTATTTCAACAGGCGAGTCCTCTTGGTGTAAGGGCTAAAGAGTTGGACTGTGGTCTTAAAGTGAGTTTGAACTCCAGTTGTGCTATTGGGTTTGCTTTCAGACTTATATCCTTGTGAAAAATATGAATCCTCTTATCTCTCTCAGCTATGGTTTAAATAGTATCACTGTTCTTTTTCAAGGATGGCTTTGCCATTTAAGAAACCAAATCAATTTATTGTGTGGAACTGGCTTAATCCACATCGGGTGAACGCCATCATACACCCACAAACTATATTCATATACCATCTACAAACAGTTAATGTGAAAGTCATTATCAGTACCTTAAAAAAATATTTAGAAATGTTGAAATTGACCGTAACCCAGCTGACTATAATGGCTCTCTTTCTCTCTCTGGTTTTTCTTGGCACAAATTCATAAACAGTATGGTGTTAATATTTACTTTGAGAAAACTACACACTTTTTTCCCTTAAAGTTGTATTATATAGATACTTTTAGATTTGATGCCAAATTTATTATTATATTATACTAAAAATAAGGTGAATGAGTGCAGTTGCATGAACCTTTTATCAGTCATGGAGCTGATATTAGATTTTCTGCTCAGCTAATGACAATGATCTGTTTTTTTAAGTTCAAAATAAATACCTATTCTGACCAGTTCAGATTTCTAATTAAATATAACTTTGGTTAATAAAAGAAAAAAAATTAATAAAAATTACTGTTTTGTTCCTGGATCTTGTATATTTTTATAACTTCCAGTTTTGATATTGCTGCTTATTCATGGATTACTTTCAGTCATTGTTATTAATAAATACTGACCAGATCCTCATGATTTATTAGATATATTTTAATTATTTAAAAGTATATTTTCAGAAATATGACTCTTTTTAAAACGTTATGATATAATAGTAAAGTAAGTAAAGTTGGTGACTTTAGTCAAGAGTGACCTAAAGGATCCCTTTTCAATAGCTACTACACCAAGGTGTAGGCGAGGGCACTACTCCTTTCCTTGGATTGCTCCACTTTACCCTTGATCCCCACCTTATAATGCTGAGTGTTAAGCAAGGCAGCATCAAGTACCTTTTTTTGAGTCTTTGGTATGACTCGACCTGAGATTGAACACCGGTCTCCTGGACCATTGGCAAACACTCTCCTTATTAGGCCAATGGGCACAAATATTAATTGTACAATATCTGGATATTGAAAGAGCATACACATACAGGTCTTGGTAAAATTATATTATGTTTTATTATCATCTAAATACAACAAAATACAAACAAGAGGCTTTTAGGAAAAGTGAAGATATAAAGGAGACAGACTTGATACTGAAATAATCTCAGTATTCATTTTGGAGCAAATGACCGCAAAGATCATTGCGTCTCAGGTCAATGACTGGAGATACAATGTCTTTACTTAAAATGACTCTGCATGACCCATATAGGTCATGTGCATATAAAATTAGTCATCAGTTAATATTGAACAAATGTGGTAAGCAACTATTTGTCATGTCCCTTTTCTAAGCTTTTTGCTCTTGTAAGCCAAAGCATTAATTGTACCACATGTTACATTCATCATTTGCATTTCTTGTTTACTAGAAGTCAAAACCGATTTCATTTAAAAAAATTTTTTTTTTTTTTTTTCAATTTATAAAGCAAAAAAAACAAAAAAACAAAACAGTAGCAAACAAGATATTGCCCAGTTGACTGGGACTGTAGAATACACAGACTGCTTCTCTGCAGAGGGGTAAGATCTCCAACTAGTGTCCTGGATATGACATTAAATCTGATGGTGAGGCTCCAGTAATGCTGGATCTTTGGGGAATGCAGGGTACCTCTTCATTGTCATTGTTCCCAGGTCCACTCTGGCACAGAGTGGTAGCACCTGATAGGGTTCTATCTATGGGTAAAATAGAACTAAACTGTGTACTTATGCTAAACTGAATTACTTAAAATAGAACTATTTTTGAGCTAAGTTAAATATGAGGAAGTGTGACAAGTCACTATTATTATGGTAATTATTTTTATTGTTTACTTCCTTATCTTCTTACTGACTACCCTTTTACTTCTGTCTCAATCTATATAAGAAATCTAATATGGAGTGAAAATTTCTTTTTGTATAATACAAAATTTTTCATTGAAAGATTTTAATTTGGTTTGCTGTTGATATGGGAATCAGCAGTAAAAACGTAAAAAGTGTCTATGAAGGATTCAAGATTTAACAATGCACGTGGAAAATTTTCTCTACAAGGATTTCAACTTAAGAAATTGACAAAGTAGGATTTCTCTCAAAACACACACACACACACACACAGATTCAGACTTGGATTTTTACACATCACTTTTGTGGACACACAAAATACAATTCAGGTACATTAAAAACTTATTGAAAAAAATTTTTTTTTCTGTAACTTGCAATTATACATTAAAAAAACAAAAATGGACCCTGCAATACAACTATTACAACAGTAACTGAAGTTAATGGAACTGTTTACAGAGCGACTTGGGGTACCACAGCAAACACCTTCACAAACGAAATTATGTTGGGAGAGGCCCTAGAAAATTCTATCACAGAATTTCACTATGGCACAGACATGAACTCAACTTTCTCAACATGGTTCGCTTTTGGGACTTAATTTTATTGAGTCACTCAGTCTCCTTGACATCCCACCCAATTTAATCTGCAATACAGTATCCAGATTGTCAACTCAGAGTGCCATTACATACCAAACTGAAGAAATACTTAAGTGTTTTTCTCTAGTTTTTACAAGTAACCTGGGATGCTGCACTTAAGCGGGAGCCACACTGGCACTAAAACCTTCCACAAAACCTGTTTTCTGACCCAAACGACTGATACCATATGTGGTACTACCGCTGGTGGACAGGAAGCTAAAATGTCTGGAGGAAATGAAGGTCATTATACCAGAAACATATTCAGTGGGCAGCACCCATTGTGGTAGTTAAAAAAGCTAATGGCTCAATCTGATTATGTGCTGATTTTTCAACTGGTCTCAACACAGCACTAGAAGATCACAAATACTTACTGCTGATTCCAGATGATGTCTTCACCATACTCAATGGTGACACCTGTTTTGCCAAGCTAGACCTCGCAGAGGCCTATTTACAAGTCGAGGTTTCTGCAGCCTCCAGGGAACTGCTGACAAACACACACCGTGGTTTATTTCAATACACACAGTTACCCTTTGGAGTAAAAACAGTCCCTGCTATATTCCAGTACCATCTCCAAAAGAAAAGGAAAGTTTGTTTATAACTTTCAAGATGGAGAACAACTCTAGGCACTGCATAAAAACCAATTACGTCCCAGATACAACATAATTGACAACATGCCAACTATTCTAGTGGACTTGCTAATGGACACATTTGATCTACCATCTCCATCACCTCCCTTGCAGACAAATGCAAATGGGAGTAGAGCAGGAACCTGCAGGAAATTGCCAAAGCGAAATTCCACAAAAGTGTAGCACCTGCAAATTAACCCTAAGCATGCTCACTATTGTTAATTATTCAAAAAAAGAGTTACAAAAATATAGTTACTCCCCTTTAAATTCTGAGGGAATTGTTACTTTGCTTGACAGTTACTTTTTCTGGGGACAACACCAAGAAGGGATTGGCAACCATGGCAGATGCTTTGGTTGTGACAAGACTTGATATAACTGACTGATTTTTGGGTAGAAGCATTTCTCTACCCTACTTTAAATACACCCTTGTTAAATTGCTAGCACCTGGGTCCGTGTTTTCATTCAGTGCTCTTGGATTATTTGTATGTAAAAATGTAACAGAATAATTCTAAATTTTTCACTGAAAGATATTTTAGTTTGATTTGCTGTTGATATAGGAATCAGAATATCTGATAGCAGTAGAAAAAGTTACTCTTAACCAAAGGCATGCTGGAACTATTTAAGAGGGAAAATTTAAAAAAAAACTTTTCTTGAAGTTTCTTCCAAAAATAATGTATATATAATTTAAGATTTGTATTATTAAATTTTAAACAATTCCATTCCGTATATCAAACATGAGTGGAATCTAAATTGTGATTTTTGTAAACATCCTGTAAATAGGCTGTGGTACCTATTGGGTTAAAGATTCAAAATTGTTTTCCATATAACCTATGTATGTTTGTTAGGAATAGTGATTTCTTGGATTTTATTTTTAGTTGAATTTCAAATTGGTGAGTTAAAGTGATCTCATCAGTATAAAACCAGCTCTTAAAATTGCAATAATTAACTTGATGCTTGAGATTCTGAATTAGAATAATGTTAGATTTTCATTTAAGTGCTGAAAAGCTGGGATCTATTAAGTCGAAACAAATATAATTTTGTCTAATTCTATTAAAATCAACCTTATTTAGTCTGTCTGGAATGACACGTGGCAAACAGGTAAGTTTGGCTTATTCTCCTGGCTGCAAGGCCACTTGAGCTTTTTTAGTCAATTAGTAATGCTGAAAGTCTTTTTGTGTCTCTCCTCATCAAACCACTGAATCAGAAATAAACTTTTTTTTTTTTGTTTTGTTATTTCATGACATTGTACTTATTATTCTGTCTAATCAGAATAACTAATTCCAGTTTCTGCCTTTCTATTTCCCATCACAGACAATAATTACCCACTGTTAATGCAGTTGATAGTTTGTTTTTTTATTCACACCGTTTGTTCTTTTCATTCTATTGAATTTTAGTCACATAATCTTCATTGTATTCAACATGTACTTTCATACCATATCAAGTGTTCTTTAGATAAGTCACAATTATCTTTAGATTTTGAATAGATTTAAATCATAAAAACATAGGGAAATAATGCATTTACTCAACTCCTCTGCTACAAACCTCAAGGTCAATTTTTCAGTAGAATAATGCTGGTTTGAATACAGTTTTTTTTCCTATCCCTATTTCCTTACCAAGGCAGTCTGCCTCACTATTTACCTATAGCTGGGGGAATAAGAAATGGATTCATGTCTTTCCAAACAGCATTAGCTCAAAGTGAAAAGCAAACAGTTTTGTCTAAAATTTCATGTTTGGTCATTGATTCTATTTTCTAACATAATAGTTATGCCAGGTATATATATATATATATATATATATATATATATATATAATGCATTGCCTATAGAATCTTCAAGAATATGGAGGACATCTATATTATAAGGTTCTGATTTGTAACACAACAAAAAATGGCACATTGTGAGATTTTCTTAATGGAGTACTGTTAAAGTAAATTAAGAAATTTCTATATGCATCTTTGTATGGGTTCTGCACTCATGCTTACATCAAACATTTTTTCAAGGGAGATAATTATTAAATAGTAATTATAGAGTAATTCCCCACATTTATTTATTTGCAGATACAATACATATTTTATAAATAGAATGTGATTTGATATTAAAGTTAATGGATACCAAATAAGTGTTTGTAAAAACTGATTTCCTATGTCAGAAAATCAGTTATTTTGTATAGCTAGTTTTATTTTAATCACTTGAAATATTTTCTATGCAACAACAAATTCATTTTAATATTTAGATTTGGTGATGGAACTCAATTCTTTTAAACTATTTAAATTGGTTAGGATTACATTACTAAAATGTCAAAACAACCTCATATCTATTAACTTAGCATTTAAAGCAATAATGCATTTCAGATAACAATAGTTTTTTTTAAAGATTGCAAAGCTGTATCAGAATTCATAAATTATAAGGGCAGTAGATTTGAAATGCTGTGAGTAATAAATGCTAAATGTACAAATGTAAACAGTATTATTAATATTTCAGTGCTCTTTGCAATATTCATTTATTTGGTCTGAGGATTGAGAAAATTGAGAATATTGACTTGTTTAATGTTTATCTACAATTGTTTCTTAGTGAGTGACTCACCCATAATCCTATTATAACTGTTAGTAGTGTTTAGAAAACTCTAACTGTATCTCCTGCAGGGGGATAAGATCCCTCTATATAAAAAAAAAAGTGTGTGTGTGGGGGCAGTGTCTTGGATATGACACAGAACTGCTTGGTGAAGCTTCGGTTTTGGAGGTCTAGGGAGTGCAAAGTATCCCTCTATTGTCATTACTCCCAGGTCCACTCTGACCCAGAGCAGTTGTACCAGTTAAGGTTCCATCTATGGGTCAAATAGATCTGTTTAAAAATTGTTTATATTTAATCATGTGCAAAACTCAACAACCACACAAAAATGCAAATATGAACATACAATAAACTCAATTCCCTAACTTCTAGACATAAAATAATACGAGAGGGGTTGACAGGCTGTTAAAATCAATCAGTTTTGATCAAGATAACTGATAATGAGACAGAATGTCTTTCTCAAAGATATTGATATGAAAGTAATAACTGGAATTTAAACTTCTTTTTCAGAGTTAATAGCCATCATGCTATCTTGTACCTTCAGTAGTATGGTTTCAAGTTTGTCTTGGCCATTTTGAGTAAATTGTATTTTTTTTTTTCATGAGATTTATATGTCATAAAGAAAAGTTTCTCCCACTTACCCATGTTCTGGTTATTGATGTAAACTTTGAAGGAATTGACAATCAAATGTTGTATTAATTATCAGATGATTGTTTTTATTAATTCTCCATCTTGATGCAGACAAATGGTTATGATAGCCTCTGTTTAAGAAAAAAAAGAAGACTATTATGTTTAAGTGAATACCACAGTCACTTTGACTGTTTACAACACTGATGCCTTGTTTGACTTTTTACATTGCTAAAAATGTCCATCTCCAGCACAGCTATATAATATGATCTTTCCAATTATCAGTTGCCGAAAATGCCTGCCACTGAGAGAACAATTTGATTAGTGCCAATTCATAGTAAAGCCTGTTCATTGGCACTAAGCCCCTTTTAGATATCATATCAAAGACTTACTTATTAGTTTGCAATTTTCTTTTCTTTTTGGAGGTGTATTGGCATAATGATTATTATGTAGAGTTCAAATTTTGGGTGAAACAGTTTGCATTTCAATTTGTGTTAATGCCCCTCAGAAAGGTATAAATCCATCTTTTCTCTCTCCAGCTATGAGTAAAATAGTTGGGCAAATTGGGTCCTTTAGCCTTGATTAGGCAACCATTCTAGTAGACGAAAGACTCTGAATTCAAACCAGCAGTACCCCCCTTAAAAATTGATTTTGTGTCACATCCTACTCATGGCAGAGCAGTTTGTTAAACATATACAAGTGATCTGTTCATTTACTTTATATTTGACTGCTGCTTTATTATAAGCTCACTCAGTATCTTTGTAACCAACATTTGTACACCTTATTCATTTTTCTTATTCTAAGAGCTTTTCTTTTTTTTCTCTAAATACAAATAACATTGACTCCAATTCTGTAACTTTGTCAACCAGTCAAAATCTCTCTCATCTTTGGTGGTTTTTGTTTTCGTTTCTTGAATACACATTTAATCCCAGTAAGTCTATCACTATTTTAGCATGCAGAAAATTATATGCTGTTACACATCTTAACAGATTAGTCAGATTAAACTGTAAAACTATTAAAATTTTCCTAAAGTGTAATCTTTGATCTCTACAATGTTTTATCACTAAATCCCTTACATTATATATTTTTTTTATAAATCCAAATCTTTATTACAGATTTCTATGATCATCTCCTTCAATATCTTAAAGGATGTTAATGGGATACTCCTTTTTAAATTCATTCTCATACATTATACTTAATTCATTCAATAAGTTAAGATTTATTAACTCTTTGAATTTCAAGAAATTACATGTTATTTTTCTATGCAAGAAGTTAATATTGAGACATTTCAAATTTGCTTGAAGATTAAAAATGAAAACTTTAATTGCTTGTTAGTATTTTGTAGCATACATAATTTTATCTGTTGATCATCTTGAATGAATGAGGCTTCGTAGGAATACTTTAAGTACTGGGGGTAAACTGCACTAGTGCTGTGAAAAGGTGCCCTTAGATTAAGTAATTAGGTCTCTAGTAAACTTATATATCTCTCAATTATAAAATTAGATGATAAAAAATGGGATAAAAACTCACAACTCAATTTCACGTTGAGCCTTAGGTGAGCTGGCTTAGTTTTCCCCAGCTTTGGTCGGCCGTGTTCGACTTGGGTGCGGATCTGGCTGAGTGCTGGTTTAACCTCTATAATCAGAACTCTCAGACTCACCTCAACCCATCCTCAGGTTCATTTTCTGCCATAGACCTAACCCTTAGTGATCCATCAATCTTTACAGATTATAATTGGAAAGTGTACAAAGACCCCTGCGGCAGTGACCACTACCCAATAATAATAAAAAATTCCACAATTAAAAATTCAGAACCACAAATAAAACCTCCACGATGGAACTTCAAAAGAGCAAATTAGAAATCCTACAAAAAAACTATGCCTTACCACACTAATCCCAGAATCAAATACAAATCAAGAAGAACCTATAATATATTTTACCAACACCCTCATTTACATAGCAAATAAAATCATCCCCAAAACCACAATATATTGAAAACACAAACCATGGTTCACAGAAGAGTGCAAAAACATGTTAAGAGAACGTCAAGCAACTCTCAGGAAATTCAAGACAAACCCCTCATCCGAAAATCTAAACAAATACAAACAACAAAGGGCAAAAACCCGACGCATCATCAAAGAAGCTAAATGATCCTCCTGGAGAACTTCATTTTGAAGATAAATTCTAATACATATCCAAAAAAATTTGGGACTTCATAAAGGAAATAGCAAATAAAAATGCCAACAAACCAATAAATCACCTCTCTTAAGGAAACACAAAAGCTACAAATGAAAAGCACATAGCCGACCTGATTGCAGAAAATTTTGCTAAAGTTTCATCTACAAAAAATTACTCACATCAATTTAACTCAATCAGAATCAAAGAGGAAAAGAACAAAATAAAATTCACCTCTGAAAATACCAAGAGTTATAACCAACCCTTCACCCTAACCGAACTCCAAAACTCAATATCCAAATCCAACAACTCGGATCCCTGGTCCTGATGAAATTCACTATACCCTCCTCAAAGAGCTCCCAATGATATCTTTAAAATATCTTCTAGATATATACAACAATATCTGGATCTCTGGTAACATCCCTACTATATGGAAACAAGCCATAACCATGCCTATCCTCAAAAAACAAAAAGATCCCACAAGCCCTCCCAGTTATAGACCCATAGCTTTAACAAGCTGCACCTGCAAAACCCTCGAAAGAATGCTCAATCTAAGACTAACATGGTTCTTTGAATCCAATAACCTCCTTTCAAACCTATAAACAGGCTTCAGGGCCAAAAGAAGCACCATAGATCAAATAGTCCTTATAGAAACTCTAATCAGGGAAGCATTCATCAAAAAAGAACATCTGGTTGCAGTCCTTTGTCCTAGAAAAAGCCTACGATACAACCTGGCCATATGGCATACTCAAAGACCTTGGACTACAAGCCAGACTGCCCATCTTTATAAAACACTTCTTAGAAGACTGGACATTCCAAACACAAATAAATAATACTCTCCGATCCAAAACAAGAAGAAATTGGTGTACCTCAGGGTGGTATCCTATCCATGATCCTGTTCATGATTAAAATAAATAAAATTACAACCTGCCTACCCCCAGAAATCAATGGTTCATTATATGTCAATGACTTCCTCATTTGTTACAGTTCTAAAAACAGGGTGACTATAGAAAGGAAAATGCAACAATGCATCAACAAAATATTAAAATGGACCATGAAAGATGGTTTTAAAATATCCCTCAATAAAACCAAATGCATGCATTTCTGCCAAATCCACAAAATGCATAATCAACCCACTCTAACATCAAATGGCTCTGAAATACCTATAACCTAGCAATACAAATTCTTGGGCATTATTCTTGACCCAAAATTATCCTTCATCTCGCACATTAAACAATTGAGGATCAAATGCAACAAAACTATCCAACTCCTGAAAACCATAGCCCACACAGACTGGGGTACTGATTTAAAAAAAAAACAAAAAAAAAAAACCTTAACCAAATTATACAGATGTCTAATACGATCAAAACTTGATTATGGCTGCTTCATATATGGAGCAGCCAGAAAATTCTATCTTAGAGAACTCGAAACTATCCATCACCTGGGACTCCGTATTGCCCTAGGAGCCTTCACTATCTCTCCAATTGAAAGTTTATACATAGAAGCAAATGAACCCCCACTTGAGAAGATATACACTTGCACTCCAATACTATATTAAACTCATCTCATGCCCCCAAAACCCTGCCTATAATTGTATTATGGAAACAAGATACAAAAACCTCTTTGAAAATAAAGAAAAAGTAATTGAACCTTTTTAATTTAAGAATTTAAACTCTCCTAAATAAAATCAAAATAATACATAACACAATCCTCCCCAAAACAGCACCATGGACCATAAACCAACCAATAATAAAGCTAGACCTAACCAAACTTTCTAAAACCAAAACACACCCCATCACCTTCCAAGAAAACTTCCTCAACATCCAAAACAACTTCCCAGACCACCACCACATCTATATAGATGGATCCAAACAGGAAATGAAAGTTGTTTGTGCTGCTGTCTTCCAAAACCAAGAACTGTTAAAATGTCTCCCAAATGAATCCTTAATCTATAGTGCAGAAGTCATAGTTATTGGCCTAGCAATGAACATTATAGCAAATCACAAATCCTCTAAATTCATCATCTACTCAGACTCCAAATCAGTCCTCCAAGCTCTACAGAGCAAAGATTCATCAACTCCTCTCATCACAGGACCACTAGATAAAATGAACACTCTTTCTAAAAACAATAGCATCATTCTTACTTGGATACCCAGCCACATTGGCATACAGGGAAATGAAAGGGCAGACAGAGCTGCAAAAAAAGCACTCCAAACACGTATATCCAATACAAAAATTCCATACACCAACCTAAAACCACTTATTAACAAATTTATACTCAAGAAATGGCAAAAATCTTGGGATTGTCAAACACAGATCAACCTCCACCATATTCAAGATACTATAGGTGAATGGCCAGCAGGTTATAGAAGAAATAGAAAAGTGATAATCTCCAGACTTCGTATTGGTCCCACCCACATTACCCATTCACACCTCCTAAAAGGGGAAGACTCCCCAGAATGTCCAACATGCAAAGTACCTCTCACAGTCAAACACATTCTCATAAACTGTTTAAACAAATTCGCCCAAAACATTACCAAACAAACAATTTAAAGAACCTCTTCAAAAACTCCAAACCAGAGGAAATCTTAAGCTTTCTAAAAGAAATCAATCTCTTCATCAAAATCATGTCAAATATAATAAAATGTAGCTGAAACTCGTACCTTAAAACCTAAAATATGCACAAAAGACAAAAGCAATTTAACTCTTCAGGCATTAAATGACCCACAGAGGTTGATATGCCATTAAACATAACTCAAATTCAGGTGAGCTTGAATATTTGATATGTTTGATTTTGTTAGAAATCTTACAAAATCAGATGTGTTGAATATTTAGCCATTTTAAACTAAATTGTTAACTATAGTTGTTTGTCACAAGTGCAATGTCAATGATAAAGGAACTGTCATATTATGTTAATGTTCCTTCTTTGTAAACAAGGATTATTTGACAATAACTTAAGTATCCCCAGAAAACATTTATTCTGTGCACTCAGTAGTTATCTGCAATTGTTTCTCAGTTCCCCAAATCAATAATTAAACATTAATTCTTTATCTAGGGTGTTGGTTGGAATATATAGATGGGCACAGCAGTGGCAGCATTTACAGCAAAGTCCAAAAGGTCTAACAATTCATGGATTACAATAGTATAGCTTCTTTAGGCAACTGATGCTAAACAGAGAAGAAATAGACAATTTTAATAGTGCTCTAAGGTATAACAAGCAGGGGTGCCAAGTTCTCTTAAAGCTGATTAGCTGTTACATGGTATGCAAATCTAACATGTTTTTCATAAAATGCTTGGGTTTTAATTTGGTATCAGTCTGTATATTGAAAGTATTTCATATGTAACAGCGATGACTGGCATCAGTGTTATATATGAAATACTTTTAAAATAAAAAATCAGGATAGACAATTGTTTGTGTCATTTGGTTAAAGAGTCACTAAAAGTAAATTATTCAGAATTGATTCATTTGTTTTATATTCAATCATCTCTCTGCTCTTTTGTTGTTTCTATCAGTTTTATGATGAACTAGTAAATTCACTGTGTGTTGGTTTGTATCATGCAAGGCTCTGCAGGTGGTTTGGTCACTTTGTAACAGGCTTGTTACACTCTGATCCTAACTATTACATCATTACAGATTTGTATCATATATTGATTAATCTATTTACTTTTACTTGGTATCTAATACCTTTTACACATCACCATTTACCTTTTACGATTTTGCCCAGTCAGCTGGGGCTGTAGAATACACTGATTGCACCTCTGCAGAGGGGTAAGACCCCCCCCTAACGAGTGTCCTGGATATGACACTAAACAATCTGATGGTGAGGTTCCAGCAATGCTGGAACTTTGGGGAATGACATCGCTCCCAGGTCCACTCTGGCCTGGAGTGGTAGCACCTGATAGGGCCCTATCTATGGGTTGAATAGAACTAACAGCATACTTATGCTAAAATGAATTGAGTAAACTGAATAGCTTGAAATAGAAACGTTTTTGACAATTAAACCGTACTTACACTTAAACTGCGTGCTTATGCTTAACTGAATTTCAAATAGAACTGTTTTTTGACATTAAAACTGTATTTACACTTAACTGAATTATTACATATAACTGCTTGAATAGTTTGAAATGGAAATGATTTTGACTATTAAACTGTGTACTTATGCTAAACTTAACTGTTTTCAATAGAATAGATTATTTACATAAAACTGGATTTGGCGTTAAATAACCTACAAAGGTTGATATGCCATAAAACCAAACAAACCAAACCAACCTTTTACTTTTTCTATTTTTTTCTTTTTACTTTTTAATACTTATCCATTCACTGTAGATGACTGGTCCATTAAGAGAAAAAAAATTATAAAATTTCTCCTGGCAGAATAAGCCACTTTATAATTAGTCATTTCCATTGTGATTTTTTAAAAACTACTTTGTATCTTTCTTTACATGTAAAGAAAAGTATTTAATTATCTACTATATTTTTTAAAGCAATTCTCTCTAAACTGTAAAGCCTGACCACTGTGTGCAGTACCTTCAAGGTCATGTTAGTGAAGCCTGACTGCTTAGATTTTTAAAACAATGAACAACCATTGGTCAGTCAACAAAGAATTACTCTATTGTAATATTTCTTTTTAACTAATGTTGTTTCATATCCCACTGTTTCTACTACTTTTTAATACACAATAAAAGATTCTGTTTCTGTCTGGGAATGTAAAACATTTTTTATTCAGTCTTTAAATATATTTTATGTTATCTCAGTTTTTCCCGTTTCTTTTTCTCTTCATTATGTTAATGAAATCTAAAATTGAAAGTCTTGAATGAAGTTAAATGATGTAAAATTGCAAGTGACAATTAATGTATCTCCAAATCTTGAAAAGTTTTTGAAATTTTTGAAAAATTGAAATTGAGTCATTGTACAAAATTAAATGTCTGTGTTAACAGTAAAATGTAAGATTTATTCTGATTAATACTTTTCTGGATAAATAGTTTGTTTTTTTAAATAGTCTTTCATGTGAACATAAAATATGTATGTGATTGTATCAGATTCTAACAAATGGGGTATCATAGAAATACTTTGAAATTACTGTGTAAACTGCACTAGTGCTATAAAAAAATGTCCTTAGATTAAGCTATTATGTCTCTAGTGTGTGTGTGAATAAATATATATATATATATATATATATATATATATATATATATATATATATATAAACAAAATCAGGCATGTTGAATATTGGCCATATGAAATTGAGTTGTGAGTTTTTATCCTGTTTTATCATTACTGCATTTCATATTTGAAGTATATTGCTCTGCATTTTCACAGATTAAAATAACTTTTAGTCTTAATTTTTTATCATAATTTGTATGTGTGTGTGCATGCATAACATGCACACACAAGTTGAGCCTTACAACAATATTGAATTTGTTAGGATTATCTGAAATTATTCTTGTACCTGGAGAAACCTTGAAAAACCTCTGTGGAGATTGAACAGAGGTCATCCTAGTGAAGGCTATTCCAATGCTGATGGAAGCAGTATTGTTAGAGAGTGCGGCAGCAATTCTTTCTTGAAGAAAGAAATGTGCTAAGATATTAGCTGGCTGCTGCTGATGACACAGCTGAAAAAGATGAGGCCAGTGATATCATCAGAAGAATTGAAAAATCTGATGATGATCTTTAGTGAAAGATGTCATAAGTGTTATCTGAGATGCAGGCCAGTAGGCTGTTATGTGTCAAGATTCTATGAAAGGAATAAGTGTAAGCGCTATTACCATTAGAGAGCCAGGGACTTGAACTACTTCATTTAGAGGTTCAAAATATAATGTTTTCTCTCTCTCTCTCTCATCAGTTTATTCTTACCCAGTTGGCTGGGGCTGTAGAATACACAGACTGCACCTCTGCAGAGGGTTAAGCCCCCCCCCCAACGAGTGTCCGAGATATGACACTAAACAATCTGATGGTGAGGTTCCAGTGATGCTGGGGCTTTGGGGAATGTGGAGCACCTCTTCACTGCCATTGCTCCCAGGTCCACTCTGGCCCTGAATTATAGCACCTGGTAGGGCCCTATCTATGGGTTAAATAGAACTTAACTGCATACTTATGCTAAACTGAATTGTTTGAATTAGAGCTGTTTGACTAAACTGGAAAGCTTGAAATGGAACTGTTTTTGATATTGATACTGTACTTATACTAAACTGAATTGTTTAATATAGAGCTGTTTTGACATTTACCTGTGTGTAAACAAAATTTATACTTGTACTAAACTGAATTGGCTGAATTAGAACTGTTTGAATAAACTGAAATGGCTGAATTAGAACTGTTTGAATAAACTGAATAGCTTGAAATAGAAATGTTTTTGACAAACTAGTTATGCAAAACTGAATTATTTGAAATAGAACAGATTATTTGTATAAAAATGGATTTAATATTATATAATCTACAAAGGTTGATATGCCATAAAACCCAAACAATCAACCATCAGTTTATTTTTTTTTAAAGATGCATCTATAATTTTTTTCTTTGTTTATTTAACAAAGAATCTTTTATGTCCAGTGGTATACTCCAAATAATGCCACATGCATGAAAAATAAGAACAGTGAATTTATATATATATATATATATATATATATACACACACACTTTTCAGGCAAACTATTTTTAATCTTTATATTTAAATTGAAAAGAAAGAATAAGGAATAGTGTGGGTTAAAAAAAAAAAGATATAATTACTTTTCACAAAAAATATGTATATGCTATTTGAATAAAATTTAAGCTGTATAAGGAAAATACTTATCGATTTTTATTCATTATAAGTAGTAATCAATAGACATTTCAAAAATCTTATCTTTGTTGTTTTTTCTCAATGTATGTTATATAAACACCTTAAGTTTCAGCAAGATAAAACAGTTTCATATATATATATAATTTCTTAGTACCTAGAAGTGGTTGACTACATCTGAATCCATTGCCAGATGTTGCTGTTAGTTGAGAATCAAATGTTTTACATCTGGTTTTTAAATAAGTAGATTGAAATCTTCACTTTCTTTTTCTTCTATGGTTATTTATTGGCAATGTCACCTGGGGACTATCTCATTCTATTTTTGTCTTTTTCATGCCAACAAGACTTTAAAAAAAAATCTACAGTAGCTCAAGCACCAAATAATTTGTATATTAAATTTGAGTGGTGGCTCATTTATTTAAGACCTTTGAGCACTTAGCTCTTTGACACTTGGGTATCATAAAATTCATGAAACTTCATTCTGGGGCAACAGGCATCTTTGTTTAAAGCTATCCCATCAGTTCATTAAACTACTTATTTGCCTAACCCCTTGGCCAAGAGCAGGATATGACACAAGGTTAATTTTTAAGCAGAGTTTAACAGGTTTGAATTCAGTTTTACTTTTTCTAGACTGGTTGCCATACCAAAGTTAAAGTGCTCATAGTTAGATTCATATCTTTCTCAAAGGTATTAGTGCTATGTGAAATGGAAACAGTCATCCAAGATTTGAACTCTGGTTGCTTTGTCCATTTCTTATGAAAATAGCCATTACAACACAGGTGCCTCCATTTATTATCACTATCTGATATATGTTAAAAAGCCAAAATATCAGACTTACTATATACAGTAAAATAGTGCTCAGCCCCAAATATTAAAGTTACATTTTCAAAATATTAAAGCCTGCTATGTTTGTGGGCAGGCAAATTTCTTTGTATTCCCTTAATGATAATCCTTATCAAAATTTTTTTAAATTTATGCTCAACTTAAATGCTAAAATCTTTCAAATCTGACTGTAAATAACAAAATAGATGCTTGTACTAAGTTGACCATAGAATGGTGTTGAGACATCCAGTGAGGTTTGGTTTGGTTTGGTTTCTTTGTTTAATGGCATATCAACCTTCATAGTTTATTTAATGCCAAAGCAATCTTTGTTGAAGAACAGTAGTGGTACAATTTAACTTACAGCTTGGGGAAATAAGGAAGTACTTGCCTTTCTCAAGGGTATTAATCTGAAAGTAGACATAATAGCATGACTAGAGTTCAAACTATACAGCCCAGTGCAGTCCAGCACTTAAAGCGATTACACCACAGACACCCTCACCTTCCTTAAATGGCATGAATAGTTTTTGATATTGATGAAACCATCGTTGAATTTGTTAGGTGTAAGTTTACTTGTAATGGTAGTGTATATGTTTGATATGTGTAGGAAGTATTATCTACACCAAGGTGAATAAAATCATATTAGAGGTCCACAGGGGGTAAATTTATCAGTTTGCATTTATAAATCTCTTTATAACAGATTAAGAATCACTAGATCATTTAGACTTGGTGCCAGATATCATACACCTAGCAGAATACCTGATTGGCTGTGATGGCCATTCACATACTCTGTTCAAAATAGAGGTCATTATATTGATGAATGATCTAGCTCTGATTAAAAAGATCCACATAATCATATTTTTATGTAACTAAACCTTTAAAAACAATTTCATTTTAAACAAATGATTTTAAAATATCCCTTTTTATAATAGATCATTAGATGTCTTTAGGAAGAAAAAAATATAAAATTTAAAAAATAAAAATAATAAAAAAATAAAATTATTAACAAAAAATCCTACTTTGACTGAAGAGATCTGGATATTCACTTGTAAAGTTAATTTCAGTATTGCCAGGTATTTGTTGATGTAGTTGTTATGATTCAATATTCTATTAATAACTTTTTTATTTTATAAAAACTTTAATATTGAAACCGAACCACCCCTCCAAAAAATCATGGCATCTAGTAAGACTAAGAAAAAATGTTGGCAATATTCAATTAATGTATTTGGGTTTTAGTGGAAATCAAATTTCAAAAGGTTTGAGAGAAGCCCTGATCTATACCATAGATAAGGATTAAATAAGTGTATCGATATACTGTAAAATATACACTTTCATTTATTTCCCACCCTCCCGATGATTTTTGCTGATTAGAATTGACTTTGTGCTTTGGATTTAAAGAGACTTTACTTGGTGAGAAGGCACTGTGAAAGAGTTAAACCTGAGTCTTGACAACCCAGTTGGCTTGGGCTGTAGAATACTCAGACTGCATCCTTGTAGAGGGGTAAGGCCCCCACCCCAATGAGTGTCTTGGATATGACATTAAACCATCTGATGACAAGGCTCCAGCCCTAGAATTTTGGGAAATGGAGAGTACCACTTTATTACTATTGTTCTCTGGTAGTACCTGATAGGGTCCTATCTATTGGTCAAAGATTTTTTTTTAACATTTAAACTTTGTGCAAATAAATGACCTTGTGTTAGATCAAATTGTTAGAAACAGAACTTTTTTTTTTTTTTTTTTAATCATTCAATGTTTTCAGGCTGTTGTCTTCATCTTTGTTATATTCCCAACGTTTTAGCTGATATGTTTTCCAGCCTTCTTCAGGTGTTTCTTGTTGAACTCTCAGGGGCTTACATGGAACTTCGAACTACATCCTTGATTTAATCCATGGGGTTCACTTTCTCTGATTCTGTTAACCATTACCGGGTACAAGTATTTAGTATTCCTGTATTGTTACTCACCTGCAGTCAGGATTGAACCTGCAACCTCCAGATGATTATGAATATAACAACAAAGATGAAGACAATAGTCCGAAAAACCTTTTGTTTGCTTCCCCATCCCCACAACACAACTATTGCTGATAATGACATTTTTGATTAGGTTTTATTTACTTCAGTGAATATCCTTTGAATTTTTTTTTTTTTAATGTAAGTATTCTCTTGTCTACTAGAAAATATCAAATAATTGGATAAACTATTATGAATTAAAACAAAATGCTGTATTAAACAAATTTTATCTTTCAGAATATTTTAAAATCTTCATTGGGAAAATTAAATGTGAAAAATATATAAATTTGGTGTAATACTGAATAGATTGCATCCCAATAGCCCACCATAATGCAGCTTTGCCAAGTGCAACTCTAAGCAGTTTAGCATCAAGTGTGCATCAATGTTTAAAGGATTGAGCCAGTGTATTTGCAGTACAGAATCTATAGAATTTCACTAATGATTTCTATGTGGAAACTTGCCCAGGAAGGACTGAATAAAATACTCATATTGCACTGTGGAAATTTATTTTGCAATCTAACTTTTCTTTATTTGTTTTTTAAAGATATTGATTCATTGTAATATTTCAGTTGGTTTTTGTGTGCTTATTGTTTCAAATACAAGGTGGCTCAGTGGAACTGAGAATACACTGTATCTCTTGCAGAGTGGGTAAGCCCCCTACCACCACCAAAAGTGAGGGCCCTAAGCATGATACTAAATTGCGTCTGATAGTGAGGCTTCAATTCTGAAGATCTGGAGTGTATGCAGTATCCTTCATTGCTATTACTCCTTGGTCCATTCTGACCTGGAGTGGTAATACCTGTTAGGTTAATATCTGTTTAAAAATTATTTGTATTCACTAGGAATACTTATAACCATATATGTGTAAATCATTTGTATTAAGAATAGTTTCTTGAAGCTATAATTATTTACTCAGGATTATTAGTTACTTGAAACCATATAACTGTGTGCAAGTAAATGACTATTAGAAATAAATACTCAAAACCATATAATTATTAGTATTAGATAGAAATTATTAAAACCATACAATTGTGTGCAAATTATCTATATTAGATAGAAATACTTGAAATCATAATTGTGTGCCCAAAAAAAAAAACTCTTAAGAAATGATGGCACAACAATGTTGTATAACAAATGCAATTCCCTGACCTCTAAATGGGTTGACACGACATTAAAATCAATCCATCTATCAAAAAGGATGCTGTCAACTTTTGGAGCTTGAAATTAACTTTTTTTTTGTATATATTTTTTATTCCTGTTCTCCTGAAAACAGTAGTTGTTCGTATTTACCCAGCCTCTCCATGAGTAGGATGTGATACATGGTCAAATTTTAAATAGTATACAGCTGGTTTGAATTTAGTTTTCTTTCTCTTAGACTGGTTGTTGTACCAAGACTAAAGAAACCAGTCTGTCCTACTATTTACCCATAGCTGGAGGAAAACAGATGGTTTCATACTTTTTCCCAAAAGTATTAGAGGGAAGTGAAATAGTAGTAGCACTCTGGGTGAGTGAGTTAAATACTGAAAGCAAATCATTGAGAACTTTGACAGTGTAAAAACATGGCAAAAGTAAGCTCTTTGAATTCTGTACATAGCCAGTTTTGTTAGATTTATTAGCCAAACATAATATTGTGGACTTGTTGGAAAATTTCATATTAAATTTATTTTTCATGGAAAACAGTAACACTGATATAACACAAAGGAATGCATACTTGAATGAGCTAGTGCAAGATTAAATCATTTCAACTATTGAATATTGTTGTACTTGAGTACAGTGTTGCTAAAAATATACATGTATGTAAATTCCATGCTCTTCTACTTAGTTACATCCCTAATGGAAGGAGACATGCTTAGCATAAAAGTTATCATCATAGGAAATAGAATTGGCTACCTGAGTTAAAATCGTGGATGAGGCTGTGTGTGTGTGTGTGTTTCATTTTGATCTAATGTCCCTGGAAAGGCATAAATCCACCTTCCTCCACCTGTAGGTAAATAGTTGGGTAGATTGGCTAGGTAACCAGCTAAGAAGGAAAGCCCTGAATTCAGACTGGCAGTACTCTGTGTAAAAATTGACCTTGTGTCATATCCTACTCATGGTGAAGGGTTGAATAAATACAAGGCTCATTAGATAAGTTTCCAGACTTTTTTCGTATGTACACTTTTATTGATAGTACACACATGAAACTTTAGTCCCCTTCAAAGTAATCTCCTCCAGCTGCAATGCACTTGTTGTACTGTTCCAACAACTTCTGGAAGGCCCCATGGAAGTCCTCTTGTGTGAGTTTGTCAATGACCTTCCTCACAGCCTTTTTCATCTCCTCAATTGTCTCAATGACGGCCTCTAAGTTTTTCCTTGGGCTTAGGGAATAACTAAAAGTCTCAGGGAGCAAGGTCTGGACTATAGGGAGGATGAGGAACTGTCTTGATGCCCATGTTGGTCAAATAGTCTGTGACAAGGATGGAGTTGTGGACTGGTGCATTGTCCTGGTGGAAATGCCACTGACCCGATTTGAAGAGTGCTGGCCTCTTCCAACAGAATCTCTGCCTGAACTCCCTTAAAACCTTAACATAGTATTCCTTGTTGACTGTCTGTCCAGTGGGAACCCAGTGCATGTAGATCATGCTAGTACTGTCAAAAAAAAGGATCATCAAAAGTTTGTGGGTGGATTTGCTCTATCTGGCCTTCTTGAGTCTGGGAGAGCCAGCATGCTTCCACTGGGAACTCTCTCTCTTGGTCTCTGGGTCATAGCACTAGATCCAGCTTTCATCACGGGTCACCAGAGCATCAAGAACTGCGGGATCTGAATTGATCAGCTCAACCATCTCCCTGCTGTCATGACAACGTCTTTCTGATCTTCTCTGAGCACCCTTGGGACAAACTTCACACAAATATTCTGCATCTTCAGTTCCTCGCGAATAATTGTATGTACAGTTCACACACTGACATCAAACTGTGCACTTATTGTCTCTATAGACACACGACGGTCCTTATCCATGAAATTCTTTATTTGGCCAATCAACTCTGGTGTTCTAACTTCCTTACTCCTCCCACACCTCTCATCATCCTTCACAGACTTCCTTGAATCTTTTATGCCACTCAAAGACTGATGCTTGATTCATGCAAGATGCTCCAAAAGCAGCCTGAAGCATTCCATACATTTCTGTGGCATTTTTTCCAAGTTTAAAACAGAATTTTATTGCATGTCGTGTATCTAAAGTGTCCTCACGTCCAGATTGCATTTTTTACATTCACCAGCTGTGACAATCAGGTTTTAGTAGGGTGTATTCCAATTGCTGCTGTAGCTGTTCATTTGATGCTGAAATCATAAAAATTGGTCAATCATCTCATAAGATATATAGCAATAACATAGTGAATTTTCAAGAGTCTACGACAATTTTAAATGCCTGTACAAAAAAGTCTGGAAACTTATTGAACGTACCTCGTATATATATCCTTTATGAAACATCTTGAATATTAATGTATCTTTTTGAGGATTTATCTACAAAATATATTTTAGCTCTCATTCAAGCATAAGATACAATAAAAATTATTAGAAGTGGATTTTTTTTAATTGTATGAAATATTGAAATTGAAAGCAAACTTATATATCAAACCAACCTGCTTACAGTTAATGTTTTGTATCATACAATGAGTATAATACACATATGGATATGTTTGTGGAGCATTTATTTTTGTAAACTTTAATGTATACAATTTTCTTTAGTCATGAATATTTAATAGCTTACAAAAGAGTCATGCAATGTTTGTTAATGGACTGGGAAAAAATTTGAATGTAACATGGAAAGAAAAGTAGGATATTACAATGTTTTTACAGTCTTTAACTTAAGCTGGAATGATAATCAATTTAGAAACATTGATTTTAAAGTGAAATCTTAAATGTTTTAAGAATTTTTCATTAAAATATATAAGAACCCATTAAGATGTTATTTTGAAATTTTATATATGTAGTGATATGTGGAGTACCTAATTAGCATAGCTAAAGCACATAGACTATATAATAATTTCAGTTATGAGGGAAGTGGCAGATGTGATTATGCACAACTAGAGAGAACTATGAAGCAGCACTTCATAACAATATATATTAACTATTATATTTCCATGAAACCAAGAATATTTTCTAAGAAATAATTTTTCCATGTAGAATTGATTGAAATTTTATCAACAGCAATAAATAGGAATTGTAAAGAATCACATTGTTGGTTGGCAAGTTTTTGCATTGAACTTGTATCTTGCTGGTTTGTTGTTTGTACTTCACTACCTATTGATTAGTGCTTGTGAAAATACTACACCCAGTTTGAATAGTCTTGTCTAAATTTAGCTAGTCTTGAATAACCAGTTTTTTGTGTATGCCTTTTATTACTTTTATTACTATTTCTCCACATATTTTAGAATAAAAGAAAAATCCATGAACTTTTGTTATGTCCTTTATAAATGACTTGATACCTTAATAACTTTTCAAAATTGTTTCCCACTGATACCTTTTTAAAAAACTTTCTGAGGTCAAGTGAGTTCACATGCTAAATTTAATTAAGATTTGCTTATAGAGTCTCTTGGTAGAATGATTTGCTTCTGATTAATTTTTCTCCCAAAAGTTCAAACTCCCTCTTTAAAAAGGTCACTCCTGAAGATACCTGGTTTTATTTGCTTTCTGGATGAATGAAATCTCCTTGATCAAATTTAAGCTGAATTATTTAGAGTACCCACCAACAAATACCATTAAAACAGTCCTTGAAATGAAAGTTCATATGCCAAGTTTCTATGTTGGCTTTTTAGTTTTATTATCCATTGGTAACAAGTACACAACCATGCAAAGTTTTTGTGTGTGTGTGTGTGTGTGTGTGTGTGTGTGTGTGTGTGTGTGTATATATATATATATATCATGTTGCGCTGGTAGCACGGATATCCCTGACCCTCTCTCGCCACTCCTCCCTATCGTTCATCGCCCCAGGCAGGTCTTCAGGACAACATCCCGTATCCTCACATAGCTGCTGAATGTATGTTCGTGCTGGTCGTCCTGCCTTTGCACGGCCATGTGTGGGGATCCATAAGAGTACATCACTTATGAGTTCGTCCCTGCTACTCCAGCAGTGTCCTGCATGTCTGGTTCATCTAACTTGAATAGTTTTCGTGATAGGAGGCAGGTGGCCGTACAGTTGGTGTCTTGTGGGGTGTTGCCGCCAGGACTTGTTCAAGATTGCACACAGCATTCTTGTGTAATTGCCGTCTAGCTTCTTCTCGAGCCGTTTTGTTAGAGTCCATGTAGTGCACCCATATAGCAGTATCGATGTGACCGCTGCCTGGAAGAAACTGCGTTTCATTTTATCAGTTAGGTCTGATTTCCATATAATCGATAGCCTATTGATAGCTATCCATGCTTTCGTTAACCTCGTGTCGATGTCCTTTTCGGTTGATTCGACGCTGCTTCCTAGGTAAGTGAATTTGTCTACTAGTTTAAGAGGGGTTCCGTCTAGAGTGGAGATGTCCCCCTTTTGATTATAGCACATATATTCCGTTCTGTGTGCATTAACATAGAGGCCTATGCGTGCGGCTGCTCGTTCCAAACTATGCAGTAGTGTTTCGGCTTGGTTGGGTGTATTTGCCAGTATCGCTATGTCATCGGCGTAGTCGGCGTCAGTAATTGTTTTTGCGGGGTACCTTCTGCTTTTCTTCGTCAGCTCGAAGCCATTCTCTCTGATTTTGTCAATTGATGTTCTAAGTACGTAGTCTAGACAAATGATAAAGAGGTACGGAGCCAGCGTGTCTCCTTGTAGTACTCCTGCTACAATGTCGAAGTATTCCGTGTCTCCATCTGGTGATCGTACTTTTACTTTGGTGTTTCTATAGAGAATCGTTATTGCTGCTACTGTTTCTTTAGGTATTCCGTACGCTAGTAGGATTTGTTCCATCTTTCCTCTGTGAATGGAATCGAAGGCCTTGGTAAAGTCGACAAATATTAATTTCGCTTGTAGGTTTTTTGCCCGTACACCTTCAAGGATTCTACGGATGGTTAATATTTGTGAGGTCATGGATCTATTTCTTCGGAAGCCATTTTGGTTTTTCCTAAGTATGTTGTCGATTTTGGGTTCTATGCGGTTTCGATAGTAGGGCATTGTAGATTTTGGCTGCTATGGATGTAAGTGTTATGCCTCGGTAGTTTTTGGCTAATCCGAGGTCCCCCTTTTTAGGGAAGGGGAGTATGCATCCCTTCATCTATCTATCTATCGGGACACTGCAACGCTGTGTGTGTGTGTGTGTGTGTGTGTGTATGTATGTATGTATATATATATATATATATATATATATACTGGCTCATTGGCCTAGTGGGTAGAGTGTTCGCCAGTGGTCCGGGACACCGGGGTTCAATCCCAGGTCGAGTCATACCAAAGACTTAAAAAAATGGTACTTGATACCTCCTTACTTAACACTCAGTAAAATAAGGTATGGATCAAGGGTAAAGTGAAGCAATCCAGGGAAAGGTGTAGCGCCCTCCCCTACACCTTGGTGTAGTAGCTACTGAAAATGGAGCCTTCGGGTCGCCCTCGACAAAAGTCGCCAACTTTACTTACTATATATATATATATATATATATATATATATATATATATATATATATATAGTTAGAATAGTGTATATGCAATCAATAGAGCTTGGTGAGTAACAGTTTCTTCTCTATGTAATTGCACAGGCCTGAAAGTCACCAAATCATGTTGACTTTGTTTCTATACTATCCTTATGTATATTGCTGATATTGAGTACTCTTTATAAATATAGCCAACTAAATTATATATTCTAGCTATAAGATAATTTTGAAAGAATATTTTTGTAGCTCAAAAACAGTTACCTATCAAATGTTTACAACTACTCAACTTACTAGCCATTCTTTCTCCATTGTTTAGGTATTTTAATCTAATCCTAGGACAGTAGAGATTCATTGAAATGATTGAATTGCTAATGTGAAAACTGTTTCTCTAGCTGGTTTTTTGGACTGTAAATCCACCTTTTTGATTGGTAATTCTTCAGCTATTATGTTGTGATGTGGCATGGAGCCGACCTAAAGTACAAAAACGGTATATATGCACTAATACAGACATTATTCTTTATTTTCTTTGATAATGAGAGGGTTGGCCATCATAATGGGCAAATATACAGACATTTTGTTGCAGCATTTCTATGAAAGTGAATAACAGTATCAATTTTATTTCTGATGTTTTGTCATGTTTTTTGTTTTTGTTATTCACTATTTCATGGCAAGGCTTGTATAGGAGGAAGACATTTTCACTTACAATAATTTCCACTCATATCATTCTCTCAGTAAATAAAGCAAATTATAAGAGTCTTTCATTTTATTTCATTTTATCTTATTTTCCAAGTATCTTTCCAGTTGAACTCATTTTCTTGAATCTGAAATATAAAATATCTTTGATTCTTTTTTTCCTTAATGTTACAAAGTTGAAATTGGGATATTGTCAATGACGTTATAATAATTTTATAGGAAGTATGATTGGTATTTTACAATATGCCCAGTCAGCTGGGGCTATAGAATTCACTGACTGTATCTCTGCAGACAGGTAAGAAATCCTCCCTCCTCAATGTGTGTCCTGGATATGACACTAAACAATTTGATGGTGTGGCTCCAGTAATGCTTGAGTTTTGGGGAATGCAGAGTACCCCTTCATTGACATCGCTCCCAGGTCCACTCTGTGGAAGCATCTAATAGCATTCTATCTATTGGCCAAGTAGGGCTGTTTGATGTTTAAACTATGTACTTATGCTAAATTGAATTGTTTGAACTAAAACTGTTTGATCATTTAATTGTTGAAACCTTTTAACTGTGTGACAAAAAGAGCTCAGGCTAGTTTTAAAATGTTTTCTACAAAATGTAGAATTTGGCATTAAATAACCTTCAGTGGTTAATATGCTATAAAACCAAACCAAATCAAACAATTTGAATGTCTTTGAGAAAGTTGGACTACTAGATTGAGATTTTGTTCATAAATTATTTTTATTAATTTCATATAGTAAGTGTAGGATTACAAATCTGTGAAAAGGAATTTCTATTGTTTCCTAACAAGTTTTAAAGAATCTAAATTGCTAAATGTTGATAAAGAGTATTTCTTTTTAATTTAGTTTTGTTAATAGTGTTAAAAGGAAAATATTTGTATTAAAATTTATTATTAACCTATCAAAACTAAAGCCTTATCCATGTTCAAATCGTCTGTTGCACTATTGGCATGTCTTGGAATATGCTGATTGTATCCCCTGCAGAGCAAGCGCCTCCCTCAGTATCTTGATGATGACACTAAACTGCATCTGATAGGGAAGCTCCAGTCCACTCTGATCCAAAATGTAGTAACTGTTAGGATTCTATCTATGGGTCAAATAGATTTGTTTAAAAATTATTTGTATTTGATAGGAGCTTGTTTAAAAAAAAAAAAAATTAAAAAAAACAACAAACAAACAATTCTCTTAGGAAAAAAAATATTAATATGAAAATACAATGAATGCAATTTCCTAACCTCTAGGCGTAAATTGCCCAGTCGGCTTGGGCTGTAGAACACCCCGACTGCTTCTCTGCAGAGGGGTAAGACCCCCCCCTCCCACTTCCTCCAATGGGTGTCCTAGATATGAAACTAAACAATCTGTTGGTGAGGTTGCAGTAATGCTGGAGCTTTGTGAAATGCAAAGTACTCCTTCATTGCCATCACTCCCTGGTCCACTCTGGCCTAGAGCAGTAGCACCTGATAAGGGTCCTATGGGTTAAATAGAACTAAACAGTGGTTTGAGTTTACTGTTTTTGGCATTTAAACTGTGTACTTATGCTAAACTGAATTATCTGAAATAAAACTATTTTGACATTATGTATTGCCCAGTTGGCTGGGGCTGTAGAATACACCAACTGTACCTCTGTAGAAGAGTAAGAGCCCCCAAACAAGTGTCCTGGATAAGACACTTAACAATCTGATGGTGAGGTTCCACTGATGCTGGAGCTTTGGAGAATGTGGAGCACCCCTTCATTGCCATTGCTCCCAGGTCCACTCTGACCTGGAATGGTAGCACCTGCTAGGGCCCTATCTATGGGTTAAATAGAACTAAACTGCATGCTTATGCTTAACTGAATTGTTTGAATTAGAACTGTTTGACTAAAATGAATAGCTTGAGATAGAAATGTTTTTGACAATTAAACTGTATACTTATGCTAAACTGAATTGCTTGAAATGGAACTGTTGACATTGAAACTGTATTTATGCTAAACTGAATTGTTTAATATAGAACTGTTTTGACATTTAACTGTGTGTAAACAAAATCTATTCTCGTACTAAACTGAATAGCTTGAAAATAAATGTTTTTCACAATTAAACTGTGTACTTATGCTAAACTGAACTGCTTGAAACAGAACTGTTTTGACATCAAAATTGCATAACTAAGCTGAACTGAATTATTTGAAATAGAACTATTTACATTAAAATGGATTTGGTGTTAAAAACCTACAAAGGTTGATATGCCATAAAGCTCAATCAATCAACCAACCTAACCTAACCTAGGCATAAAATAACCCTATATGGATTGACATGCCATTAAAATCAATCAAATCTCCTGTAATTATTAGTGCCTCCCCTTCCAAATTAGTATTCTCTTTTTCTCTCGCTTTTATTTTAAATTTTATTTTATCACTTTGATGTCTTAAGCCATTCTAGGTGTATAATTCATCTTGTACATGTGGTTTTTATTTCATTTTAAATTCTTAGATTTGTTTTATAATTCAACATTAGACCATCAGTTTACTGCAGGAAGCAGAAATCTACAAATCTGTCTTGTTTAAAGGAAATTTGCTTAAATTTACAGAATAGATCAATAAACGTTAGATTTTTTTTCCTCAAATAAAACACTGACAATATTTTTTCTATAAGTTGCAAGAGACCTTTACATTTGATTTCATTTTCTTTAGTATGAGCCCCCATATGTATTTATCCAACTCCTCTGTCATAGGCAGGATTTGATATGAGATCAATTTTTAAGTGAAGTGCTTGCTATTTTGAATTCAGAGTATTCCTTCTCTTAGACTGGTTGCCTTGCAAAAGCTAAAGAAACCAGCCTGCCCTACTATTTAACCAAAGCTGGGGAAGAAGTGAATTTATGCTTTTCCCAAGGGCTTTTACACAAAGTCAGTCACAAACGGCCTCATCCAGGATTTAAACTCTGGTTGCCAATTCCATTTCCTGTTTTGTTAAGCATGTTTCCGCAAATATGAGTCTCTATATAGTATTGAATTCTACATTGGATTTGCTTATACAATCTTTTATCAGGCTCCTATTAGAAGGGGTGCTGAAAAGTTCTCAGCCTAACCAAGAAGAGAATAACTTTTTTCTTTATTTAAAGCATTACAGAAACTTACAAAATGGTGTGCCAAATGTACTGTGCTGCAAGATGAATATGTAGAACATTAACTTTTCACAGCTCTAGATCTTTCTCTTAGTTGGTCCAAGAATTTTCCAGCATCCCTCATGCAATTTCCAAAGAAATTACCTATTTTGACTTCATACAAAAAGAGCAATGTGCTCCCATTTCACTCCATGTGTGTGCAGCCATGCCTAACCTCAAGATTTTTCAGTGTTCTTCAAATTTAATTTGTGAGGGTTGGTTGTTTTCTCTTATATGTTTCTAATGTAAGACACTGATAAAAATATTTTCAGGGTCTCATGCATATGTCTTGGCCAGCTCAATACATGTAAGTTTTATTTATCTGCAGGAATTTTTTTAACCTTAATGTAGTCTCTTGTTTGCTAGCACAGATGCCAATTGTTTTCTTGTTTTACTAATTTATCAACTGTGAAAACTTTTTAGCTACTGCCACTGCAAAAGGGACAAAACCGTTTTATACTTTTTTTACTTACTTTTCTTTTCCCTTTCTTTCTTAAATTTTGCCCCCCAAAAGTTCCCAATTCAAGGGGAAACAACTTTAAAAAAAGAAACTGTTTCAGTTATTCAAGCAGTTACTCAGATTTAAACTTATCTATGAGGAAGAATCAGAGACTCTAATGGATGAATTATACACCTGAGGAAGCTTAAAGAATTTATTAAGTGAAATGTAGTGATTAAAAATAGCAAGGAGAACTATTCTGAATAGTTTATGGAACAATGGCTTCTTACAGAATTTCAGATAATATTTGAAGGTATGTCAAGTAGATCAAAATATTGCTGACTTTGAGTACTTAATATGAAACAGTCTTGGTAATTCTAAAATATCACTCTTATTCCAGTACTTTTAAATTATCTAATTAAAGTACAACTCCATAAATAGGTTAGTATTGATAGTTTTTTTTTTAATCCAAGAAAAAGTATTTTAAAGTTGCTCTCTATATTTTGTATTGCATTTCATCACATTAAAAAAAAATTGTGTATATTAGGCATTCACCTTGATGAGTTTTGTTTCTTATGCTTACCCTGTTGGTGGGGTTTAGAATATACCAACTGTATCCTCTGGAGATACAAAAAGAGGCTTCCTGGTGTTGTATAGCTGCATAAAGAAGAGGCATGACACTTTCTTTACAAGAATATATATCACTATTTATTACTTCTCAAGAGAAACAGAGAGATGGAGAGACAGGCCTTCCTTGATGAGTAGTTCTCTGCCAGGTGGCCACTAGGCCCCTGCCCCTTCTGGGCACTCACTAGCCATGACTGACCATGTCTCTCTGATTGCCGACTGACTGACCATCCGTGTATATATAATTTTGTAACACCTCTGCGTTCTTCCAGTCTGTGATTCATGTGATCTGTTTCTACTTGTCAACCCATGTGAGCTGTTTTCCTGTTTATACAGCTGGAACATCCTGTCCCAGTGAGCCCTGATTGACAGCTCTGTCAAAGGTCAATATGCAACACCTGTGTATGACATCCAGCAATGAGGTTCCAGTTCTGGAGTTCTAAGGATTGTGGAGTACCTCTTCATTGCCATTACTCTCAGATCCACTCTAACTCAGTCTTGTATATGGGTCAAATAGATCTGTATGAAAATTCGTTTTTGATATGACTGTATGCAAAAAAAAAAAAAATTAGAAAAAATAAACAACACAGAAAATGTAGATATGAATGTACAATAAACGTGATTCCACCATCATTAAGTTTAAAATATCCCTGAACATTAAAATCAACTTATTAAATGAAATGGTAATTTCATTTAAGATAGGTACGATTAATCTTTTTGCCACTGATTTTTTTTTTTTTTTTTTTTTTTTTTTTTCCCCCCAGTGTATAAAATCAAGTTATAAGATGTTATTTTAAAGGTGCACTTGATGAATCCTGCACACATTTGTTTGGGGGGGGGGGAACATTTTTTAAAAATGTTTTTCTTCTAAGTTTGAGGGTCTACATAAATTGTATCATTTTGGAATCTCTCACTCTCTCTCAGCTTGAAGCCATATTAAATAGTAAACACTGATTAAAATTGAAACTTGATTGCTTTAATAGCTACATTTGAATACCAGGAAAAAAATGTTTATCAGAACTGATGATGAGGCACTTGCATTCCTTTTTAAAGAATTTTACCTGGTTAATGCTAATATTTGCTCTTAATGTACAGATTGAAAATGATAGTTTTGCACTATTCTATACAAATATTGAATAATGCACCCCCACTTTTTTTCCATTGTTGATTTTATTTGTTAAAAAGATCTCATGATTTTCTTGTTAGAGCAGCAGCACTTGTCTTGCTTGTCAACTAAATACTCTTCTTGTCATTTTGATGTGCAAACCAGAATGTAAATGGAATCATTTCACAAGATTGCTTTCATCTCTGCTGCCAAGCTCTCTTTTAAAGTGTCTAAATATCTGTTCAATTATTTTCAATTCTCTATTCTTACTACTCTGCTGTTTTAAAGTAAACAGGCTTTTTCCCCCAGGCCTCTTGTTATAAAATGGAATTTTAAATGTTAAATATTTTATGATTTAGCCTTAAGTTAATGTATAATACTGATACAATACTTTTTTTTTTTTTTAATTTTCAAAAATAAATATTATCAATTTTTTGTCTATGTACAGAAAATTTAGCTTGTTTTGACTTGCTAAGCATTTGAAAAACTTTTTTTCATAAACATTATTTTTATGAACTTAAAACTCATACTATCATTAGGTTTCAATTTTTAAAACAAAACTTGAATCAGATACTTGGTATTCATGATTTTTTTTTTAATACAACATGAGCAGCATATTGATTGTATAGATGTATTATGAACTGATTTGGGTATAGAGCTTCAGATTTTTTCAGTTTTTTGTAACTTGTCAATACAAGAAGAAAACTTGTACAGACAATGCTGTCTAATATGAAAAATGAGAGGGGAAATTTACTCTATTAGTTAAAACATTGATACTTTTGGGTATCTAATACTTGGATTCAAAAGAATATTAACAGCCTAACTCCCTAGCTTAAAGGAATTTTTATTTATTTATTTCCTTCCCATGAGAATATTTTTAAAAAATGTTTTGTACTGATATGATGTCTTTGCAAATGTATACAATGCTTACCTTCTTAATCCCCAAAAGTAATTGATTAATGTTATCTTTTCCAGCAGGGATCCATGGGAGTTGGTTGTATAGTATTGCTTGTAACCTTGACTAAAGAATTTTATTCTTTAGTCAAGATTAGAAGCAATACTAAATCAATAGAAAAGTTATCTGTAGTCAAAGAGACAAGTCAGACAAGAAATAAGTACAAAAATCCTTTTGTAAGAAATAATTCAATGTAAATCTGACATGTATAGATATCTTAAAGATAGCTAACATGTGGGCTTTTTGGACTTGTAGCAGTTATGGAAGCAGAGTTATAATTTGTTGAATTAAAATGAACTATTTTCTTTTTGATAAGTTTTCAAGTCGGTAACTTTCCTATTATGTCTGTTTAGATTTTTTCTTTCCATCCATGGTTAAAGCATAGTTTGAGATTTTAACATTTACATCAGTGCTCTTCAAACTATTTAATATCGTGTAATAACAGGATATTTTACCAACTGACCCATGTACTGGTACCATGTTTATGCCATATGATTATTTGTTTATGATCTTAGAAAATATTGTTTGAATATTTGTAATGATGTTAATTTATACCAGAAAAATATAAAGATATAATGAATTTAATAAAAGTTGACACAATTTTTACATTACGTATTATATATATTTTATGATAATGTGAAACTGGAAATTTGCGATGTACAGGCAGGTGATGACTTGTATACAGTACTCGTATAGAAACCACCACTTTAAGTAGTACTGATTTACAGGATATTAATTTTCATAGATTATTTGTAAATGCTGCACATGTCCCAGGACTTTTTGGTGTAAAATTAACCAGAAAGATGTCAATTGTACAGAAAGTAAATAGGATTGCTATTCACTGGTGTGGAAGTGTAAATTAATTCGGGGGAGGGTTGCCTCAGGCAAGCTGATCTGTGCTTGAATGTACACACCAAATTTTTAGTGAAGGATTGCTTTAACAATCAAGAAGCAACAACTCTAGCTGGTCTTTCAATGACAATTATTACAAAGGAGTCTAATACAAGGGCCCCTAACCTTCTTAACCTGAAGGTGACAAAGCTTAATTCAGGAAGTTTTGAAGCTGTGGTCTTAAAAGGACAGCAGGGGAAAAAAACCTTTAAAAAAAAAAAAAACCCCAGCTAAATTCATGAGGTAAAAACCATAATTTATTGATGAGACATCTGATGTTGTTTGCAGTCACAAAGATATAATACTAGCTGTCCATCACATCTGATGATGACATACTACTGATTTTTTTACTTCTGGTTTTTAAAATTTTATTGACAGTTATTACCAATTGTCTAGAGGGATGTTCATGATCCACAGGTTTATTTTGATGACCTAATGCCTGAGTTTTAATCTACCTGTTTTACATGACCTTTCCCTAAATTTAGAGTACATGGTCTGTTTGCCAGTCTGCTATCCTCAAGTCTATTCAAGTGGCCAGTCTAAGGTTGTGTTGGGCAAGTATATCATACATGCCAGGGAGTTTAGATTTCTCCAGGATGAATTTATTTGTGATATGCTGCTAACACTTGACATTTAGTATTTTGTGCAAGTGACTCCTATAGATGTGAAGATTTTGGACATCCACTTTATATACCATCCAAGTTTCTGCACTCAAGAGAGTTGAGAGAACTATGGTGCACTACACTGCACATTTAGTTTTTATGGAGAGATCCTTGTTGAGCCAGACTTGCTTTCTCAATCCATCAAAGGCCTTAGAAGTATTTAATGTCCATATACTTAGTTCCACATCTTGTCTGTTTTTGTTGGTAACTGTGAAGCCTAGATATTCAAATTTGTTTATTTGAGTACCTGGCCCTCTATCTGTATGTCGTAGCCAATATCATGAGATTCTGGAGGAATTTGGTACATGACCTCAGTTTCAACCCTAAGGCCTTTTGATTATGAAAAATGTGTGATTATTTCTATTGCATTTTGTTGGTTCTGTGTCACAAAGGCAGTGTCATCAGCAAACATGAGCTCATGTACTTGAACATTTCTGGTCTTTCTTGCAAACTTAAAGTGGCTGATATTGAACAATTTTACCCCCAGTCTGCTCTGTATCCATACTCCTTAAGTGGAATTGGTGAAGGCATCAGAATAACCATAGAAAGAAAAATTGAGAACCATGCAGAGAGAAGAACACAGCATTGTTTCACTCTGTTGCCAACCCATAATGGTTCTGGGAGTTCTCCTCTTAAGTTGACCGATACCTGTATGCAAGGCAGATACCAGCTTGACAAAGTAGTCAGAGCACCCTAATTTCTATAGGATGTTCTTTAGTGCTTCCTTGTTAACAATGTTAAAGGCTTTTGTGAAGTTGACAAATATCATGTAGAGGGGCATGTTCTGTTGGATGCATTTCTCCTGTATTTGTCATATCCATGGTTCCTTGGTTTACATGGAATCTATGTACCTTGGGTTAGAAATCCTCTATTAGGGTCAATAGTCTTGATTAGTATGAAGGTGAACACTTTTCCTGTCTGTCTCTCTTCTTGAAGATGGTGACTAGTTAGACGTCTTTCCAGTCTGATGAGACTTCCAAGTTTTCCCAAGCCTCTTTTATGATGGTGTAGAGTCCCTTGACAAGCCTTCTACCTCCTCTATTAATAACTTTTGGATGCAGTCCATCTGTTCCAGAAGACTTTCTGTCATGGATCATAGAGATAATCTTACTAATTTCATCCAGGTTGAGCATTTACACATCCAGTGTTGCATTGGTTTATGTTCAATGTTGCCAAATGCATGTTGTTCCACTGTTGACAGTTTCATTGAGCAGTGTGGCAAAGGGGTCCCTTCTATCTGGCAAAAAGTACATGCTTCTCAGTGATTATTTGTTATCAAGAGATAGCACTTGCTCTTGGTGATCCACTTTTGGCCCCCACACAGCTCTCATGCTTTGGTTAAAAAAAAAACTTTTGGGGTCATTAGTATCTGCTAGTGTATGGTGTTCAGTTCCTTTTGTCAGCCACCATTTACTTTTGAGTTCTCAGCATCTCTGGCTGAAAAGTTGACAGCATATTCTATATCTGGGCTTAGCAGACTTGGTGTTCTTGCTGAGCATGTTATTCCTGGCTAGGTTGCTGCTGTTAATAAGCTCTTCCAGCTCCCTGCCGTTTTCATCAAACCAATCTTTGTGCTTCCTTAATACATTGCCAAGTTTCTCTTTGGATACCTTGTACATGATTGATTTTGAAGGCATTCCACTTTTCTTCTACAGTACCTGCTGGAATTTCAGCTAGCCTGTCATTTAGCAAAGCCTGCAGATAATCCTTGACTTGATCTTGAGCATGTTGGCTGTGAGTTGATTGGCATTCTGTCTGTCTTCATTCTCTGCCTCACTCATTGTTTGGTAGTGGACTTGATCATATCATGGTCAGTACTGCAGTTAGCGCCTCTCATCGGTCTTGTGTTCAGAAAGTCTGTTGCATGATAATGTAGTTAATGAGGTGCCAGTATTTGGTTTTACCAAATTGGTATTAGCCTTCCCCTATCCAAATTTACCAAGAACCTTTGGCCAGGATAGCACAAAGTATCTGATAGAGCTGGTCATAGAAACTTTTTTTTTTCTGGGCTGTTGGTCATAGTTGGTGCATAAACAGTGATTAGGGTACAACATCTTCTAGCAGAAACCTCTGTGATATATCTGTCAATTACTGGTTTGGGATCCTCAGACATACTTAGCAGAAGACCATTCCTGACCACAAAAGCCACTCCAGATTCACTTCTGTTTGTTGAAGTTTTCCCCACTACAGTAGAAAGTGTAGCCCATCTTGTCTCTGATGCTGCTACTTTCAGCGAATCTGACCTCTCTCAAAGCTGCAATGTCAATACTGTATTTTTGGAGTGCCTTAGATATTATGGCACTCCTGTTTTTGAATCAGTTGGGTTTGTCCGGCATTGTTCTCATATTCCATGTTGCTAGGTTGTGTTGGTTGGACCTTTTTATCCTAGGCGACATCTTGCTAGCATATGTATTTTCCTTTGTTGGAATACATGTTTTGCAAGGGAAACTGGTAAGATTTTTTTTTTTTTTTTTTAGGCTGCACAAGAGTTTGCCAGTTGTTTGTTGCCCCTCTCCTCCTCCTTAGAGAAGGGGCTGAGCTCGCAAAGATGGTCAAAGATGAGATCAGTAACTCGGCAGTTGCAGTGACTTGGTGGAAGTACATGAAAACATGTACCTCTGCTCTCACAGGTTGTCACATATCTTTTTGTCAAGAGTTTGTCCTCCTCTATATGTAAGAAGCTACCTATCCATTGATCCTGAAAAGGGCTTGTCCACCTTTGGAATTATCTCCCTACAGTTCTCGCAGCTCTGTTTTGTAATAGGCTCGTTGAGGAGTTGTGTGTATACATGTATGTGTGTATAATTATATATATATATATATATATATATATATATATATATATATATATATATATATATAAAGATGTAATATCAGGTTTAAATGAAGAGATTGACAGAAGCACATCTGAGAAGTGATGATTTGACAGTTGTAAATGCAGCATGCTCTTGGTATGCTTCATTTTGGAGAACAACTGTTCCCAGCGATATGTATTACCAAACATATTCACTAGTTGCAAGGTGTGGATGATAAGTTTGGGAACTCATTTAAATAGAATAAGTTGTGCTTCTTATGAAAATTGAGGATATGGCAAACAAGAAAGCTTCTGAATACTGAAGATCAGTGAGTTCCATCTGAAGTTTTAATGGTACTTCTTCAGTCAATATCAAAAAGTGAACAGAAAATTTTGAGAGTTTGATGAAGGTCTGCATAGATGGGCTTTGAGGACCATAGGTTAGAGACTCGTGGTCTAATACATGTAAAATCCATGAAAAGATTATTAAAATTGTTAATATTTTGATCAACAATAATATACTTGATAACCTTAAATATTAAATTGTTTTGGAAATAATAGCAGATTTTACATTTAAATGTAGAATAAAATTGGCCATTGTTTTTCATACAATTTAATGCAAATGCACTTTGTTTTATTCAATCTTTTAGTTTACATGCAAATAAAAACTGGCTTTTGTTTTCTTTGAACAAGTTGAGGCTTTAAGCTTTAGATTAAAAACTACTTAATGTTGAAATCAGATCACATACTCATATGAGAGTGAACTGAAAAATTCATAACATCAAATCTGCTGATGACTTTTTTGACCAATGAGATTCAAGCACTGCAACACTGATGAGAAGTGTTTGAACCATAAGGTGGACTATGTTGAAAAATAAACCTCAAGTGTCAATGCCACATAGACTTGTTTAAAACAATCCCTCTGCAAACTGGTTGGCTACAGCAATGGCCAATCCAGCGTGTTTGGAAACCAAGATCTACATTGACAAAGCTCGATATAAGCCAGTTTAGCTCCTAGTGTTGGGATTTATGTGTGGCGCACCAGGGAATGATCATCCCAAGTGAGGTTGAGCTGGTGAGAGGGGGTATTATGTTAAAAAAAACCCCAAATCCCCCAATGAGCCAGCCAAAAGCATAACTGACAATGCCACCCAGCATCCTTTTAATTGAACATTTGGTCACATTTCATGAGAGTATCTTTGTCAGCCTATGAAATTTTCATCTGACCATCATATGTCAGATGATTTGAACAATGAGCTTCCTTACTTGTTAAAATATTACAAATAATTTTTCTGATATTTTTCTGAAAGGTATTTTGTTTTATTTTTCTACAAAGTTCTCAGTATTAATAAGTTTTATCATTATAAATAAAATCCCAACTTGCTTATTATCATAAAATATTAATTCTATTTTTTAATTTCGTTTCTTTTCATGCAGGCATTACCCAACAACTAAGTTTACTGCAGTAGCTGACACCCCTGAAAACCGCAGGATAGCTACAAACACAAAACTTCAAAGCAGTGTAAGTAATCTCAGAACATTTGAATTAAAATGTAATGCTAAGATTTTAATTTCACTGATGAAATATCCTAATAAATTAGTGAAAACAATGTTTTCTTCTGAGAAATTTTGAAGCTTTTTTTGTTCTTGTTGAATACATTTTTTAGTTAATTAATTCCATATGCATGTTCAAATTCTTGATTAAAGTCCAATAGCTTTTTATCTGATTTTAAAAAAAAAAAAAAAAAATGAAATTTTTAAAAAGAATTACTTCTTGCTGTTGGATAATAATTAGTAAATCTTTTTGATAACGCAAAAGAAGACTTTTTGCATGTCTTTAAGATTACAATTTAAGATATTTTTCCCCCCATTTTTAATCAAAATGCTTTGAATTGTATAAAAAACAGGATTTTTTTTTTTTTTTTGTATTTTATCCTTTCATGAATTCAAAATGTTCATTTTATGTATTTTCTCTTTACTTTAATTTGAATATTATAAAATGATTTTTCAGCATTAAAAATTTGGTCTAATTTCTTTTGCAGTCATATGTTTTCGGAATGTTTGTTTAAAATTCCTTAATGCTCTTCACTTTAATAATTTCCCTTCAAATAATCTTTATTTACTTCCCAAATTAAATATTTTCAGTCAAGTAAGATGTTCTTTTAACATTTTAGTCTTATAGGAATATTGGCCCCAAACATAATCCCTTTCTTTAAGCTAGTAAATGTTTTGTTTCGAGGTTAGATATTTTGTTCTTTGAATAATAATTAATGCCCATATACTTGTTACTATGCTTTTTTTTTTTTTTTTTTTCAAATAAAAATTTTGTCATAAATTACAAGGATTTTATTTTAGCTGCCTATTTCATTTTTAAAAAAATGTATTTTTCGGATCAATTACTTAAAGGGATGTGAACTTTTCAGACTAAAAATTCTACAGAATTCACATGGAATAATATCTTCAGCTATTTTTAATTTAGCCTTTTATTTTTAGAATATCTTGATGACCTGATCTTTTATCAAGTCATCTAAACTATTTTCAGTTTCAAAGAATTTTCTGTTGACTGAGTTGGGCTGGTAGTGTCTCTCTTTAGGAACTGTGAAAAACTTCCTCTTGAAGATTTGCTTGATGATAATTTTATGGGCCTACTGTTTTAAGAGCTCAGAAAAAGGAGGAAAGAGACCATCTACAGTTTGCTATAATTTAGTGAATACAGTAATCATTGGAACTGACAGGTGTTGTCATTCAACTTCTAATTAGGCCTTACTTTTGGGATTATTCTAAAATGTTTCTTTTCATTTTGACTGTAGAAATATAACAACTATTGTTTGCTATATAGTTGGTTGTTTTCGTCTCCTGGTGTATGAGTATACTGAAAAGCTCTAGGCCTGACTAGCTTCCAGTAGTTTGACCTTTATTTTTTCACTGTAGCTGGAAAGAGTGTCAACTTGCAGGATCCTTTTGACTACTGTTTTAAAAATTTGTTTTAATATCATTGACTAAAACTGTCAGAGAAAAGTGTAGTTGGGCTGAGAAGTTTTCAGCATCCATTTATTTTTAAGTATATATATAAACAATAAAAATAAATATAATAATTGTTTCTCTAACTTAGTTAGATACTAAAGTCCTTAAAGCACCAACATAGTATTTTTTTTTTATATTATATCTGTCTTTGCTTTTACTTTTTGACATAGTCTTTTTTTATGATGACTTGTTCTCTATCAGAATGTTTAAAATTTCAAATTTCATTTCAGCTAAAAAAAATTTTTCATTGATAATCTTGATATTAAAAAATGACTTTGTATTTAATATCCTTTATTTTAATTAAATGTCTGCCTTTTTGTTGCAGTAATCATCTCTCTTTTTTTTTTAATTTTTTTTTTATTTTAATAACTAGTGGATTTGAACCATTAAAGTAAACATTAGTCTTCTCTCACTTTGTACTATGATTATCTTTTGTCCTATTCTTCGACCAATTGAGAACAATAACAATGTTGTTGTCTTTTTTCTTTTTTCCTCTTTCTCTCTCCTTTTTTTTTTTTTTTTTTTTTTTTTTTCATAAGCTTATTAGTGTCTTCCTCACACTTCAGTTTAATGAATTTTGTCCACAATATTTTAGTTTTTAATAGTAAGATCATTCAGAAGCTTAAAATTTTTTCTTGAGGTTTTTCAATTTTAGATCTATAAACTAAATTTCAATGGAAATACTTTGTAATAGAATCTAAGTAACATGCAAATACATGACCAGGAGATAAAAATGTATTAACTTTTGTTCAATGTAATGATTTGGACAATTAAAATAAATAAAAAGTGAAGTTTAAAAAAAATTTTTTTTTTAGTGGATTTTATTCATTTTTTTTTACAAAATTGCTGTTTGTGAATTTGTTACAGATGTTTGTAAAGAAGTTATTTCTTTACCTTAAATATGTTTGATGAATATGGAGTAGGAATCTTAAGTATCTTGGAGGTTTGGGAAATAGAAACTTTTTATTTGCTATTATCAAGTTAATCTTGACAATAACTAATGAAAAGTTTCTACAATATGAGAAGTTGATTTTTTTTTTTTTTAAATTTGTACTGTACATCTTTCATGTTATTCCTTGAGATTTTTATTTTTTAAATTAAAAAGTTGATTTTTTTTTTTTAAATTTTTTTTTTATATATAAATATTATAAATGATCTAAAAGGACTTGCCAGTTTCTAAATTACTTGAATATGAAATGTCTGATTAGTAAAATGCACTTTCAATTTTTAATTTTCATTTGATACTGGCTTACTTGGCATATAAACAATTAGTATATTGTTTCTAACTGTTATTCACCTATAAAGGAATTAAATCTCCCACCCTTCAGAGATAAAAAATTTTTTCCCTTTGCTTATGGCATATCCCATTTTTCTTGTGGTTGTCCATCATAATATGAGAGTATTAATTATAAGACCAAAACAAAGTGTGTAGTGTCTCTAGCACAAATCACATGGCTTGTTAATGCCACTTTAAAGGGTAATAGGTGCGTTTTCTTGTTCAGATTGTTGAGCATACTGCAGTTTTTGTACTTTGATTTTAAAAAGTTTCATGAGGAAGTAACAAAAGTCCTATGCCTTGGTTCACTTCATGATTTTGTTCGATATCACTCTGAAGAATCAAAGGTTAAGAAGTCTCTTGAATGATTGATAAATTGTTTATTCATGAGAATTTAAAATTTTAATTCCTTCTTTCTCTCTCCATTTCAAATTAATGTTGTACCTAAATAGTGACTAAGCCATTTATGTCACTTTGAACAACCAGGAGTTGATATTATGATCATCATTATCAAGATGTGCTGACAGCATGTATTCGTTTGACTCTCTCTCACTCTCTTGCTATCCATCCCTATCATTCATTGCTTTTGGCAAGTCTTCTACATGGCATAATGCCTGCATGTGACTGATGACTGTGTGTTTTTGCTGGTTTGCCTACATTGGTGTGTCCATGTGTAGGAGTCCAGAGAGTTGTCATAGTTTACTCAAATTATTTATTGATGTTCTTAATTCTTAAGGTCATAATTTATAGGTTTAAAGGATCAAAGCAAATAAGTCTAAATATTTGCTTTAGGATTAAAATGGATTTAATTTGACTTTGAAAGAGTCTTGCGGTCAAAATGGAGAAAAAAATAGTTTAAAGAGGGAGCAAAATAACTACAATGAAAGTTTAAAAAAGTATCTTTGAATTTTGATGAGATTGCCAAATTCCAAGCAGTAGATTTTTCTTTAGCTGAAATAATGATGTCATTTTGCTATCATTTTATTTTTCATTTTATTCATTTGCTTTTCCAATGCTTAAAATTTTTTTTTTTATTGTTAAGAGTGTCGACCAGTTCCTTTTTAATGTCACTAAATATGTGTTCTGAGTCATGTTGAAGCTCTGCCAAAAGTCTATTGAACTAAATGCCAACAGGTTTCTATGAACTGTAGTCACACAACAATAATTGCACCTTTCAGTCACGGTTTGACTAATGGCTGCCACTTATTGATTCCATTATTTGGGACATTTTCAGTTAGCAAGGACTTCATTAATGAAGGTTACTAGCTCACCTCTTTTAAATTTTTCTGGAGATTTTATTCTTTTCTCTTTAGGACCCCTCTTTTTTTTCACCCTTCCCTGTAAGGGTGATCCCCTTTGTAGTTTAGTTAAGCTATTAATATTTGTTTTATTATATAGTTTCTGATCTCTGACAAAATAAGACAGGAATTCTTTCAAACTGTGTAGCCATGTTAGTATTATTGTATGGTTGCACTACTTGGACTATAATGAAATACTTGGGCTAAAAGCTAGATGGGAATTACACAAGGATGCTATTTTGAACAAATCCTAGAAACAGCCTCTAACAAAAGAGCAGTTGTACAGGCACTTACCTCCCATCACATGAACCATGCAAGTAACACGAACAAGATATGCTGTATACTGCTGGAGAAATAAGGATAAACTTGTTAGTGACATTCTCCTATGGAGTCCTGCACATGGACAGACCAGTATTGGTTGACCTGCAAAAACTTACATTTATTAGTTCTGTGCAGACACTGGATGCCGTCTAGAGGCCTTATCAAGAGTGATAACTGATATGGATGGATGGCAAGAATACTGAGGGAATCTGTGCTGTTAGCATGCCTTGATGATGATCTATCCTTGAGGGTAAGGGTCCCTTTCATTTAGAAGGAATAGCAGCTGGGGGAAAGTGGATTTAGATGTGAATAATGGGTTACATACATCCAGACCCACCCTCTCAACATCCTTTCCTGGATTCAGTGGCAAACTAGAGTTCAGGACAGTTAGTGAAGGATCGGTTACAGTGAATGGCCAGACCAAGTTTTGATGCAAAGGATACTATTCTTGTGTTTTTATAATATGTATGCTAAATGTGTCTACAAGAAGGTTAATCCACCCTTGGATAGATCTCATTTTTCATCCTGCTTGGTGTCTAGCTGCCTTCATCAGGTAATCCTGGTCTCTAATCATTTAACTATGCAGTAGGGAATACTGTGTTACATAGTATCTCTCTTCATGTAACCTGACAGACGTTAAAAATGCTTTTGTCAAGCAGTTTAACATTGTCATTTTGATTATAAGTCAATATTAGCATTAATGTTGCTCACTATTTTAATAGTGTGTATACTTGAATAGACCCATAACCTTGTCAAAATACAACCAGCTGTACTAATTGTTAATAGGGGTTTTGTAAATCACCAATATTAGGTAGGGCTGGGAGCTTTGAATTTTCTATCTGATCCAACTTCTCGCGCAGAAATAAATTGGTAATTGTTTTGCATTTAACCTATGGACTTTAATTATATATATATTTTAAAACGTTTTCTTTTTCTCAGGGAACAAATAACTATTAGCTTTTTTACTAAATATTTTTTTAACACTTTATTAAATGTCAAATTTAAATGTTAGAATTTAAAAAAGCAATTTTGAGAAACCATCTGAAATAAAAAATTTGTTGAAAAATCTTTTCTAACACTTGAAAATTTTTTAAATATGAAAACAATAATTTAAGTGTTAGTGCCTCGAACACTGAAAGTATATGCATACCAGCATCCAGGATTTGAATTAAGAAAGTTTTAGCATATTACAAATGTTGTTATGGTGAAATAATGCTTGATGCAAAAAATTTATCTTGGATATTTCTGGAATCTTACTTTGTCTACAAATGTTTTATTAATGTATGTTTGTGCTGGAGGCTACAGATTTCTTTAGTTTATCTACAATATTATTTGGTACATTGCTTTGCTAAAAAAATCTGACTTAGTCATTTGAATTTGAAGATTTTTTCTGCCAAACAATGTTACTTTAGTGATAATAATAGTGCTGCTAGACCTTTTTTATGTATAGAGTTTATTCTAATAAATTTACTTTTTAATTTACTAGTTAACTATTGTGAAATGCTAATTGCATGTCAAAGATTGTAATAAAGATGCCAAATGTTAATTCTGAATATCCTCTTTCTTAGCTTCTTGGTTGAAAGAAGTCAAAAGGCAAATGTCTAGTCCTAAAGGGCCATCCCTAAAGGCTATACCTTTTCCATTGAACTTAAGATGTAGCCAGAGCCAATGCCTGAAGCATTCAAAAGGAAGTGCCAAAGGAACTTGACAGTTTTTATTTCTACCCACATTTATAAGTGTTACCTATGCTTTAAACTTGATCTTGTGTGCTATTTACCATTGTGAGGAGATGAATGAATACCTTATCTTATCTCAAGAGAAATAATATTGCTTAACCTATTTCAGTAATCTATCAGTCAGATATCTAAAGAGCCTAATTTGGAAATAGATGTAAAAATTTGGTACAAACATTCTATAAATTGATGACATTCATTAAGTCTAGGTAAGAAGAATGAGTAATAAATTCTTAAGAATACTGAATTATGTGTTCAGACTTTGCCAAAGATCAATGGTCTTAGTGATTCTTTTGAAGAAATTCCTACAATTGGGATAAGTTTTTATGAAGTCATGATGCTACTCTGTAAAGTCATTTGATTGGTGAAATTTAAAAGGAAAAAAAGTGTCTTAGATTTATTTAGTTTATTAGGCATTAATCTTGTATAGTATTTTCTAGTAAAAGTAGTATCCAGTAAATTACACACGGTACATGGTTATAGGTATTTGTGTAATGGCTTAGATGAAAAGGCATTGAACTGAAGATAACAAACTCTGATGTTTCTTATTAAAGATCAGTGCCCGCCCCTTACTTCAGTGTGATATACTTGTGGGTTGATTCCTTTTTCTTATAAAGCTGTCAGAAGAATCAATTGTATGTAATGATGGTGAGATATATACAAAAGGAACATGCCGAAGTGCCACTAATATTAATTTGACTGTTATGGAGGATTGATGTATGAGTAATGTTTAGTCTAACTACCAGTTAATGAATTTAAATAAATATAATCAAATTAGTTGAGATGAAATTGATTCTAAGTGTGTCACAATCAAATACAAGAATCATTTATTATAAAGAACAAAAAATTAAACATCATCCAAGTGATTAGTTAAGTTATAGTACAAATAGGTTTACTATACTATTCTAAAATAGTATTTGATTTATAATTTTTTTTTTTTTTTTTTTATTTGGGCCTGTTTTGATGATCATAATTTTCCTCTTCATTGCACAATCGGTTACAGATTGAATACCATAGTGACTTTGAGAAAAATAAGAGCAAGTACACGGCAGTGGCTGACAACCCGGACATTATGAGGTGTAAAATGGCTACCATGAATGCGAGTCTGGTAGGAGTTGTCTGTCCTGAATTTGTGATGTTTTCTCAGCATGGAATGCTGTTTGATTTTGATCCTCCCCCTTTTACCTGGCCCCTTTTGTATCCCTTCTGAGATATCAAATTTAGATAGTTATACAAAGAAACCTTTTATGTTTGTTTTTCTTTTATATAATCTCCTCTCTACTTAGAAAAATACTTTTCTTCTTTATCCGTATAAAAATTTCCTACTTATAAACAAAATGCTCACCTTGATATTTGTAAATTAAGAATCATTAATTTTTTTTCTTATGTCTGTCTAGAAAGTAATGATACAGATTTGTATTTTTTTTTTTTCCTCTTGATTATCAATTTAAAAATCATTATCATCTTTAACCCTTTCACTATTAAGTTAGATTGAAGTTGTTTAGCATTATTTTTTTTTGTAAAATTGTACTGCTAGTCTTTTAAAAATAAGCTCTGTCTTTAAACTTTTCACTACCGAGTTTTTTGTTTTAAGTTTTGGATATGCAAAATTATGCTTTGAGTATGATGTTTTTTAAGGGTTAAAATAAAATTTGATTGGGAGAGTGAGAGTGAAAGGGTTAAAACAGTCCCCGCACCAAAAACATTGATTTCATTTCTGGAAATAGTGTTGGAAATTTTCAACTGGTATGGTCTTTAGTTGGTTAGTCATGATTTATTGTATGTTGTAAATACTTCCCAAATGATAACCTGGAACTGGGTTTGATTTTTGGGAACAGGAAATTGTCATAGGAACTAGGATGTAAAGAATAAAGGGTCAATGTAATGCAGTAATTTTGTGTTTGTGTGTGTCCAAAAACTTGTTCACAAAGTGTGCAATGTGACAGAATGTTATTGTGATATGTTTCATTTTCATAACACAACTAAACAGAATTGTAATAATTCAAAATAGCTCAGCTGAATATGAATTCAGAGACTCGAATGTGAAGTGAATATTTTTACATGTTAAAAAGATTATTGATCAGCTGATTTACCATTAGGGTTGCCAATCGGCAGGGGATGGGGTCATTTCTAGACAGACACCTTCCTATCTGTAAAAATGGCTTATGTAATAAAACATTTTGTTAGTTTCTTGAAGATGATATTTCTTATCTCAGAAAAGTTTAATGTCTTTCTTTTACCTATTAACAGTTGTGTTTTCCCTTCAGTTATATCAAATTTCACAAATATTTGATAAAAAACAAACTTGTTTATGGTATTCCATCATGTCGTTTTAAAAGCTTAAAATAGAAATTGTATAAAAATCAGAAGTTTATTAAATTAAAGTCATTGTCTGATTTTTCTTTTTAAAATATCAAAAAGAAATGAGATATATAGATTAGCTTATTTAATGTTTTCAAATCTTTATATTCTTTTATTTAATCTTTCAATGGAAATGATTTCTAAAGTATAACATTTTCGAGATACAATTATTACAAGAGATTTTTTTTTTTTAAATTTATAACAAAGTTTTATACTTAGAATTTACTGATGTTCTTTTTTTTTTATATTATTTTTTTCACTGTTGAAACTGAAATTCTTTAAAAAACAAAAAAACAAACTATATTTACATTTTATGAAGCAACTATTGTAGCTTCAGTATTTTCTTTTTAATTTTACTATTCATCTTCATTTCACCATGTGTGTGTGATGTACCAATGCATTTAATGTTAATTTTTTTTTTTATTTTATTTATTTTAATCAAATTCCCAACTATTAATATTTTTAAAAAATGATAGTTTTGGAATGATAACTGAGTATATAACAAAAACCCTACAGCTTAAAATATGTTTTTGTAGTAATTTTTCTACTCACTCTAATTACAAGGCTAAAGTTTTGCATGATTGAACTTATTTCTTGACAGTAGCCAATCTGAAAAAAATTATTTAATGTTTTCAAAGATTTCAAACTGAATATGGTAGTTAAAAATTAATTATAAACTATTTTAGTTGTAGCTAAATTATGAGTAAATAACCACAATGAAAGGAATCTTTTGGTTAAATTTAAACTTAAAAATCTGCTCTTCTAAAAAGACATCTATTGCATATTAGAAGAATCTGAATGTGCACATTTCTGTGCTTTGTGTTAAATTGAATTGCTCCTTAACATAAGGTTTCCCAAGAGATATATTAAATCATAAGGTAGAGTAAGTTTGTTTTAATAAATAACAAACTTTTTTTTTTTTTTTTTTTTTTTAAATGGTAATTGTATCTAAGTTTAATTCTTTGCTTTTGTTTTTGTTCAGACTTTAATGCCAACCTAAAAATTAGTTAAAAAGTTTGATATAACCATTTTTTGTCTTTCTTAAGAGAAATGAACTTATACCAAAAATTATAAACCTGATCGGTACCATACATTGTTTTAAAATTATCCTAGAGTATTCTGACATATTGCTAAAATGAAATATTAAAAAAGATTAAATAAATTCTTAAACAACTATGTAAAAATGAATGTACACTGTGATTCTCTAACCTTCAAACATAGAATATCCCAGATGGGTTGACATGCTGTTAAAATCAACAAAACCATAAAACTTACAAAATGAAAACTTTGGTGTTAAAGATTTTATTTTGAATTGGAAGGGAACTATCAAAAGCTGCTTATAGAATCTGCAATATAAAAAATGTTGTTTTTTTTTTTTTTTTATTTCAGGGTGGTCTATATGCACATTCTTTAAATTTAGAAAGCAATTGTGATTGAATTTTTCTGAGTAAAAGTTTACACATTTTTTTTTTATTAAAAATCATAACATTGAATATAGAAATTTTTTTTTTTTTTTTTTTTTTTTTTTTTAAACTTGAGTTTTCAACAAAAGTTATAAGAAGAAATTGGTGCTGTTTAAGTTATTTTAAACTTGACTTCTTATTTGTACATTTCTTGGGAGTTAGACAATCATTATCAGCAACTTTGGTATGACAGCAATCACTGGAATATGTCTGTAATTTTTTTTTGTTTGAAACTTTAATCAACTGTGTGTTTTTGGCTTTGATTTTTTTTTTTTTTTTTTTTTTTTTTTTTGTTCTTTTGACTTTTTTAAATACTAACCCTTGTTTTTATTTTTACTTTTTTTTTATATTAAGATTTTATTTTGATTGATTCATTTTAAATATTTATCTGTTTTTGATATATTTTTTATATGTATCTTTTTTCACCTCCCACAGTGTATGTGTAAAAAGAGAGAAGAACAAATTAAGTGCTGGGCCAGTTATAACAGATTTAGCTTTTAAGAGGAGTTGGAGGACATTTTTTTGTCTTTTTCTTTGTACCATCTTGCATTTTTATTTTTATATCTAGTAAAAAATTTCCCAAAACTCTTACCAGTGAAAGATATTGTTGATAATTATGAATGACGTTTTAATGATTTAATGTAGGTTTGAAAGGGAAAAAAAGTGGCCCATTTATTTTTTAAAAAATAGTAGTCCAAATTAAAAACACGGTAAAGATAACCCAAAGTTGAACCATTTTAGGGCTTATTTTTCGAATAAGCAAAGTTTTGGTAAACAAACCAAGCTTTAGCCTATTTACCAAAAATTTTTCTTATTGGAAAAATAAGGCCTAAAATGGTTCAGCTTTGGGTAATCTTCACCATAATTTTAACTTAGACTATGAAACATTATCCTTTTTGATTAAGATCAAAATTTTTTAATTTAAAAAAAAAAATTGTGTGTGTAGAAGACTGGTATCTTTTTAAATCATATTTTTACTTAAAAAAAAAAAACTTATTTCCATGTACTCGTACCTGTTTTCCTCAAATTGTTTCAGTTTTTGAATTTTTCAATGAACACTTTTTCCTTTTTAAATGATGGAAAGTTTGGATTTTTCTGATTCTTCTATCTTATTGAAACCGGCTTCCAGGTTCAGTACCATAGTGAATTTGAGAAAACTAAGGACAAATACACTGCTGTGGCTGACAACCCCGAAGTTCAGAGATGTATGGCTGCTTCAAAGAATGCCAGTCTGGTATGAGAAGACCTTTAGCATGGTTTTCCTACCTTGTAATTCCTTCCTTTTTTCCAGTTCAGCATGTCTTTTTTTCTCTGAATATTGAAGGTTAAAAAGATATTCATACTACCTGTCACACATATATATATATATATATATATATATATATATATATATATATATTCATTCTTTTTAGGATATGAAATATTATATATATATTCTCTTACCTCAAGTAAAACTTTTGGTTATTAAAAATAAATTTAAAAAAATAAATTTTTTTATTCAACATTAAAACCAGGAAGTTTATTTTTAATGTTAGGATGTTAAGGGGTCCCCTTCCCCATTCCTTGTGTTAACATTTTAGAAACTAGGGTTAATCCTTTATGAATTCTTTTTAGCTTTAGAATAAAAAGTTATTTTGAGATTCTAGCAATCATTTTGCTGAAACTATATTTAATTTTAATGCAGTATATGTTAAATCATAATTTTTAGTTATTAAAGTCATGAAGACTATATATTTTTTGCAGGGATTTATTTTAATTTGGAAATATTATTATATCATAGAAATTTAAAACTTTATGAATCCTCCTTTTCTCCTGTCTCTGATATGAATCCTCCCTTTCTCCAGTCTTTGAGGATGGTATAAATTTTCTGTTGCTTTTGTAAATGCTATCACTTCAGAAAGTGGCATGAATGGAATACAGAACTGCTCTTGCCTTTGCCAAATGGAATATTATTCCTTTCTTTTTACAAACCTATCCAGAGTACAAACTTTCCAACTTTCTATCTTCTATCTTTGTTGCATGTTGGCATATTTTGCTTTGATTCTTTTGTCCCCTCTATAAATCTTTTTGTAATAATGAAATTATGGCCATCTTATATTCTGCTTTTTATATTCTTGTTACAATGTTTTCAATGCAATACAATATTGATATTTCCTTTCACTTATTTTAATTTGTCAAACTTCTGTCTTACAGATTATATGAATTGACTTATCTTAATAACAAATAATGTAATATTTTTTTATTTTTAAACAAAAGATTGGTATTAAAATTTTGTTATTTGATATTGAAAGAGGTTTTTTATTTTCTTTATTTTTGACCACCCATTCAACTTCTGGTCATTTATTTATTTTTTATTATTTACTTTTAAAAAGTTTATATTTTTGTGATTTAATTTTGAAAACTTTATTTCAAAGGTCCCCCCACCCAAGCATCTAAAACATTTTTTTTTTCTTGATTTTTTTTTACTTTAAACAAAACTGGTTTCCAGATTCAGTACCATAGTGATTTTGAAAAAAGTAAGGGAAAATACACTACGGTGGCTGACAACCCTGAAGTGCAAAGGTGTTTGGAGGCTTCAAAGAATGCCAGTCTGGTATGAGAAGACCTTGATTATTGTTAAATAGTCTTCCCCTGCCACTGCATGTTTCATGACGTTTATCATCATTGTTGCTGCTGCATTATTCTAAAATTACATAATCATTTTAATAATTTAATTTATTTTTAATTTTTGAAATTCCAATTTCCCTGTGAATTTTGATTTTTGAAATCTTTACTTCTCCCTCTTTAAATTTCCTTGAATATTGATAAAAAGCTCAGTTGAACTTTTTCTAACTTAAAAAAAAAAAAAACTATTTTGTTGAAAGTGGCTTTCCAGATTCAATACCCTTGTGTTTTTGAAAAGGCAAAGGACAAATGCACGCATGTTGCTGACAATCCTAAAATTCAGAGGTGTTTGGAAGCTTCAAAGAATGCTATTCTTGTATGAGAAGACTTTATCTAAACTATTATTGCCTTATTACCTCCCTTTCAGCTTAGCATGGATTTGTTATAAAGGGATTAAGATTATTTCAGTATTTACATGTTCATTTTATTCATTTATTTATTCATTTTTATAGAGCCACTAATATACTACTAATTTTGATTAAAGAAAGGAGGAAAAAAATAATGTTCAAGTTGATGATTGAATTTGAAAGCTTTCTTTTCATAAAACTTCATTTTTATTTGCCATCAACTCTTTTGCAGTCAAATGATTTTTTTAAAAATCCTTTTAGAGTGGGCAAATTATTTTCAGAAAACTTGCCAAATAGAAGGTATATTCAAACAAGCTAATCATATAAAAAAAAAAAAACAACAAAAGACGATAATTTGATCAGCAATTGTGTGTGTGATAGTACAATAGCATGAACTCAATAAAGTACTCACTTTTAATTATGTTTTACAAATCAGCCTTTATGTAATCCTACACCACAGTGGGGCCTCCTAGTGATGTTTCTCTACATTAACATTGAATTGGTCAACAAGCAGCCAATAGGAAAATGCCTTACATTGAGCTACTGCAAAACAACAAAAATGTCACTCTGCCTGTATACTGTTGGCAAAAAAAAAATGTCACTCTACTTGCAAAAGGGTATTTTTTTTCTTTTCTTTTCTCCTTGTTCTACAAGGAACAGAGTAAGAATTTATTTAAAAGACCTGAAATAAATAGAAGTGGGTGTAGGGAAAGAATGACATCAATGGATACACGAGTAATAATTTAGTAAGGTTGAAATTCAATCATAATGGGGGAACACTGGGATCAACTTTTAGATTTAAAAGAATAATTCTGTAAATTAATTTTGTGACCATAAATCATGAGTTGACGTGTACATCAACTTGTATATAATGTGTGTGTCCATGTGTGCGCGCGCGCACACACACACACACGCACAATGTTTCTTGATCTTTGACAGTTGTGACTGAAAATAAATGTTGTTGACCCAAGATGTTTTTTGAGAATTAAAATTACAGTTTTTGCAGTTTATGGTTTATATATCTTTTCTTTGTAACTGCACTTTGCACTCTTTGGGAAGAATTGATTAGTAATGTAATTGTTCATGGACCCTCTATTTTTGTAATGTACTATGACTTTGTCATGTAGCAGTCTGCCATAGTACATAAAAGACTGCATTTAATGTTGTTGCAATGAATACAACTACTATAGCTTATGGAATGACGCTTTATTTGTATAGCTTGCCTTTTACATCAAATATTTGATTTTAATATTTCTTTCTTTCTTTTTTTTTTTTTTTTTTTTTTTTTTTTTTAAATAATCATCTAAGTGCTTCTACAGATTGGGAGAAAAATGTCTGTATAAAGAAATAATGTACCCCCACCCCTAAAAATTGTATGTACTCTTTTTTTTTTTCTTTTTTTTTCTTTTTTTTTTCTTCCTTATGAAGTACATTGCTAATTTTTCAAGTTTTTACTTTTTGTCTTATGTTATACATTCATACATACAAAATAATTCTGGGAGTTTATCTTAGGTCAATCTTTTTTTTTTTCCTCCCCCTCCCCGAAGCAATGGTTGTTACAAAGTTCAAGGGAGTCAGCTGGCATTCAAGATGGAGGCAACCTTGCAATGTGCTCCTGCTATGAACATTAAGCATCCAGCTGACTAAGCCTCCATACAAGCCTCCTTAAGCATCATGCCTAACACTGATGCAATACAGTGTCATGTGCAGCCATTAATGTCTGTGTATCTGATGGCTGTACACTTCACATTTCTCCTCTACTTCTTCAGTTATAGTGAAAGAAGTGTTCTTCAATAACCACTCAACTACATTGAAGCATTCTAGTCCCAACTGTCTAATCTCCTCTTGTATTGCAGTAAGAAAAAGTGAGGGGAATGGCAAATTACTTAGTTTTGCATTTTCACTATCATTTATATATATATATGAAGTGGAGCTTAAACTTGTCACAAGGCCATATGTGTAGGGTGCCTAATGAGGATAAAACTCATTACTAAATAATTCATTTTCAAGTCTAGCTTATTACCGATTACACTATAGTGAGGTGCCCTTATATATTTTGTGCAGACAAGTTTAAATGTATTATGTAATGTGTATATGGTTATGTTGTCATTGATGTATCCTTCTAACCTTGGGAAATTTGAGTGTGTATAATAAATGTATAGTGTAGACACTGTCAACAGTGCTCAGCAACTGTCCCATTCTCACCAATACAATCATCAGACTATCTAGCATACACAAGAAAATGACAGTCACCAAGCGTTGTTGAATCAGTGCCTATCTTATCCTAACTTAGACATATATGCTCTATCACTGATATAAAGTACTCTTTATCAATAGATATAGCAAGCTATATATATATATATTTGCATGCTAAGCCATAATTATCTTTTGTATATGAGTGTCTTATTTGCACAATAGTATGTGTGTAAAAATCTTTCCCCCCCTCTTTAAGTCTTGATATTTCTTTTTCTACTTACGATTTATTTATTTATCATACGTCCCACCAATGCACGAATATGGCACAAGGCCGTTTTTAAGGTGGGTCCAGTCGCAGGACCGAAGCCCACACGTGTCTGGCAAGGTCAAAAATACCTTCGACCCTGTCAGCATTCCCCTTTTTGGAGCGCCTCAGGCGCCAGGCAATACTCCCCCCAGAGGGGTAAAAGCCTGGGGGGATGGCCCCCTCAGGCCGGAGGAACTCTCCAGTGCCGAGGCACACCCGGCAGAACCGCCCAGAGATAAAACGGCCTACCGAATGCAACCCAACAAATATGATAGTCATTCTTTATTTGCATTAGCCTTTTCTCTTTAAAATTAAAGTTTAATCTGGGATGAATAACTGACACCAGTAAAACACAGGGAATGAAATGGGAAATTACCCAAAGATCTAAGACAATTTCTAAACTGATAATTGAGTGCATCATTATGTTTTTTGTAGCATCAATTTCATCATGTCAGCCTTGGACCTGGGATTGAAACTTAAACAAATAGGCTTCCTTTCAAACAGGTTCCTTGTAGTGCCAAGTACAGTCCTAAACTTCCAGGCTTATTGGCTACTTTGGGGAGGAGCTTGTCGGGTAATGGTTATTGTTGTAGAAAGTAGTACAGTGACCAGAGTTCAAATCCTGGATGAGGCTATTTGCATTTCACATAGTACTAATATCCTTGGAAAAGGTATGAATACAACTATTCTCCCTTGACCTATGGGCTAAATAGCTGGGATAGATTGGGCTCTTTAACCTTGCTATAGCAACTGATCTAGGAGAAGGAAAACTTCACACATGAGCATGTGGAACTGGCTTAATCCACATCAGATGAATGCTCTCTCACACACACACACACACACACACACATCTTACTTCAGAAGATTTGGAGAAATGCTTCTTACCTAGAAAATGAGCCTTTTGAAGTGGAGTGGCTTATGTAATAACTGTTTTCTGGCCAATATACACTTTATTGCTATCTTAGGACAATAATAATAGGGATTGGGGACCCTCCCCTTTTTTTTCCTCCTGGTATTTTGACCAATCAGATTTGTCGATGTAAAATGTACATACAGTTGCCATCACTTAAAAACTTAGTTTCTTGACAAATTTATATATTTTGACTTCTGTCGTTTAATACTTATTTACCTACTGCTTTTGATACTGTAAAGATTTGTTAGAAAACTACAGTTATAGTTTTTGTATGGCTTATTTTTACTTTGTTAGTTTTTCTAAAATACTTAGTTTGGTATATCTTTAATTTGATGGTGGTTTGTGGTGTATAAAGACCCCCCCCAGTTTTCCAAAATGTAGACTGTTTGGGTTGGGGAAAAGATAAAAGAAAATCTTTTTTATTTTATTTTTTTTTCTCCAGTTATTTATACCGAATGGTTATTACACATCTTATAAGTTTATCTAGAACTAACAAATTCATAACACTGCTTCATGTTAGGTGCTGTAGGCAGCTTGGTTGCTTTGCAAAGGGTTCATTGTGCTCGCAACCTTATCATACAGTATTTTAAATATCGTCATATAATCTCATGGATATTGTCTCCTCAAAAATAAATCTGGGAAGATATGTCCTGTATTATGTTTAGCTTCAAAGAATTAAGTTTACCTTTTACTTTTTTTTTAGTTATCCATTCACTGTAGATGACTGGTCCATTAAAAGAAAAAAGTTATAAAATTTCTATGATGGAATAAGCTGCTTTATATATAGTTATTGTGAAAGTATAATCAAAAGTCAACACTTATATTTCCAAGCTTATTCCTTTTATTAGACCAGCACATTTACAAATCCTTTTTTTATTCTAAAAGGATATCTGTATTGGAAAAATAAGGTCTGAAAAAGTTTGGCTTTGGGTGGAGAGTGTCTTTACTGTGCTTTTAACCTGGACTATATGATTTGATAGAATGTGTAAGGCAGCTCCTCAATCTCTTGGGGTGGGGGTGGGGATCTTAAGCTTTTATATGATATGATTAGAAACAGATATGATGTGGCTGTTTTGATTGTCATGCAAACAGCTAATTTTAATCTCATTTATTTGCCATTATATTATTGTTTCAAGTTATTTTCTTTGAATTCTTTATTCTAATGATTTTTTTCTTATTTTTCTAATCACATGGCAGACTGCTAGTCATGAATATGTATCACCTGGGCTCAGTGATTGAAAATTTTCTTCATTTGCTTCTGATAAATAAGCAGACTTGCTTGATTTCTTATAAATTCTAGTGTCTTTTTGGTGGGAAGTATTTTACTATTACACCCATTTTATTCATTTAATTCTCTTTTAAGTAGATCTTGATGTCCTAAAACTTTTTTCTTATATCATTGCAAATGAGCAGTTTCAGTGATAATACTTTTTCCTCAGTAATTTTTTCAAAATCCTGTCCAAGTTCTTCCGGCTGCTGTCTCTCACTAGAAATCTGTTTGTATGTGTGTGCACTGCAGACCAGTTCATAACTCACTAATGACAGTAAGGGCAAAATTAGGGTTAGTTTTGAATGAATCTGACCTTTAAAACTGTTCACCCACTCAAGAACTTCAGGGTCCTCCTATACTGATGGCTACAATGGAAGGGGGTTAACTTTTTTTTAAAAAAAAGTAATTTCTGATTGTTTTGATGGTCAGATCCATTCAAAACAAATTTCACCTTAAAAGAAGGGTATAATAGTAAAAAAAAAAAAGAAATTTTTTTTTTTTCAATAAAACACACGCACCACAATCCATTTATTTCTAAATCAATAATAAACAGAAAGATGACTGTTGCTATTTTGTTTGTCTCCTTTCTTTAAAAGCTGATAATTTTTGTTTCAGTTTCTATAAATGATTTTTTTTTTTTTTTTGTTACACTAATTCAAAAATGATTAATTGAAGCTTTTATGGGTTTTTTTTTTTAAAACCCTCAACTCTTTTTATTTTTGATTTTTAAAAAAAAAATTTGTTTCTATAACTTCCTCTCTCAAACCCCCTCCCATGCTTTTCCTTGAAAGCAATCCATTTAAGCTATTGCAGAGATTGACTACAGAAATCATAGCTTTTTTTTTTCTCTCTCTCTCTCTCTCTCTCTCTCTTCTCACTTACTGTTTCAAACAAATTACATCTTTCTTTATAAATTAGAAAAAATTTTTCTTTGGGAGGGGAAAAAAACACAACCCCCCTCCCAGCTGTTGATTTTATTATGATATAGAAAATAAGATAATGAATAAACAGAGTTATTCTTTGCATGTTAATTAAGATTTCAATCCTAAAAGCAATATCATTTGAAGTATTGCAGACTGAGAATATTAAGATACATGAATATAGACTTTTAGGTAAGGATCTTGTATTTGGCAGTTATGAAAATGTCTGAAGAAGCTTAATTTGTTGGTCTTGGGGATAGATTCATTCTAAAATAGACCAATTCTGTATTCATATTGGCATCAATCTTGATTCCATTACAGATTTTGGTTAAAGTGAGCACCCCTGAATCTAAGAATGGAATAGATAAAAAAGTAAATGTCACATTTTCAATCAATTGCAATGGAAAGTGCCATGTTCAGTCAAGACGTGAGGAATCATGGTACTTCACAGCTTCCCTTTATCAACCAACTGAGCATAATCTTGACTTATTGGGAGAGGTGGTTTCTTATTGCGTTCTCTACGTTTTGAATTCAAAGTTCTCCTTCTCCTAGATTGGTTTCCCACTGCCAATCAACCCTGCTATTCTATATATAGCTGAAGGAAGGAAGTGGATTCATGCCTTTTTCAAGAGCATTAGTGCAAAGTGAATTCAATGATCAGATTATTATAAGAATTTTTTACTTTGCTTTGCATATTATTTTATAATTTATGCCAAAGTTGAAAATTTACTCGGTCACCTGATGACCTTCTTATGAAAACTAACTGCAAGTCTTCATTCTGAGATTATTATTATAAGAATCACATTAAAAATTGCAGGAAGTGAAAATTTTATTTATTTATTATAAGCTTAGTGATATTAATTTTTTAAACTCTAACTTTTTTATTAGAAAAGTAGTATTATATTGTATAATCTTATTAACTAAACAGATCATAAAATCTATGAGTAAAGAAGCCAAATTTTTCAAGATTAGATACGTTTGACAGTTAATTTTCAGTATTAATTTTGTTTAATAATTGTTTATTTTCTGCAAGGTTAGAAACTTAAAATTTTACTCAAAATGTTAGTATGGAATTACTGACTTGGATCTTCATTCATATTTACTACTGGGTTGTGGTATTGAATCACGTACATTATGCTTTCTCAGCATCCCCCCCCATTTCTCTATCTATTAAGCAATGTTTGGTTTTCTTGTCATTGAATGACATCAGTCCAAATGAACAAGGATTGTATGTTAGAATTTGTTACACATTTTGAAATTCTTTCATACCGTACCCTCTTATATAATTTTTACATTTCGTTTTTGCATGAATGCTTTTCTTTATACCTGCTCTAAAATTATATTCTTAAAACTTTTGATTCAGTGATTTTTTTTTTTAATTATATAAAGGCTTTCTACTTAATGTCCATAATTTTTTTTTTTTTTTTTTTTTTTTTTTAAATAAAGGACTAAACAAATTCAACTATTTCCTATTTACCTGTTGTTTCTAATGTTGTATGCAGTTTTCAGTTTGTACAACTCCCTGTGGGAGATGCATTTGACCCCTGCACACCCAGTAGGTAAGAGATTAAATCAGATTTTAAGCATGAAGGTATGTAATGGCATTAAGCAGTGTATCACTCATCTAAAACTAAATTCAAAATTAAAAAATAACTTTACTTAGTATTTTAATCTATTTACTTCAAATAGAATGCCACTATTTTGTTCTGTCAGCTCATTGTCTATTAATGAGCTTAATGTTTTGCTAAGCCTATTTATTCAATGCAAGGTTAATCTTAGCTACAGGCTAATTTGACAATGCCAATCTGAACATGTCAGAATTTGAATGGATTTTTCAATTAAGGTGGATATTAGCCAATAAGCCAAAGATCAGATTTACTAAAACTTTTCTATTATAGTGTTTTTATTTATTTATTTATTTATATATATATATATATATATATATATATACACTTGTTTTAGGAATTAAAATTGCTTGTAGTAGGCAACTGATTATGTAACTTTAGAATGTCTTATTGATAAATACATGTTTTAATCTAGATTAAAATACTTTAAATTATAAAACTTAGCTGAAACCACATCAAACTATCACCATTCTGTGTCTTAAACCATTTTTTAAAAATTTGTTTTAAGACTTGAAAGCTCTTGACTACAATTGAAATAAACTTTTATAGCAAATAGAATTTTTGGGAGGGGGGGGACTATGGAAAACAAAATTATTATTGCTGTCACTACAAATTTTACTGAGACTTTAATGGTTTAGATACACACAGGAAGTTATTGTTTTCCTTTATTATTGTCAAAGTTTTCTTAGTTGTAACAAAGTCATAATTTTTTAAAAAGAAAATTCTCTGAATTTTCTCTTTTTGTATTTCTGGGAATTTTCTTTCTAGAAAATTGGCTTTTTACTACAATTAAGGGAGCTTTGATAGTAATAATAAAGGAAAATAATCACTTCATATGTGTGTCCAAGCCATTGATGTTTCATTAAAATTTGTAGCAATAATTTAAAAAAAGAACAGATTTTTTTTTCTTCCTCTCTCTCCACTGTCAATACTGTAGTTTTGATTCATTGATGATTGAAAGGCTGGGAAATGTTAATTGACTTCAATATGATATTACCTCAATCCAGACAGTTAGCATAACCTCTCATTCAAGTGTGAACAAAATAAACTTTCTGTAGTTATTGTCTGCTAAAGCTTTGACATTTATCTAATATCCACTGATTAGACAAATGCTGCTAACTCTTTTAAAATTGGCTTTAATCCTTGAAATGTCTTTCAAGTTTTTGAGAGTTTTGGTTTGAATAGTAATTTTGGTTTTATTTACTAGGGTGAGTCAAAAGTTTTTCAATATTTTGGCAACATGAGGCACAGTTTGACTGTTTCTGATTCTTTTGCTAAGGTTGTGAAGGAAGGTGACAAATCTCATTAGATTGTGAGATGCTGAGCTTGCCTGATGCTCTCCAGATTTGCCTCTGTAGCTTGGAACACAATCTCAGAATCCAGTTTTAGGCTTGGTTGACCTTGTCCAATTGTCAAGGTTCTTGCAACCTAAGCAAAATTTCTTGAACTACCTTGTTACTGCACTGCAACTGTGCGTTCTCTTTTTGCACAAGAAATTTTTTTTTTCTCCCTTCTTCTGCGGTGTTATGGCTCAGCTTGATCTCATAAAGCATAAGTTCTTGAATTAGCCTATATTACCAACCACAGCCGGTACTTTCCACTATATGAACTACTTCAGTCAAATGATATACGCATCACAAACTAGTATGTGCTAAAATATTGCAAAATTTTTTAATCACCCTTGTAACGGCTGCTTTTATTGTGAATTTCTTGTGGCTTGAATAGCTTTCATTTACATGTTACTATTGTTATACTTTTAAATTGTTATTGATTTTATATAAAGAATTACTTGAATCAATATGAAGTGCTTTACCTTTTTAGAATATTGTTTTCAGTTCAGGTCTTGAATCTCTATAAAGGTGTTCAAACATTAGTTATATTCATATTGTAAAGATTATTTTCAGATTTTTGTAGATGATTTAATTACAAAATGATAACTTTTATCTATAAGTGGTTTCCAACCTGGGGACCCTGGAACATTTTGATTTACTTGTAGATAATGATAAATTAGCTGAGCATGTAATTATCATCATTTTATATTTATATATATATATAATATATATATGATCTTGCTCCATTTTATTCCTATCTTGTAGGCAGTTGTATAATTACGAAGCCTTATCTACTGTGATAAAATCCACAGGTTTCCTTTTTTAAGTTTCTTACTGTCTATTTTTCATTGCTCTGCCTATTGATGCTTAATTAGCTTTAGTATTTAATATTTCATTAAATCTGCCCAAAGAACTATATTAATATCTGGGCAGATTTAATGAAATATTAAATACTTATATATATATAAAATAAAATGATTAAAAAAAAAACAACTTTGAGTTTCACTGGCTCACCAGAGGATAGGCCACATGAAACTCAGTTGTGAGTTTTCTTTAATTTTATTTTATAGTTAAAATACTATGATGTTCTGCATTTTTTGCGTGTACATAGTACACTCTGTTTGACTTATTTAAGCAGCTTTTAGTGGTAAATTTTAATTATATATTATTATAGAAGCACTTTGCATTAGATTTTAATTATATATTAGTATATTGGCTTTTCGTGGGTATATATATATATATATATATATATATATATATGTGTGTGTGTTCGTTCGCCAATGGCCCAGGAGACTGGAGTTCAATCCCAGGTAGTCATACCAAAGGCACAAAAAAATGGTACCTGATGCCACCCTGCTTAACACTCAACATTATAAGTTAGGGATCAAGGGTAATGTGGAGCAATCCAGGAAAAGGAGTTGTGCCCTTCTCTACACCTTTATGTGGTAGCTACTGAAAAGGGAGACTTTGGGTTCCCCTCGACTATGGTTGCCAACTTATATATACATGTTAGATCTAAAACTCTTGGTCTGATCACATAAGAAACTAACAGTCACCAAACACTATAGACACCATTTAGGAATATATCAAACCATAACTTAGGGGCAAAAAATGACACATAGTGAGATTGTTTTATTCAAGTAATACACTTAAAATGCTCTAAGAAAAAGCAACTTCCAGAGTCATTTTAAATTGAATGATAATTTTGTGGCATTTGTATTTGCACTGAATGTTATATTTTAATATATTTTAATCATCCTAATTTTCAATATAACAGCAAAATCTATGAAATAATTAGAATCCTTCACTCTTTCCTAAATAGAAGTATCAATATCTTCATGGATAGCTGTAACAACTGTGGACCCAACTAGTTCATGGGACTTTTAGGATCTCTTTTTTTTAAAAAAAAGAGATACTCTAATAGATTTTTCAGCATAAAGCTTCTAGTATGACTGTATGAGTCATAGACATTTTAAAGGTCAGTTTTAGTATCCAATCTGTCTCTGGGTTTTCTGGGACCTGAGAATGCCTTTATTCATCATATTCTTCATTGACCCATCCATAGGTTACATGGAGATTTGAAAACTATCAAATTTCAGGGATATAAGTACCCTGTAAGAATTATATTTGAATTTTTGTGGTTTTGTTTATATTATCTATAAATCCTGATATTGGTATATTAAACAAAATTAGCAACAATTAGAGAGAGAGTGTATGTGTATGTATGTATATATATATATATATAATGAAGTTGGCGATTGTATTGGGGGGGTGCTAAAAGCTTTTCATTAGGTACTACTGCTTTCCCTGGATTGCTCCACTTTACCCTTGATCCATATCTTATAATGTCTAGTGTTAAGCAAGGTGGCATCAAGTGCTTTCTTTTTTCTTTTTTTTAAGTCTTAGGTATGACTCAACCTAGTCTTCTCGGCCATTGGCAAACACTCTACTCACTAGGCCAATAGGCTGTGTGTGTTTGTGCAGATATGTGGTGTGTGTGTGTGTGTGTGTGTGAAAGAGAGAATTTAAGTAGATATTTTCCTTGTCTCTCTCACTTTAATTGTAAGCCACTTTCCTTTTGGAATAATTGCACTAAATAGGTGCTGTGGGATGTACCAGAAGATTGATATACTACACTTGATAGGTTATAGTATCGAACATTTAATAATTGGTATGTTACAAGTTTCATAGAACTTAAATATTGGGACAAATTTAAGAAAGAATAATCTTGATTAAAAAAAAGGTTGGAAAACACCGATTTTCTGTGTGTGAGATATATAGAGATATATCTCAGTAATATCCAGTCAGCGTCTGAAGACTATGAGCATGGATTGTTTGCGTATAGAATATATGAGAGATTTCATATAAATCTATGGGAGTGCCTGATATATGGATTGTTATATATTCCTTTTCAGGTTTATATAAGAAAACTCACATACAGCACGAATACAATGTAACTGAAAGAAAACTCAATTATGGTTAAATTGTCATTGTAAATTTATTTCGGCAAAGAATATAATCTTTGTCTCTTCAGATGAAATTTTGGTAAGTTTGAAGAACTCTAAACTAAAAATAGTTACATATATTAATGAGACAGTATTTGTATACTGTACTTATAAGGAAAAATATGGAGTATTTATGTTTTATATAAATACAGTATACAAATACTGCCTTATTAATATAGGCAACTCTTCATTTTAGAGTGGCTCAAACTTCCCAAAATTTCTCTGAAAGCTGAGGTTGCAGAACACATTTTAGAATGAGACTGAATGTTTTTGCTTCCCAAATGTTGAGATTATTTTATTTAATTACTGTTAAAATTTTTTAATTTTTTATCATTTTGTTAGACTTTAGAGATAAGTTATTGGCTTTCTATTTACTAGATTATTTGTTTCTCTTTAACTGAATAACTTCTTATAATTACTTAATGCAAAAAGAAAATGTATGGTAAGATAAGGTGCTGAAATGTTCTTAACCTGATTGAGAATAAAGTAAACTAAACCCATAGAATGTAGATTCTATTTCCCATATTCATTCCTTGGTTCAACACCTGTTTTTTTTTTTTTTTTTTTTTTTTAACCCTTAAAAAAAAAAAAAAAATCTCACACACACACCACTTGGTTGGGCTGAAATTTTTTTAGTACTACCAAAGATTCAAACCCCCATAAGATAATTTTCAAAGATTACCATTTGATTTATGGTAATCAATATTTTCTTGTAGTCAATTTCTGTAAAGGTTAGCAGTTCTGCTTGATTTGGATTTTTTTCTTTTGTTTTTATTGGCTGCTCTGCACCTTCTTTTGTGTTCAAGTCTGCAGAATAACCTCTCTTCATCAGGTGCAGTATCACAGTGATTTTGAAAAGATGAAAAGCAACTATACTGCCCTTGCTGATAACCCAGAGATTATGCGTCACTTGGAGAACAGCAAGAACATAAGTCTGGTATTTAAGAATTACTCTGTGCGCGTGCTGGCTGGCCAAATCCCTAGTTGCCCATCTTGCAGCAATTTCCAACAAACCAAGAATGTCTTGCTTGCGATCATCTTTCTAACCACTAACTTAGCATAGGGATTATATATATATATATATATATATATATATATAATCCAAGTCAGTCCATCTACATAAGTTTTTAACAATTTGATTTGCTTTTAAGGCTTTAAATTTTTCTTTAGTTCAACTTTTAGGTTGGAAAATGTTAATGTTCGTTCATATGCTACCTCTCCTTTCTTGTTACTATAACCTATTTGAAAAGTTAATATTTTATTATAGTTCCTATTCAAACTTACAGAGTATGTTTGATATATAGATATAGTGAAATGGTAGATTGTGGTGAATCTGACAAGATGATGAAAATCAGTGGAAAGCTGGATAAAACAGACACTTACAAAGGGTTTATTAGTAGTATTTCATTCTTTAAGAATTTCATCAGACATGAAGTCCTTGAATAAAGAATGAAATACTATTGCTAAACCCTTCGTAAGTGTCTGATATATCCGCCTTTCCACTTATTTTCATTATATATGTGTATATATATATATATATATATATATATATATATATATATATATATATATATATATATATATATATATATATCCGCCTTTCCACTTATTTTCATTATATATGTGTATGTATGTATATATATATATATATATATATATATATATATATATATATATTTTATTTTATTTTTTTTCAAGAATATTGAATATAATTTTTATAACTGAGCCATGTACAATATGTGGCAAATAAACGCATTATCATTTGTACCACTTCTATTCAGTTTAATTGCACAAAGTACTTTTCCGTTTTTCCCGAAATCACCAATTCTCTTTTGCATTTTAAAAGCATATAAAATGGCTCAGAGGCAAAACAAAAATATGTTCATGTCTAGAACAGAAGAAGCATTTTGCTATAGTCTTTTTTTTTTTTTTTCTTTCCTTGAAGGTTATATAATGATTGAAGAAGCCTGATTCTCAATTGTTTCCACTGTGTTTCTCACTTGATAATTCTCAGATGACTAAAACACTAATACAACATAAAGAAGAGGAGAAAAGAATTCTGCTATACAAGAAATATTATGATACAAGGTTTCAAATAGTTAAAATTCATATAGTGACCCTCCCTAATTTATAACATTCCCAAGTTAACAACTGTTATGTTAAGTTTTGTTTTATAGAGTTTAAATGTAAATAAGTTATCCCATTTTACCTTAATTTTGCTTTGAACCATTTAATCAGTTATATTATGTTGTATGTCTAGGATGTGAAAATTGAAATAATTATAAGAATTTTTAGAAAAACAAAGTTTCTTCCTTCCTAGCTTTAAGTTATTCCCTTCCAAAATAATAAAAGCTAACAGGCTGGATTACTAACTTGCTTAATATTTTAGGAGGTAATTTCTTTCAATTATCATTAAATACATATTTTCTGATGCAACACAATTTCAAAACTGAAGTGTGCTTGTCTTCGTTATTAGATTCTGAAAAACTTATTTTTCCTGATATCGTCAAATAATTCAGGTTGGTTTTGCTTATCATGGTGGTACAAGGAAAGAAACTAAATTTGCTTTTTATAAATTTTAGTGTTGATTTCACTGGCTGTCTTAGAGGTAATATTTAATATTAATAGGAAAGCATTTTTTTCATTTACTTTTATTTATATTGGTTTGGTTTATTTGCATAATAGCATATCAACTCTTATGTGTTATTTCATGCCAAAATTTGTTACAATTAAGTTATCTGGTTTCAAGTATTTCTATCTAATACTAATAATTTATACACAATTATATGGTTTCACATAACTATTCTTATTTTGTAATAATTTGTTTGCACAACGATATGATATCAAGTATTCCTATCTAATACAGTTATTTTTATAGTGAGGCTTCATTTCTTAAATCATTTAACTTTTAACCAGCCCGAATGTGTTTCTATCAATATCTAAAATACTTACTTGTACAAGGACATATAAACTTTACATGAGTCTTTAGCAGCATCCCACACTTCCCAAAAATGGAGGGATGTTTTCTCTCTCTCCCTCTCTCTCTCTCTCTAAAAAATAATAGAGAGGGGTGTCTTTCTCTCTCTTGCTGTATGGAGCTAGTAATTGAATGCATATTGTGTAAACATTGTGGATTTCAGATTAACACTTCAAAATTGAAAGTTGGATAGAAGTAACTATATGGGTAATTAGATTTTGAGCAATCAAACATTTCTTCCCTTAAAACAGTTTTCTACTGACCTGGTTTTACCATCAGTAACTGCAATTATTTTTTTTCTCAATCTTCCAGAGACCTAGTTTCTTAAGATTTATAAGATATAGGGAGTTTTATTTTTATTTTTTTTTAACCTTCACTCTTGCTAACCACTCCTTTTAACTCCTAAGCAATTCCTTTTTGGCCAACCAACAAAAACCCAGGCAGATAATTGCCTTTTTAAAACTGCTGCTGATTGTAACCATTCATGCCTGAAGGAAAAACACAAGAATTTCATTCTCTTCTTTTTCTTTCAATCAGTGGCAATCATTTTCAAGGGCCTTGTTTTCAATTCTAGTTTCTTAAAAAAGGTCATGCATATTTAATGATGTAGCTCTAAGTAATAGAAAAAATAATTGAGGAATAAAGAATGAAAATTATTGAACCTTTTATTAACAGCAAATAAAAAATAAAAAAAATATTCAAATCTTTTCAAAATGGTAAAAAATTTCTAGGTAATTTACCAAATCGAATTGATGAGGATAAAGTGTCATTTCATTTATTTTATTTATTATTATTTATTTATTTTACTAAAACCAAACTTTCCCTAAATAATTGACTAGAAGAAACTTACCCTTCATGTTGACCACTGACTTTTATTGTATTTTCTTTCAAAGGAAAATTAATTTGCTAAATTAACAGGTTTCAGAATTTTGTTTCAACACCACCTGTAAAATATGTTGCTGAATATTTTCATTTGTGTGGTGTACTCTTTTCAAATCACTTTGTTTTTCTTATTCTTTCATATTTCCTCTAATTTCAGTGGCTCTCTCTCCTCCTCCCTCTAGTTTTAAAAAATTATTTCCAGTGAAAAAAAAGAAATTTCTTTAAATATATTGGTAATTTCAAGATTTTAATGTCCAAAAAGTGTCAAGATTCTTAAATCTTGAATCTTAACTAACTAAATTTGTAAAAGAAAAAAAAAACCTTTCTCAATATATTAGGTAGTTCACCTCACCGCCTTCAGAAATCTTTGTTTACAGCACTCAGGTTTTACAATGATGTCAACATCTGAATTTCAGTTTATGAATAATATTACTCAATATCATGATTGTTGATTATTAAAAAAGGTATCATTTGATTCTTTATGTAAACCTGGAGATTATCTTATGAATGTTTTGGAGATTAAAATTCAACAAGAAGCAAGATAATGGATAAAGTAGTTCTCTTTATATTCAGAATTGTGAAAAAAATCTTATCACAAACTCTAATTTGATACAGTTTTCTTTTTCTTACCTTAATAATATACACATATACTCTAGCTAATTTCACTTGATATACAAACAAATATTGTAGGGTGTTCAAATATCCCAAATTGAAAACTATTTTCTTTTAAGTAGTTGAATTTTTATATAGTTCTAACATATTTCTCAACTCATTACAGAATATATTTATGCAGCTGAAATGTTTTAGCTGAAAGCCATATTCTATGTGTATGTGTAATGAAATACACACACACACACACACATGTGTACTAGGGTATTTTTGAAAACAAGTTTCTACAGTGTGTATGTATACAATTAGATATGATTTTATATGATTATTTTCATTGGAATTATTTTATTACATTAAGAATCTTCCATAAAGCAACTGTTATGTTCATATCATTTATGATAAACAAAAAGCAACATAAATGAAAACTTAGCTTATTAGTCCTATGGTGTTTTGTACACATCACAAATTCAGGCCAGTAACTGCTTCAATCTCTGTTGCTTCTAATCATAGATTCAGGAATGGACTAGAAACCTCTTCTTGCATATAGTTGCCAATTCATGAATTACTCCCTGATTAATTTTTATGGAGTATCCAAATACCCCATGGTACTAATGCAGGTTTTGTTTTGTTCTTTTCTTTAAAAAAAAAAAAAAAAAAAAAAAAAAAACGTTTTTAATTATATGAAGCCCCTCCCCCCCCTTTTTTTTTAGTTGAAAACTCTCTTGAGCTAAACTTACCATTTATACTACAGACTTATTACCACAAACAGTTTGAGGAGAACAAAGGCCATTATTCTTTGAATCCAGACAATCTTGAAATTATGCATCATGTACAGCATGAAGAATTCTAGTTTGGTATTTGGTCTTACATCTGAGCATTTGTGCTCCTCCCTACCAACTATTTACCTTTTATCTAAAATGTCTTTCCTTCTTTCATCTTGACAGTATATTTCCTTAATAAAAAAAAGCAAGGGTGATTTTTTTTCTTTTTACCTTGCTAAAAAAAATAATTCTATGTACTGTGGGTTTTAATACATAATAAATACTAAGTCAAGATTATTAGGTTGATATTAATTCTAATATATTAGCATTAATACTAACACTTGTGTATTTTTGGATTTCTCTGGCAGAAAATTATGATAGTAAGATTTGTCTAGAATTTCAGCTTAAACCTAATAGAGAATGAAACAATTCTTATTTAAACTAAAACTGTTCTCCATTAATAAGAAAGTATTTAGATAAAAAATTTCCATATAAAAATTTGGAAATTGAAGTTTTTATGGGGGTGGGGAGTAACAATGCTTCGGAGGAATATTAAATTCTTCAGAATATTCTTCCATTTTTTATCAAGGTCATTGATTTGACCAGATTTCTTTTTATTCCACAAAAAGCCTATTCGAGCATGGCATATTAAATTCCTGAATGCTCTTTACATTTAAGATTGTAAGATTTTTTTAAGGCATGAAACCACGCCTTTAACTTTTTACTTTAAAAAATTAATTTAAAATTTAGTCCTTTTTAGTCCAAGTTAAAAGTTAAAACCAAAACTAAGAGTAACCTAAAATCAAATTCTTTAAGACCTTACTTTTCTGGTGCAGGTATCATTGAGGAATGAGAAAAAGTTTTGATTAATAGACCCAAAAGTGCTGTCTTCACTAAAACTTTTCTCATTCCTGATGATACCAGCATCAGAAAAATAAGGTCTAAAAAAAGTTTGGATTATTCTGATTGTGCTTTTAACCTGTTTGAAGAGTTGATCTGATTCCTTGTAGTTTTAGTAGAATGTATATTCTCTCACTTTAATCAAAGTTTGAAATAATAATAATGGCAATAGCAATATTGTTTTTAATTTAAATCTCCTAAAACTTTGTATATATAGATTTTGAGTTATTTCAGACATGACAGAACTTGAATTACCCTGCCTCTCTCTCTCTCACAATAATATGTAGTTACTGGTTACTTAGCCCATATTTTATGTTCTACCCTCCAAAATATTTGCATAAAGCATTTTTTTTTTTTAATTTGGCCTGTCCACCAACTCTCTTTAGGTATTATGAAGATTTAATTCTTATCTTTGAATTTTTATTCAAAAAATGTTTTTGTCTACTATCTCTAATTTACAAAAAGGTTAACATGTGGTACATATTGATGCTGAGGTCTTTCACTTCAGTAAGCTTTGTTCTATTCCACACACAAAACCAACTGGTTTTAGATTTTCTCTAGTTGGCTGCACAATGTTTTTTTTAATTTTTATTTAAAAAAAAAAATTTTCACAGAGAGCGTTCCTTTGATTACATTAGAATAAAATTGATTGAAGACTAATTCAGTTCTGGATTTTAGTTGATTTATATTCTATAGGGAGGTTTCTTTCAAAATGGTTATTATGGTATGAATTATACACTTAAATTTTGAACATGACAAAATCAATATAGGATTGCAAGTTGTTTTTTTTTTTTTTTTTTTTTTTTTTTTTTTCTGAAAGCAGTTAATAAAAAGATGGTTGTCAATTTACTGTTGGCTTATTAATGTAAAAATTAAGAAAAAGGATTTCCTACAGGTTGATAAAAAAAAAAAAGTTATATATATATATATATATATTTTTTAATCTTCATAAAACAAATGCTTAATATGGTTTATTATAGATGTCAGTTAATATTTATATTAATTTTAGACAACCTAACATCTTCTTTGGTTCTCATTGTAACAGCTGTCCATGATGATATTAATGTTTCTGTTCAAAAGTGAAGGATTTTAATTTCATAACTAGTAGCTATCCATGATGACATTGATGCTTCTGTTTAGAAATGAGTGAAGGACTCTCATCAGCACTTCATAGTTATGTTTTATTGAGAATTTGGATGATTAAAAAAAATGAATTTCAACATGAATGCAGACACCACAAAATTATCCTCCAATGGCAAATTGGATGGGAAACTGCTTTATTCTCTAACCTAAACCATTTTTACGAGTATTACTCTAATAAAAATCTTGCTATGATGTGCCTTTTTTGTCAGGCTATGGTTACGCATATGGCAAGAATTTTAGATAAAATCTTAATCTGTATATTACTAAAATCTTGAGAAAAAAAAGAGGCACTCTATTCAGCTTTGTGTTGTACTAGAAAGTACTTGGTCTAAATTTTTCTCTCCTGATAACTAAAATTAGGGTGAAAGAAATACTACTAAAAAAACAACTTAATGTTTCTGGGATTGTTTTGAGTGACAAGTGGACATTATGCAAAACTTGTAAATGTGCTGTCTTCAGCAACTACCCTGACATGTGAAGACCTGCTTGTGGCTTGACTTTTAGACTCTGAATTCTTTTTGGACATATTTAAACACTTGGTTGTGTCCTTCATAAACTCCATAACAGTTGTATATGTCAAGTATGGCTATTAGTCTACCACTAACTGCTGCTGCTGGGCCTGCCTCCCTCCCTTGTGGTTAATGGTCCCTAATTATTTTGTGGTGGTCAGTATATGGCTGACAGCTGATTGGCTGTAGTTGACTGCATTATGCTGCCCAAAGCACATGATCGAGCCAACAAGTCATGTTCATATTTATGATAAAAAGAAATGAATAAAAATGGGATGCAAATAAAATAAAAGAAGTGAAGCCAATAGTGAATTTTGCTGTTGCTTATTATTTTATTCCTTGTAAGTTTTTCACATAAGATTTAATTGATATTTCACTAAAACCCGAGAGACATCAAGTCTTGTCGGGTCTTCAGGACTTTTCTAAATATTCTTGTTGTTCTTAACAATTCTGTTATCTCTATGGTCTTGATTCTTTCTCTGATTTCCAATTCTTCCAGTCCCTTTTCCAAACCTTTGGGGATCGTTTCAAGGATACCAACTACAATTGGTATCACTTTCATATTCCACAGCTTTTTCATCTCTCTGGCAAGGTCTAAATGTTTGCTTATCTTTTAACTTTGTGGTCTGCTGGAACAGCAAAATACATTAGATGTGTGTAGTGTTTTTTTCTTTCTTTTTTTTTTTTGTTTTTTTCCCCCCTTCCTTAATACGAGATCTGACCTTCTGATGGGGGTTTGTATCTCAATGTCTCTGAGAACTTTATGATCTTATTTTCTAGGATGGATTGCTACCATTTATTATTATTATTCAAGAAAAAAAAATAATGCTTATCTTATTTTCTGTTGGTTCTGTGACCTTCTCTTGGTTCCAAAGATATGAGTATTTAATTTGATAAATTTTCTTTACTTCAAAATGTTGAATAATTCTCCTGACTCATTTGTTTCACGTTTTACTTGTCCAGAAATTTTTTATTATATTAATACTAATTTTTATTTTTAAGATTAATTAACATTATTACACACTGATGTACTCTGGTTTGTGTCCTCTACTTTGGTTATTATAGTTGTATTTAAGCTGATGTACTTTTTTTCAAAGTATTTTGTAATTGCTGTTAGATGTTCTGTAATTTAAAATTTTATTTATTCATCTATTTTTTTAATAAATCGCTTCTTCCTAATATGAAGGAGGAGGAAGAGGTGGTGAATTTATCAGTTAAAAAGGTGGAGTAAAAGCAAATTTTTTGTACTTTTATTTGCTTTTCCAATATTTCAATGCTGATTGATTTGAACCACTTGGAGGAAATTTTTTTCTTTTTAAATCAAATTTATGCTATGATTGATCTTGAGTTTAAATTCTTTCATGGTGTATTTAGTTTATGCTAGTATATTTTAATTTACTAATGTAAACCACTAGAATATTTAAATTATTTCTCTGAATTGGGGGAGGGGAGAGTACTAGCTTTGGCAGTACATATACAAATTGAAAAGAAAATCCAATGGTAATATTTCGTTTATTAAAGAATCTAATGTTTTTTTGTTTAACATTAAAAAATTCAATAGTATTCATTCTTTATTTCTCAATTATTGTTTTTTAAATTATTTGGAGCTATATTGTTAAATATACATGACCTTTCTGAAGTTATCAGTTATCTGATGGTAATATATAGTTTATAAAATTCTTGCCTTGTATTTTGGATGGTTATTATTTCAGAATTTTTCTCTTGTTGGTTTAATTGTATAGTTTCATTTTAGATTTCTTTTATCAAATAACTTGAGATATATTGATTAATTAGAATAGAAGCTCAACTTTTGACAGTATTAATTGAAGGTATTGAGAATTTTTGGATTTACTTGTAATAATCCTGTCAGATTTTATTTCTTTTAATTTTACATGAATGTTGCTGAAAACTGAAAGTATGTAATTATTGATGATTGTGTGTAGCATTGTGAGTAAATATCCTATAAATGCTAAGATTGTTTGATGTCTATAGTAGTTTTTAAATCTTGATATTTCATCATCTAAAGCTAATTGATACAAAGCATGTGGACTAATAAATACTTATCAGTAGGCCATAAAATATGGCACCTTTAATGACCTAACTGTAGCTTTTTTTTGTGTCAGGCATTATTGTAGGCATGCATTTTTGATCATCTCAGATCCAGTACCACAAGGATTTTGAGAAGAAAAAGAGCAACTACACACCTGTGGCTCAGCCTATTGATATGAAGCAACATTCTGAAAATGCCAAGAACATCAGTCTGGTATATTCATCTGTCTGTCCAATAGACATGCATGCTCCCAAATGTGTGGTTGTCTTTTTTTTTCTTTTTTCATTTTCTCCTTTCATATCTGTTGTGATTTTAACTGAAATTGTAATATTTATTTATGCTCATTATTGTATATACAAAATTATGTAATAGATATATTACTTTATTTTTAACTTCATATAATATATGCAGTTTAGATACAGATACATATCAATGGTGGTGATAAGAACAGAAATATCTTAAATTGAAATTTTGAATGTTTGGTGTCTGTGTGAATATACCATGAGACGTTGGATTAATTTGTCAAGGAACATTCATGATTCTACATTGGTGTGCAACTTTTTGAAGCTCCTAAAAATGATTTCTATTTTTGTTAAATATCTTTCAAAGTACAATATTCTGTAAACTTTAGTTCAAACAGTTGTTAGTCTTTAGTAACTTAGGATTGAAGGATTTTGTTATACAAATCTTTTTAAATAGAGAGGGCCTGCTTGTTTTATAAATTGGTATTTAAAGGCCTGGATTTTAGCAATGCTAATCACTGATTTTAAGTACACAACTACCTTGGTAAGAAAGCAAGCTCAGTCCAAAAAATTGTTGACTGTAACTATGATATAAAGTTTGCTGATGGTAGATGAGGGCAACCCAAAGACTACCTTTTCAATAGCTACCACCACCCTGTGGTGTAGGGGAGGACACTACTCCTTCCCCTGGATTGCTGCACTTACCTCTGATCCATGAGTGTTAAGCAAGGAGGCATCAAGTACCTTTTTTTTTTTTTTTTTCCTAAATCTTTGGTATGACTCGACATGGGATTGAACCCCAGTCTGCTGGACCCTAGCCAAACACTTAAATCATTATGCCAATATAATCTTCCAGTACCAAAGATGATTTTTTTTTTCTTTCAAGATAAGTCTTGAAAATTAACATTGCATTCTGCAGGCCAAAAGTTACTTTAATCCCCACCCTGAATGAAAATGATAATAAAAATCTGCTAGTAAAAATTAATATGCACTCTTTAGGCCAGCATATATATTCAGTGCCAGGAAACAATGTGTACATGTATATAGTGTTGACAAGTTTTATTCTTTTAGCTAGATTGAATACAGTTTTAAAATTATTTATTTTTCTGGAAACTTTTTCACAAAATTAATCCAAAAAGTTATTAACCATAGGTGCAGGAAGATAGTTACTTAGTAAATTTGAATTTCTTTTTTCTTAGTCTGTAATTTTTTGTAATAAAATTTCAATCCTATTATGAACTAAAATTTATTGAATTAGTTTTATTTATTTATTTAAATAAAATTAAAGCATAAAATGCCAAATTTATATTTCAATTAAATGGATTTTGAAGATTTATTTTAACAATTTAGAAAATATAACTGTTTAGATTTTTTTCTTCATTTTAAATTTGTCTAAGAGAAAATGAAAATAGTTTGACTAAAAGATTCTTGTTTGCTGTTTTATTCAATTTTGCATTTATTGCAATTTCTCATTGGCTTCATTTTCTGTTTGTTATCAATTTTCTTTAACCAAATACACTCATATGTTAGCAAGTTGCCAGATTAAAAACTAATTCTAAGATTATTGTAATTATTACATGATGAATTACAGGTAATCCACAGAATAATCTTTAGCAAATCATTGTATGTTATCTATATAGAGGAAAAAATGCTTTCTTTTTTTTTTTTTTTTTTTTTTGTCATGGGGAGGGGGTGAAAGTCTCTTGGGTGACAAATTATACAGAATTGATTGCTATTGATAACAGAACTGAAAGCCTTCATTGATTGAAATTCAAATCCAATGTGGCAAAAACTAGGGGAAACTCAACTGTCTATGATGAAAAGATTCACATTGTTTCAGCAAAATGTAGTTAAAATGCATTTCAAGTTAGCTGACAAATTCTTGTGGCTTAATATCACTGCCCTAGAATTAAAATATGTATATATCTGATTTTAAATTAGACAGTTGAGTAAATAAATCCAAGTAGTTTGTGGCATTTGTTTCGATTTTCAGGATGAAATGCACAAACCATCATCTTGATGAACTGGACAAATGATTATGGCTTGTTTTTTTTTATTATTTTTTTTATTTTTTATTTATTTATCTATTTATTTTTTACCACTTGAGTGAAAAGCAAATCTTGAACATTTTATTTTCTAATTTCTCCGAATTTTATTTTTTAATACTTAGTAAATATCAATGTATCAATCTGATACACAAATGCTGGTGAATCCGAATCTGTACTTGTCTGACAGAAATTAAATTCTATATTCAATAAATCCAATGAAGTTTATAATTCTTTATTGAATTTAAGACCTTGCGAGTTTTCTCATTCAGATTTCAGTGTTCAACAATTTAAATGCAATATTACTGAATTATGACATCTGTGAACAACAATAACTCTTAAGTTATTTTAAATTTGTTTGAATAAATCAAAATATTTAAAATCTTTTTATGCAACTTTTTATGTTGTTCCTATGATTCATTTTTCTCAAGTTTTAAAGATATTTGATTATTGTCACAATTTCTCTAAAAATGTTTCTTGGTTGTAACTTGCTATTTTTTGAAGTGCCTTTTCTCTCTCTTTCTCTCTCGCTTCCAAATGAAAATTTAAGTTTTCTTAACCCATTCTATCTGATTACACTAGAAAGTGCAGACATTTTAATTGTTCTATAATGAATGCACACGGCAGGGCCTTCAAAAAATGTACTAAGCCCCTGACCAGGCATCTTAAGTATAATGCAAGAACTTTTGCAAAGCTACAAGTTTCTCTTTTGTGTGTGTGTGTAATATATATATATATATATATATATATATATATATATATATATATATAAAAGGATTTTTGCTATAAAACATTTTATACTTGTAAATATTTTTCAATTGGAAAGATATTGCTATTACTTATAAAAATTTCTCCCACTTATCTACCAGGAATTTTTTACTAAGCTTAGTTCAGTTTGTCACAAGGTTAGAAGTTTGGGACACACTAGTTATGGTCATTAGCCTCACTTGTTAACCATTACATCACTTGAGATGGCCGTGCTAAAGCAGGACAACCAGCTAGAAAATACATACAGCAGCTATATGAGGATACGGGATGTGGCCCTGAAGACCTGCCTGAGGCGATGAACGATAGGGAAAAGTGGCGAGAGAGGATCAGGGATGTCCTGGCACGACATGCTGATAATGAGATGCTAGCTGAAACCTAAAATAATGTCCTATTTCTCATTCAAAATTAAATTTCAATTTAATGAAAATTAATTATTCTATTCTTAAATCTTCTTAAACTTATGTTAGTATAGCATCTTATTAAATACCCCTTTTAGTTCTAAGAATAAACTGTTGAAATGAAGTAGTTGTCAGTCTGCACTTATCTCTATTTTGGTAGATGTTTTATATATTTCATTTATATTACTGCTAGAAACCAATCCAACTTGGAATTAGTTTTATAACATTGATTAAATTTTGGTAAGGAGGATAGTGTTCAAACAATCCAAAACAACTTGCTTGTGTCTGGTTAGTCTGTGGAAGTTACCAGGATAATGCTAAAACTATTTCACCCAATTAATAATAATGCTATATATTTCCAGTAAAATTTTGATTCTGATACAAGAATATTAAAATTTTAAAAGCTATTAATAATTTTAATTAAAGCTATAATTAAGGGTGGGATTTTGTAATGATGTTCCAAGTGGCTATTAATGCTTCTAATTTTCAGTAAACAATCTAGCAGCCTTCACAGTTGTTTTCCATGTAAAAATCAATGAGGAAAGATTTGCAAAGTAATTGCAGCTGTACCTACCTTGAAGCAATGATTTTTGCATTCATCTTTGTTGGATATAATGGGTTAAAATGATTTTTAATGTATAAAATAATTTCTTTATTTCTAAAACCCTTGCACTTTTCTGATTTTTCTCTGGTCTGGCTCTTTAAGTCTGTTTTTGTTTTTTTAATTCAAATTTGAACTTTGCTGTGCTACCCTGCTGATCACATAATTCTAACTTGGATACACTGAAAAAATGTATCATCATAAAACTGCACACATTTGTTTATTTTTATATATATATATATATATATATATATATATATATATTAAAAAGAAACTTGCATTAATACAAATTGAAAACTGAATCCTTCAATAACTGATTTCGCTTTTTCATCAATTTCCAACTCTTCTACCTAAATGCATCAGCTTAAAAAAAAAAAAAGCTTTGTCATTTTGTGTTTTGATTCACTCATGGTTGTTACCTTGATTATAACAGGTTCAATACCACAGTGATTTTGAGAAGAGTAAAGGCTCCTATACACCGGTTGCAGATACATTGGAGATGAAGCGTCACCTGGAAAATGCAAAGAACATCAGCTTGGTACAAAACTGTGCACTCATGGCACACATCATCTGCCAAATTGCCTGCTGCCACTATAAAAACCTATTTACCTTTTAATCTCTAACCTTTAACCTAACCAAATTGATGTTATGTTGGAAAGTGTTCAGATGTTATTTTAAATCCACTCTAAAACTTTGTCAGGGCTGTTGGTTGGTTATCTAATCAGTTTAATTTTTGTTTTTTCCCTTAAATGAAAATTTTGAGGGCATTGCATTCAAGTTCAGTGTTTTTAACTTTCATGTGAGATGAGACTGAACCCTGTCAACTGTTTTACCCTTAGTGTGTTGCATAAAACTAAAAAAAATGGAGTGGGTGCAGATAAGAATTATCTTGTCCTCGCAAACATAGCCTCTGTTTGTATGGCGTGTTAGATACAGGGGAGGAGGTGATATTCCTTTGGAACATGTTTATTCTATAACAATATCTGATATGTTAATTATTTTGAAATTATCCTTTTATAATTTCATTTACCCTTTTGTGAATTTATTTTTATTTATTTATTTATTTATTTATTTTTTATTTATTTTTTTGTAACGATGAATAACTATTTGATAAATTACAAAAAATATTTATTTAAAACCTTATATCAACAACAAACATTAGAAATTTTCAGGGTGAACGCAAAAACATTATGCTGTGGGATGAGTGACATCTTGGATTTCATTGCCCTCCAGCAGTAGGTAGGGGTGCACAAAGATTCTGCTGGTGAGAAAATAAATATTTTCAGTTAATGTATGTGATGTCACCATATTTATAAACATTCCAATAAGATTTGATGTTATGACTATGTCAAGGAGAATTTTTGTACTCACCCTGTATATCAACTACTAATATCAAAAAAATATTTATGTTCTTAAATTTTGACAATCATCCTTTTATAGTTTAATAAGTTGAACTCAAATGTTTTTGTTTTGTTTTTTTTTATGTAAAGAGGGATAACTACTTGGTGAGTTTTATATCATATATATAATCTCCAACTTATGAATCTAGAAAATATTTTTAGATATATAAAATTGAAAACAGAGAGTGGTTGAGATTTTTCAGTTTTATTGAAAGAGTTAATCTCTCTCTCCATATATATCAAGGTAACTGATCATATGCATAAATTTATTGCATAAAATTTTTTTGTTTAGAAGAAACTGTTCTTTTGTCTTATGAAATGTTATCCTACTTTCTTTTTGGAAGGAAGTTAATTGTTTTTAAAAGCACATGGCACACTGAGGGTTGACTAAAATTTCTTGAACATACTAAGAAAACTTTCTTTTTTAGTTTGATATATTTTGACTAACAATATTTCTAATTCATATTGGTAACAAGTTGTGCACAATCATTAGAATTTTAGCTCTTTACATTAAACTCGATTTGCTTTGTAGGAATTTAAAGCTGGGATATATTTATTTATTTTGTTTACTTATTTCTAGGATTGATGCAGCAGAAATGATTGCTTAATGTTTACTAATGTTAAAGGTTATGTTATTAAAATAGATATGTATCGCTCTAAGATCATGAATTAAAATATTCACATGGTTTTATGTTAACATGTAACTCCATATGTTATTTTCAAAGACAATTTGAAAGAATATTAAATAGAGGTATTTTTATTTGATTTTTTTATTATTGATATGATTGCTTAAGATGTTTAAAGAATATCAAACTGTTAACTGATAAGGAGGCACTGTTAGTGTAATGATTATTGTTGTAGGAAATGGATGTGGTGAATCTGTTTCAAATCCCAAGGCTGTTTGCATTTTACATTATCTTGAGTGTGTGTTTAATATATATATATATATATATATATATATATATATATATATTAAGTGGCGACTCTAGCCTATTTTTGCTACTTGTGCCCCCCCCCCGCCGCCCTCTGTAAACTTCAGTTCCCAACCCGTGGTCCGTGGACCCAAAGTAAGTCATCATAGTTGCTATTGCGTGATTCTCCATTGTATAGCACAGATTGACTAACGTACCTTGCATGGTGGTTTTTTTGTAAACAATCAAGATACTATATAATTTGTAGTCTTGTTAATACAGTAGATATGATAATTTTTTTTCCTTTCAAAAGTATAGAAGAAAAGAGGTTCATTACTATGACGAGAAAAATATGTTAAAGAAATAGAGATCTGCTAGTGAAAAAATGAATTAAAACACTCTGTTTAACCAACATTTACCATAGCGATGATGATGACGTCGGCGACGGCTATAATCTGCTATACCCCCCTCCCTCTCTCTCTCTCTCTCTCCCTCTCCCTCTTCCCAAGACAGGCGTCAGCAGTCACATTGTGCTAATTTTTTTGAGCACTGTATTTTGACTTGCTTTTGCCATTGGCTACAGCCAAAAGTGAGATTTCTCTAACATTACTGTTATTATAAGCGTCTTGTGCTTGGCACGGATTACGCGTGTTCAACATTATAGCCGATTTTATGGGATGTTCAATGGATCTGACGGTGGCCGGACAAAGACCATCCGTTCAAAACAGCATCGTTGTGTTATTCCCAGATATATTTATGAACTTTTGGCTACTTAGTTATCGAAACTTGAATAGATACGTAATTTAATTGAGATCAGACTAAGTAAGTTTGCTTGGAATTAATGGATGATTTTTAATACATTTTAAATAACATTGACCGAGTTATTGGTCATGCCGGGCACGAGTAGCACTAGTCCCATCTCCACACCTGATATATATGATTCACTAAATCTAAAAATCTCAGCCACTTTAGTTTTTGTGTGAAAGGTATGAATCCAACTTTTCTCCTCTCAGTAAATAGTAGGGCAGATTAGGCTCTTTAACTTTATTATGGCAACCAGTCTTGGAGAAGGAAAATTCTAAATTCAAGCCTATTGAGTTCTGTTTAAAAATTGAGCTTGCATCAAATCCTGGTCATGGTGGAGGGATTGGATAAACAAATTACTTTCTCTTTTACAATTAGAAAATGCAGTTTCTCTAAAGTGAAAAGTTTTTGTTTGCTAATTGCTACTAATTTTCATAGCTTGTCTGTATTTATCTAATATCTATCCATTTATATAATCAGTGTGTATATATATATATATATATATATATATATATATATATAATCTAAAATCTATTTTATAAACATCAACAATTTTTCAGTTGCCAGAAGCAAATATTTCAAAAAAAGTTTTATTTTGAGCACTTTTTTTTTTTCTTGGGATTACCTCTAATTATATTTGTTTAATTTGAACAAAGTTTTCTTAGAGATTTTTGAAGGTATTTTATTTAGTCCCCCCTGTCTCTGTATTTGTTTCCATTTGACGTCCATTCTCTAGAACATGTTAGTACTTGTTAATTCATTAAAACCACATCTATTAGATTAATAAGTGAACTTTGATAAAAGTTATTAAGTTTCTCCCTTCACACTTTATGGTAGAATTTGGTTTATGCATTGATAACTCTCTCTCTCTCTCTCTTTCTACTGTCAGGCTGCAACATAATGAACATAGTGACATTTCTTTTGTAACTTTCTTTGCTTTTGTGTCCATAACTTCTGTTATGCTAAAGTAGATATAAAATTAACAAGTGAATCTATTCCATGTTCAAATATTCAACTGAGAGGTCAATTGACATATCAGTTATATCATTATTCTTCTGCTTAAGAGAGAAAGAGACTTATCCCATAACCTGGTTTGGTTGTAGGGGTGCTATTTATATAGCATGTATTGGCAGGAATAGCTTGGCAGAGCCCATGTTTCTCCAGGTCTGGCTTGAATTCACTTTTCTTTTTCTTAGATTGGTCACCATACTAAGTTTAAAGAGCTCAGTCTGCTCTACTATTTACCCATCGCTGGAAGGAGAATAGATTCTTATCTTAAGGGTATTAGTGCTATTTAGAATACAAACAGCTTTGTCTAAAGATTTAAACTCCGATTGCTAAGTCCACTTCACATGACAATAACCATTATGCCATGAGCTGCTCCTTCTACTTAAACAGCATGGTAAGAAAATTAACTTGGAAATTCTAAGCTAGGGAAAGAGCACAGATACTATACTGATCTTAGGTAAGAGAGCAACAGTTTCAACTTAGAAGTGCTGATCAAAATGTTAATGCACCCAACATTTTTGTTCCCTTTTGTTAATCTAGAGTTGGGGGGAGCAAAAATGTTGACTCTTGTTCTGTTACTATAGGTTAGATTTTATAAGCATTTTAAGTTGGAAGAAATAAACAACTCAAAAATAAATGTACATTTGTGGAACTTTAGAATTATATTGATTTTTATACTTACATTGGATATGTTAAGGCACTTAATCTCAAGATTAAATAAGCTAAACTGTTGTAATTTACTAAGCTTTTGCTTAGATGTGGCACTAGGCCATATGAATGGGGCACCCAATATGACAAGCTAAACTGTTCTCTCTTTAGCATTTCCCTATTTACTTCTTTTTGAGAAGAGAAATTACTTTATTCCATAAAACTTTACATCACGCATTACACTGTAATCTTTATCCTGTTTTATACACAGCATATAGATGCTATATGCAAACTTTTGATTGGGATAAAATCATTAATTTGTAATTTCATAATAGTGTAATGCAGTGCTGGTATGCATGTTATTGACTACTGGTATGTGGTAAGTTTTCAGTTTCACTATATATAAAACAAATAACATGCAAAAATAAAAATGCATAAAATCTTCCTGTAGTGTTTAATATTTTGTTCATATGTTGTGATGTAATACAACAGATAGAAATACTTGGAATTTGATCATAAATAATATTATAATGTTACAAATATGGTACCCGTCTATCACATTGGAAAAAATATCCTGCTGGTATGCCACATCTGATAGTTTGAGAAGCACTGGTGTAGCATACAACAAGAGTTTTAAAATCTTCATTGATCATAAATGTATATCTACTAAAACAGTTTTTCAGCTGGTGGCTGAAAGTAATTGCAGTCTACAAATTCTGGCTTCTCTTAGATTTACTTTAAAGAATGATGATGATAATAATTCTTGACAATCATTTCTCTTGTCTTTTAAACAATTTCTCCTGCTCAATCCAATGTCTTCTAATTTGACAGTGTTTTTTGCTCTTTTTGCACTGACACTTATAGCAGCTTTTTATTTTATTTATTTTGTTTTTGTTGACTGCAAAATATTTTTTGAATTTGCACTTTGAATAATTTGGCAAAAAGCACACTTGTTTAGAGATAAGTGTATATAATCTAACATGTAACTTTTTATTTATACAAGATATTACAAACATGCACACATTTATTACTTTTGTATTTCCCTTTACAAATATGAAAAAGTTAAATTTATACATTGAATTTTAAAAATTCAATGTATAAATTTAACTTCTTTTTTTTTTTTTTTTTTAAGAGTTTGTCTAAAAAAATCTCTTTTTAAGCCTAAAGGTTCATGACTAGTCATTATTTCATTCTATTTGAATGAACAATTTTTTAATCTTATCAGCCAAAATTCTAGTTGAAAACTTCAAAAAAGGTGAGACAATACTTCTGTCATTCATAACACTCACTAGAGACATTCATACACTTTCTCCTAATGATTTTTTTTATATATGTACTAGTATAATACCTGTAAAAAAAAAAAATTGAATTATTTATGTCTGTTTTATTTGGAATTTTCCTAAAGACTGAATCATGTCTTGATTTTTTTTTTTTTTTTTTTTTTTTTTTTCCTTCAGCTCTCTGTCTTTTTCCTTGCTAGTTGGCTTGCTTTCAGTTTAAATATTCCATGATTATTAAGAATATTTAAAACCATTTAACCAATTCTATGTTAATAACTCCTGTTGTTTTTGTATTGGATCTGCATTTTTATATTGGGAGTCTATCACAAAAGGGTTTTTTTTTTTTCTAAGTTTTATTCTCATTGATTGCTTTTAATGGTATGTCAACCTGTCTAGTGTTATTTTATGCCTACAGGTTAAATGGTGTTTATTATGCTTTTATATTTACATTTTTTGTGTAGTTATATCATGTATTCCTATTCAATACATATTATTGGGTCACAGTTGTGATTTCAAGTATTCCTATCTAATACTAATAATTATGTAGTTTCAAATAACTACTATTTAATTAGTCATTTCTTTGTATGCTATTATATGGTTTCAAGTAACTAATAATAATCTTTGGTAAACAATTGTAGCTTCAATTATAAGTATTATTCTGTTCTCTTTCCTGTAGCACCTTTATCTTTGATTCTTGTAGTTCTCCTCCCAATAATGTGAATATATATTGCCAAATTTATTTGTGCTCATGCCTCATTAACCTTTTCTCTCTAATATTGATTATCCACTGAATATATTTTTGAATATTTAAATTCTTATATTTGATGATCCCAGTCTGATTCTTATTTGTATTTTAGCACACCTTCTCATGAACACTTGAATAGACTCATGCCAAATCAGTTATGAGACCATTTCCTATAGCTTTTTGCTTTTGTGATATCCTTCATGGTTCTATTTTTCTTTCTCTATTTTGGGTCCCAGATTGACCTCTATTTAGTTTATATCTGCATTTAGTTGTCTGTATAGGGCTATTCTAATTTAAGTGCTTTTATTCTATTCCAGAAATCCTTTTCAACGAAAAGGTGTTGATATTCGTATGTTCATTATTGCTTGACGAAATGAGTTGTATTCTAATTAGTCTTCACGCTTTCATTTCAGTCTTAATGGCTATCTTCTTTCATCTTGGCAAAATGTCATACTCTATTGATTTGTCTTTTCATAATGTTAATCATGTATCATTTCTTTTGCCTTGGCCTATCAACAGATATTTTCCTGATGAGCATATGTACATTTTGAATAAGATATTATTAGTAATAATGATGTCAAGCTCTCACATTCCTTTGCTAATGAATTTCTGTCTAATGACTTTATTCATTAGTATTTGTCATGACTTTGATTTTAGTTTTTTTAGACATTTTTATTCTATAGATATTAAACATTCAAGTTTATTTGAGGACATCCTATAAAATCTTATTGAAGTTTGTTGCTGCTTTAATCATTATTCATGAAGGGTTTCCAAATTTGCCGTTCAATTAATTTATGCTAAAACCTTAAGAACTGATAAAAAATGCTAACTGTTAATCTATTTTTTATCTTATTTCCTTATCTATTATTGGATATTGCAAAGAAAAAAAAATAGAAACTAATCTTTTATTATTGAAGTCTTGAAAAAAAATTGGTAACTCAAATATGTCAGTTTTGTTTCATATAGAAAACAATTTAATTATAAACCAACATTTATGTCATTTATAAATAGCTAAGAGTTTTTTTGCTTTTTTTTGCTTTTTTTTTTTTTTTTGCTTTTTTTCCCCTGTAACAATATTTAGTTAATTTTCATTACTTTTTTTTATTTCATTTATTTATCATTCATGTCTTCTTTTTTTTTCTTTTTTTTACATTTTACAAACATAAAGAAAAATACATAGTGCTGAAATCTATAGTCATCATAAACACTTGGTCAACAAATTGATATATAGCACCTCTTAAATTTTTTTTCACTCTCTAACATCAGGCTAGTAGAGATTTCAGAATCAGGTAGTTTTCTTTTCTTGATACAATCCTTTCTACTCATCTATCTCTCTTTCACACACACCGGAATTGCTTTGGTACATGGGTGGCTGTATAGTTTCATTTGTATATCTAGTGTTGCAGATATAGACTTATCCTTTTGGTATATTAATTACTATTTGGGGGGGTCTCTCTCTCTCTCTCTCTCTCTCTTCACCCCACCTATAAACTTTTCTTACAGATTATATATCCAAAGAAAATTAAAGAATTGGTTGTGATATCAAGAATGCAAACAATGGGTTTAATTGTCCAGACAAAAATTTGGAATGTTAATGATTCTTCTAAAAGTTACAAATGTATCATCAGCAATTGTGTTCAAGTTTTTGTTTTCAACAAATTTGGAACTGTAAACAGTTTTCCCCCTCCAGGCAATTTACTCTATTTTCAACTGATTTGGGAATTGGTTGAACATATTTTTGAAGTGTCACTTATCTCAATTTTTTTTTTTTTTGTGACTGAACAAATCTAAAGATATTTTATTTAATCTGTGACAGGAGATGATTGTGCAATTTTAGACTTTGATTCAGAATTTTATACTAAGAAATTGATTTAATATGAATTGAGTTGCTTTTGAGATTTTTATAGTTTATCTACATGAACTGTAAAGAGAATTTAATCTTTTTTTCTTTTTGAAGGAAGTACTAAAGAATAGATCAACTGAAACATAAATTGCACAATCTTTTATATCGAAATTTTTCCATATATTTATGATATTGACGTGTTTTTTCTCTTAATTGATGAATATTGTCTGCATTTAATATACAATAAAATTTACCCTAGAAGAAATTTAATCTAATTGATTCATTTTTTATTTTTTTCTCTTAAATACTTTGCACCTTAAAGATTCCCATTTACAAGGTGTTTTGGATCTGGAGTATCTTTTGTCAAATTTGGCATGAATGAAAATTCTTACCATTCACAGATCCATTATCAAAGTGACTTTCATAAACAGAAAGGATCTGCAACACAAGTGACAGGAGAGTCTCTTGAACTGAAAAGACATGCAGAAAATGCCAAGATCTACAGCTCGGTACTCTCTCTCTATCTGCACCACATTTTATCCATAGGCCTTCACTGCTATATCACAAGGATTTTAGAGATGTGGGTTCTCTGGATTTGGGATTTATCCTTTCTGAAGATTTTTAATATTTTCTTTTAAATTATTGTTAAAAACAGACATTACTAAGCAACAAACTTTGTTCAATTTGATACTTCAAAATAACAATTGTAATTTTCCTCCCAATAACTTTAAGATTTCTCCTTCTGACAGTCCCTTTACCCTCATTATTTCAAATTATATTTTTAATGATAGGCAATACTTTCAGCATAATTAACTTTCTCATAAATAGGAGTCGTTTGGGGTTTTCTCTCTCTTGCGCTCTCTCAAATATTTTGTTTTGACATGATCCAAAATGCTAATATTAAATGGCAAGATGAAAACTTTCTGCTTCTGGATCTAAACCAGATAAAATTTACAAGATCAAAAGTGGGATCCATTATATTTGAAATTAACATTTTTATTTTATTTTTTTTTCCATTGAGGATTTTTCCCATTTCCAGAGCTGACATGTTTTAGTGGAGAAGAAAAAGCAGACCAATTTCCAAATATTGGTACTCAAATGTACAAATAATATTGAATTTCTAATAAAAGAAATTTTGAAAATATTTTAAAACTTATAAATTATTTGCATACACTTGTCACTTTGCTTTTTTTTTTTTTTTTTTTTTTTTTTTTTTTTTTTTTTTTCCAAAATTGCTTATATTGCTTTATTTCCTTTTAGTCTCTATATAATACCCACTTAGAAATTGCTACAGCATCTCTTATATGTATTTAAATTATGCATTTATTGTAGTTTCCTTTGCTTCTGTCAGATTATTCTACCTTTTAGTTATTTTATAATAAACCAACTGTTAATTCTATAAATGCAAAACATGGTATAAACCTGTACACGTGTGCATATATCAAAGTTTATTCACTTGAAAATCAAGCAATCCATTTATGAATTCTTTCATTTAAAAGAAATATGTTCAAAAAACAAAAAGAAAACTGATAAGAGTTTGTGTGCTTTTGCCATAACTTTTTGCTTTTAAAATTTACAGCACTTTTTGTTCACTGATTGAGTGGTTAGCTTTGCACTTTTCAATCTGTTGAATTGTCATAGAAAAATAGATAAGATTTTTTGCTTTATCATAGTTGAAACCATAATTCCCACAAGATTTTGGATGCATTCAAATTTCAAGTGTAGCTTTTATGATAATCATGTAAAGCGGGTAATTTGATACTTTAACTTGTCATATTGTAAAATAGTTTATTTGAAAATCTTTACAACATAAGTATATAAAAAGAAAGCATTAAAAATAAGTTTGAAATTGTAATTCCCTTGGACCTCATCAAATAAATATCTTAAAGAGAAATTGTTAGTGACTATTTCATAAACAGTTGAAAAATAATATGCTAACTTTTTTTTTTCCCTATATTATTTCATCTTAAAATCAATGTAGCTTATTTTGCTAAAATTGTGCAAAGTTAAGTAAAAATTAGTTATCAGTTTCTTTAAAATAAAATTACTGATTTAATTGAATACATTGGAAAAATATATTCCTTCTTTGCAGCAAATTGTCAATTCTATTTCCAGATAATTTTTTTTTTCTATTTTCTTTAAGTAAAGTAAGTAAAGTTGGCAACCATTGTCGAGGGTGACCCAAAGGCTCCCTTTTCAATAGCTACTACACCGAGGTCGAGGGAAGGGTACTACTCCTTTCCTTGGATTGCTCCACTTTACCACTTGATCCATACCTTATTATACTGAGTGTTAAGCGAGGAGGCATCAAGTACCATTTTTTGAGTATGACTCGACCTGGGATTGAAAATTTATTAAGCTTTTTGTCTTTAGCCAATAAATGGTTCGAAATGATACATCTGCAAAAAATTTTTAATCATTTTCTACCATTATTGAATATTTTACTGAACTCCTTGTGTATTTCTATATTGAAATCTTTACTCAAAGAATTTAGAATCCACACTTTTACTATTCGTTTAATAATAGATTTGATCCCAAATACAAACATTGTATTCTTTTAGTTTCAATTCATGATGAACTGCAAGTACAAAATGTAAAAAAATAAAACGTTTAAAAGGTTTTTCATATTTGCTTAGAAATACCAAGTTAATGAACCACATTTTTTAAACTGATGAATACAAAATATTAATTCCAAATATAATGTATAAAAAAGCTGAGATAGATATATATATACACACACACACACACACACACACACACACACACACACACACACACAAATCTGTAATTTTGTGTTAAAAAAACTGATTATTAAAAATAGGTTATCAGGCTTATTTATCGTTTATGAAATTTCTATGAAAAATTTATCTTAAAAATCTTTAAGAGCACAATGGAAAAAAAAAATCGTAGTTGCCATTATCTTACCCTATTAATTTTTAGATTCCAAAAATATAAGGTTAATAAAGATTTTAATATCATAGTGAGTGACAATATCTTAATCCCAAGCAGCTTCTAAAATTACGAAAATATCTTTTATTTGATGTATTTTATAAACTATTAAGTCTGATTTTTTTTTTATTTTTTTTTTTTTTTTAATATACCCACATTTTAAATGCCTGGTTGTTGGTGCACTTTAACCAGCACTTGAAAAATGTTGCTTTTTAACAGAATTCTTCTTTTGAAGAAAAAGGCATTGTTTTTATTGTTGAAGCACTTTAATTCTTTTTGTATCACATAATCATAAAATGTATTGTTACAAAAGTTATTTGGTCTAGTATCTTAATCTTTGTTATTTTGATCATAATGTTTCAGCTGGCCAGCGGGAGGTTAAAAAAAATCTTGTATTTTATTGAAAATTTAAGTCTAAAAATTATTCCATTTGAGATGGTAAGATTAAGATATTCTGGATGATACTGAAAAATTACTGAATGAAATATACTCCCTTTAGGAAGGCTGAAGAACATATTGGCCAAAATTTCATAGATTAAGAGTAATACTTTATCTCAAAACTATTGAAAACAAAATCTATATACCTTCTTTAAATTTTGATGTTTAAAATGGGAAAAAAAAATTTTTTTAATTTTCATTTCTAATCTTTAAATATTATGTAAATATTACGTTATCCTCATCTCTTTTTACAACATCTTCAGTAGCTTGTTATAGTTGTCATTTGATACTATAGAATTGATAGGTAATTTTTAATGGAAATCAACTGTTTGTAAAAACTGAACACTTGTACTTGAAAATAGTATACTTATTTTTCCTGTCAATTTTCTTTGGGACAAAAGCTGTCTTGTAAAATTTTCTTTAGTCTGAGTTAAATTTAAGGTTGCCAAATTATTTCGCCATAGAAACTTTAATTTGATCCTGACTCCAAGGGCCAATAGGTGCTCATTCTAGGTGTATTTGTTTTTATTGGTGTAAATTTTCACCTGTAAGTTTGTCAAAAAATATTAACCCTTTTGGTACAGAAAGCAACTTGTCTCACCCGAATATACTTAATCCATGAGGGTGAGATGCAACTTGAGTCCACATTACTTAAAATTTTTGGATCTTGTGCGATATACCCCACCAAGTTTTTGTTTTAAAATTAAGATAACAAACTTTATTATTTCTAAAACATTAGTAAAACAGTCATTTTTAGAAATATCAGTGAATAAAAAGTTCTTATAAACACACTTGTGTGACATATCACTTGTTGCACAAGATCTAAATGTTTTTTCCCTTTCAACATTTTAATTGCTTCTCAAAATGTCTTGTAGTATTGTATTTTTGAAACTCCACTAAATCTTTATTTGTAAGCTTTTTTATTTTATTGTCAAAAATTCATTCCAACCATTAAATTTGTTGCCAAAAGCACCACACCAAAAGGGTTAAGTAAAATTTACCTAATAATTTTAAAGTGTTTTGAAGCTTCTATTTTCTGGTGCTTTACTGATTTTATTTTCCTCAATGAAAGAATAACACAAATCATTTTATCAGATGATATGATGTTGTAAAAGGAACAATGAGGATATGAGTCAAAAGTTTTAAATGTTTCATGACTTGATATTAAACTCTGATTAGTCAAAAAAAAAATGTATAAATAAAATTTCCAAAAAATCTAAATATTTTAATGTAAATCTTTTTGAATACTTCTTCAATTTGAGAAATTGACAAATTCATTGTGAAGAGAAAGATTTTTTTAAAAAGTGTTTGACTGAGGTGGTGTGTAATGGTTTGTTGACACCCACAGGTTCATTATCACAGTGACTTTGAAAAGCAAAAAGGAACTGCATCTCAAATAACAGCTGATAGCCTTGAGATGAAGAGACATGTAGAAAATGCCAAGAACCTCAGCTCGGTACTTTACCTTTTATTTTATTTTCTTTGTTGTAATCCTTCTACACTCACCTGGCTATAACAGGAGCCAAGCTTATAACATATTGAAACATCATTATCACCAATTACATTTGGAAGGTTTAATTATTCAATTTTAATTCTTTGATTGTAAGGTGGAATTTGTCCTCTTGATATTTTTCTTGAAGTTAAATTTTCTGTTATGCTTACAAACCAGAATATAAACTTTTTTTTTTCTAATCAGTTCTTATTGTACAATTTATTTCTGAATATTTTCTTAAATAAAATTAAGATCTAAGTATTTCAATACATAAGTTCATTGAAATTGAGCATGACTACCAATATTTCAATTCATCTATTCTTTGTTCCTCTAGTGAGCTGTTTTTATCTGGTGCAAACAACTAACCAGTGATGCAATATGCAGTGTACAAAAAGAATTTCATCTGAAAATACCAAATAAACCACAATATGTTTGTAATGTTTCTGCAAAGCGTGGCTTTTCTTTCTCGATTATCATTTAATTATTTTGGTGGGTGGATAAGTGCTGTGTACTTCTGTATTTGGTATCTTGGTTTTTCAAGAACCATTCTCCACAAACAGATGTATGATTCAATACCTATCAAGTCATAGATTGATACCAACATGTTATCAATTTTTGTATTTTGCTGAAATATCAATTTTCACTTTATTTGTTTATATTATTATAAATACAGTTGTTTCTAGTACTAACTTAGTATCTCAGGTAAATCCCCTTTGGCTCTGCTTCAAGGAGTTGTCTCCTCTCCTCACCAGGCAGTACCTCTTCCATTGCTATAAAAGGAAGAGAATCGTTATTAATCTCTGATGCCTGAGGTATCTCCCAGGAGAAATGCCAAAAAACTAAGCTGTTTTTGGCACTTAAATGAATTCCCAAAATAAACATGACTTAAGGGACTGTTGAATTCATATGTTTCTTAAAAGATTTTATTTTTATTTATTTATTTTTATTTTTATTTATTTATTTTTATTTTTTTGAAATTTTTAATAAAGTCACTTGGTCCTTCTTTTGGATATAATTTAGTGAAAGTAGATCCTTAAAAAATTTGTGAATGTTTAAATATTCAGAAGTTTGACAAATATGCACATCTTAATCCAGTTCAAGATATGAAGGCAATTTGCCCAAATTTATTTTTGAAATAATTTTGTAATAGAAAAAAAAAATATATATTTAAACTTTGTTCCTGTTTTACAATTCATGATACCAAATATTTCCTATGTCATTGTTAGTTTTAGAAATTTTGTACCATTTTCAGCTCATTTTTGGTCACACCAATGTCCTAATGTTACCCAACTTGTAAATCTTTAACTGAATCTTTCAAATTTCAGGAATCCTATTTACTTGGCATCAACTGGAAAGTTTTTTGTTTGTTTGCTTTTTGTATGTATAAAAATGTTTATTTCTCCACCTCCATTTCCTCCATGTGAATAATTGCATTGTCTTCATTTGGTATAAACAAAGCAGTGAATAAATGTATAAACTTTGAAAGCTTTGCCATGTTTTAATGTTTTACATGATTTAGTTTGTCCCAGAAAGGAGCTCATTGGTAAGAGTACTTTATTCCTAACAAAGGTCTATGATAAATCTAAGTACTAAGCCTCATACATATCTTCATTCACTCTTACTATGACTGCAAAACCAGTAAAAGTGATGATTTACTTTTTTAGCAGTAGAATAGATGGGTAGAAATTAGCCAAAAGTAGAAATGGGTTCTGCCAAGTAAAATCATTGCTCTAAGAAGTACCATGATTGAACGAGTATGGTATGCTGACAATCTAGGTCATTGGATAATTTGAATTTTGATGAGCTACAACTTATATTTATAAGAAAGTAATACTAATAACTTTTTTTTTATGTAATGTTTCTCTCTTTATTTTATTTAATCTTTTTTTGACTTTACAAAAAATCAAGTAGAAATAGCAGGTTTATCTTAAACCTGTTTATTATTTCTTTTAAAGTATAGAAGAATTTTACACATTATTGTGTTCAGTGTTAAATTTTTACCTTTGATAGCAATAATAGAAATCTTGACAAAATGTTCAATGCCCAACTGGGATTTCTTCTACCTTATCAATCATATGTTTAAATAAAAACAACTATTAAGCTGAATAAGTAGATACATTTGCATTAACTTAATATTGAATTGCTATTTGTAAATCAACTTTTCATTACTAGAATATAGATAAATGAAAATAATATAGATAATAGTTACCTGATTATAATTCTTCTTTATACTCTTCATCATTTTAAGATTAAAAGATGGGGGGTGGTAAAAAAACAAAACAATGTTTATTAATTCTCAACCTTGTTTCATTGGAAAGCATGTCTCTTAAATATAACAGAATATGATATAACATGACCCTTAAATATAACTGAATTACTTTCAAACTCTGAAATTTATTAATAACAAATAATTGCTATTATGCTGCCAAAGTATAATTGTTAGCTTGACATCCGTGTATTGTATGGGTTTTGCTATTCATTAGTACTTTGTTTTATATCACCTCTTTCATTCACCTTTCCTTACCAGTTCTGTTCTTTTTCAGTATTGTCTAATCTTCCCTAATATTTAGAACAGTTTTTTTTCCAAGGTATTTTGTTTCCCTGTAGATTTATTAAGCCTATTTTCCATAAAACCTTTTTGTGAATGTAGTTAATTCTTCTCTAACATAAATGATCTTGTTATATTTTATGTAGTAATGTTTGATTATATCCTTGATTCCCTCTACCACACAAAGTGACTAACAGTTTGAATTGGATATTTGATACTTGCAATTTACATATTTGATGTCATAGTTTTTAGTGTAAAATCAAGTTTGTATGTTGGAATGTCAAGTGTTTATTTTGGGATATAATTTTGCCATTTTTTCTTGCTTTCGACTTAAGTTACTCAATAATTGGTGTCTCTAACATTGTCATTTATTTTCATTAAACAGGCTACATTTTGATAATATTTTACGTCTACCAGAAAGTGAAATCTAATATATGCAAAGGTTGATTGACAATTCTACAACTCCATGGCATTGCTAAAAGTGGAAATAGGACTATGTGTGAACATGTATTTGATAGTATATAAAATAGTACCAGTCTATCATCCAAAACCATTAAGTATCTGTTGGTCATGAGTACTACACCAAGGTTGCATATTAAAACAACAATAGAATTTTTTTTGTCACTTGAAGATTATATACCAATCTAAATATGATGTTTGTATGAATATAACTCTTAGGGTTTGACATGCCAAAAGATAAGCAAAGTTTAGGATAATTGATTTTATTGAGGCCCAAGGAGAATTAAAGAAGAATGAATGCCATGATTGAAAAAGACCAGTGAATTAAGTCAAGAGAGATTGTTCTGAAGTTGGAGATTAGTTAATAAAGAATGCAACACGGACATGTTGCGTTAGAGAAAATCTTTGTTAGATGATTCTTGTGACAATTGACAGATGCCAAGGAAGGATCAGCTGAATAATGTTGATCAGGAAATCTTCAACCATTATTGTTGTGAAAGGGATGATTTTCTTGGGAATATTGCCACTGGGGATGAATCTGGGATTCATTGTGATCCCCACACACACACAAAACGCAATATATATATATATATATATATATAGAATATCCTCACCTATATTCTCAGAGTAAGGAAAATCAAAACAGCTCCCTTAGTGCAAAAAACCAGGCTGACAATTTTTGGGAAATAAAAGGAATAATTTGAATGGAATTTCTGTCAAAGAAAATTTCTGTTAATTTGGGAATGCACACGCATACACACACACACACACACACACACACACACACACACACACACACACACACCTATTTTCCGTCCAATGCTGAAATGAAGCCATTGTATGCGATTGGATCAAAACTTAACCAGAAACTTTCTTCGTCAATGAAATGATTGATAGAATGCTTGGGAAAATGTATATCACTAAATGATATTTTCTACACATTGCAAACTGCTATGTTCACAACAATTCAGACAGTAATCTCCAGCCCTTTTCAGATGCCTTTTGTAAATGCAAGTATAACAATCTGCAGTGAATAACAACAATGCCTCATTTCAGAAATATAGACAGATGAAGACTGTTCAAAATGAGTAATTTTGAAAATAAACTTATATTTTGGCACCAGTTTTAATATTCTATCTTGTGTAGAATTAGCCTTATAGGTTCAGAGATTTTTATCAGTCAACCCTCCTATATGAACCTAAAATTTATGACTTTCAATTGTCACTGAAGTTTTTCTCTTAATCTTTTTAATGCCGAAAAAAATTTGAATTAAGCTTAATCTGTTATCTTTTTTATGTGGTTAGATATTCTCATGTCTAAAATCGATTTTTATGAAGACCAACAATAGTGTTAAACTTTACTGTGCATTATTCTTATATGAGAAGTTTTCTCCTTCCATTTCCTAAAATGTATACATACATCTAGTAAATATGGTTATTACCTGAAAGCTCTTCTACTCTTAAGTCTTTCACAGGAAGATAACTTTTAAAAGTCCTTGTGTTCAGAAAATTTGTGAAATAGTGTATGTTCAAACATATCAATTAACTATATATATATATATATATATATATATATATATATATATATATATATAAAGATCAGGAATTGTCATGATGCAATAGCAGGAAAACAATGTAGCACTCACTTTTAATTGTATCTTGCAAAACAACCTTTACACAATGCTACACCATAGTGGAGCTGCCTAGCAATATTTCTATAGATTAACACTGAAGTGGTCAATAAACCGCCAATGGAAAATGCCTTACATTGACCTAGAAAATTGTCACTCTGCCTATGAACCATTAACAATAAAAATATTGCTCTACCTGCAAAAGGGTCAAGTTTTAAATATAATAAATTTCCATTAATAAATATCTTGTAATTTTATTTTGATTGCCTTGCACTGAATAAAAGTCTATATGCAAAAAGTGAATGTAGAGCACCTTTTTAAATTCTATAACATTTATTCTTGATGAAAGTGTTTAGCTAATTCTCTAATGATAGGGTTAACTTCTAAATGTTTCTGTACTTGTTTCTTTTTTTTTTCTTTTTTTGTTACTACATAATCAATTCTGTACACAATATTGAGCTCTGCCTTCAAATTATGTTTCACTGTTTTATCAGAAGTGTATGTGACTTTGGTGTCGTCCATTTTCCAATTTATTATAATGTAATGTTTTTGTAGGTTGAAATGTTGGCTGTGTCTTAATCTCTTTTGATCATTTTTAACTTCAGATTAAATACCATGAAGATTTTGAGAAGCAAAAAGGGAAGCGAATCACTGTGGCCGACGACCCTGAGCTGCAGCGTATCAAGCAAAATACCCAGATTCAGAGTGAAATCAGCTACAAGGGCATCAAACAAACCCGTGATATTATGGAACAGCGACGACCAGAACAAGCCGCTCAGGGTAGGCATACCACATTCTTTAATTTTTTTAATAACTTTTTGTTCTTTCCCTAAAACGAATTCTTATTGCATTCAGTGTTCAAAAATACTTATCTTCTGTTAGTTTGACTCCTTTATTCACTATATAGCCTACTTTAGCCTTTTCTGACTTCCATTTTGAAGATTGATTTTTTTTATTTTTATCAGTTCTTTTATTCTGAATGAGCTTTAAAATAATAGTTAATGTTTCAAGGGTATTATGTCACACAAGGAAACCCATTGTTTCAAACAGAATTTCCCACAGACAACTGTGTAGATTGACTTGACAATAGACTTTGCTTAAATCTACTTTACCAAATTGGCTGCCTTCTTTGGGGCATGGTTCAGCTTGTAGCTTTCTTTACGATTTCTGGTATTTTCTATCTTAGTTTAGGCAGAGTTGTCTGTTCTTATAAATCTGGGAAATTCTTTAACAATGGATGTTCCCTTGTCCAAATTAAATGACAATAATCCTTTTGAATCTTTATTTGGAGCTGCAAACAAAAATTGCCTAATTCTGTTGTGCCTTCTGCTCTTCAAGATTAATTGCTTTTTTTTTTTTTTTTTTTTTTTTTTAAAGAAGGGTGAGGGCTTTGCTGGCCTTTGGACTGAAATTTATTAAATTTTAAGCTGCAAAGAACATTCAAAGGAAATGAATTCATTTCCAGTGCTTGAAACATTTAAAAAGCTGCAAAACATTTTTGATGCCCAAAATTGCTCCTTTAATATATTGAATATGTTATAATTAAAAATGGCTTTTAAATGCTTTAGATTTGCCATTAACTTTTTAGTATTTAAGATTTAAAATGACTAATTGAATACCATTCTATGGACAGAGAAAAGTTCTTACCTATACAAGATTTCTGCAAAACATGTATTTTCAGTATTTTTTATCATTGTTAAGGCTACTTGAATTTCCTACTCTGGATATAGCAGTAACCCTCTAAATTAATACAATAAATTTTTTTTCATAAAATGAATCTCTAGTAAAATACACACAGTGAATGTTCAAAAATTAAATTTTCCCTTTTTTTTTTTTCCTTCTTATATTATTACAATAACTGTAAGCAAAGTAACATTATGGCTAAAGGAAAAAATTAGGAGGCAGATTTTAAAATTTTAAATTATTTCTTTTTATGCTTACATTACAGTGATTATTGTAAAAAAATTATCCACAGAAAGATGTGTATGTACAACAAAAAATCATTAAAAATGAACAATGCAGCACAATTATTTATTAAAAAACTTTTAAAAAAATTTCTTATTCAAATTGAATATCACACAGTAAAAAATATTTGAAAAATTGATAAATTGTATAAAAGTATTACTACATATAAAAATGTAGACTGTTTTTAGATTATAGGTGGGGGATACCAACACAGATTTGTATAATACAAATTTATAACATGAATCTTGTTTATCAAAATTTGTCAAGATGGAATTATTTGTTTCATAAATGATCATTATATTAATGAATATCTCTGTAGAACATTATAATGGCAGTGTGTTTATTACCTTTTCTGCTGACTCATTACTGTAAGAACACTTGACTGTGATATATAAATCAAATTCTAATATTCCATACATTCTTTCCAGATTTTATTCATGGATACTTTATAAACCCTTTCACTGGCAGATAATTTTTTAAACTTTATAGAGTGGGCAAATTATTTTCGTAAAATTTGCAAAATAGAGGCCATGTTCAAAAACGTCTAATAATCATATATAAAAAAACAAAACATAATTTAATCAGCAATTGTGTATCTCCTAGTACAATAGCATGAAAATAAAGTTCTCACTTTTGATTACGATATTTTGCAAAACAATTTTTACACAATCTTATGCAATACTGGAGCCTCCTAGCAATATTTTTGTGCATTAACAGTGAATCGGTCAATGAGCAGCCAACAGGAAAAAATACCTTACATTGAACTACTACCATAAAAAATGACACTCTGCCTGTGTACCATTGGCAACAACAATGTTGCTCTTCCTGCAAAATGGTTAAAAATGTGGAAGTGGTTCTTTCTTCATCCAAGATTGTAAATAAATAAAAATTCCAGCACATTCATTGCAATAAGATTATAGTAATAAAATATAGTATCATACAAAAATAAATTTTGATATAAAAAATTTTTTAGAACACTGGCCAGAGAAACGCTGTTTCTAATATTGATAGTTTCTTTATACAGGGCCGAATGATTGTATTGATATATAAACCACTTTGTTTACTAAGTAGTTCTGTACAATAAAATTTGTTATACTATTAAATAAAAATTATTGTTCAGTAATAAATCTTTTATAGTCAGTGCATAATTCTAACATTATCTTCGTTACTTTGACATTTTCAAGATTTTGTGATCATATAAGCAAATTATTTTGATCCTCTATCTGATATTAAGATTCAATAGTATTGTTTTGCTGCTACTTCTGAGACAATTTCAATATGATTAAGCCTTTCGCTGGCTGATGATATTTTGAATCTCTGCAGAATGGGTGAATCATTTTCTATACATTAACATTTAATTGGTCAGTGAGTCACTAATAGGAAAATGCCTTACATTGAGCTGAAAACAACAAAAATGTTGCTCTGCCTGTGTACCATTGGTGACAAAAATGTCAATCTACCTGCAAAAGGGTTAAGGCTTTTCATAAAATTTAAGTCTAAATGTCTCTCCAGTGGTCAGTATTCCTTAGCTGTAATTTCCTGTTTGATTGATTGAATTAAAGAATGATACTTTTTCTTTGTTTTTTTTTTTTTGTTTTTTTTTTTAATTAAAAAAAAAACTAACACGTCACTCTATTTTTTGTAGAGATTCTGGTAGACAAATAACCCAATGTTATGTTTTTTTTTTTTTTTTTTTTTTTTTTTTTTTCTCTCTCTCAAATGATTTAATGATATTATTCATATTTTTACTGCTTTTACCACATTTATATTGCTACTGTCAGCACTCAAATGCTTGTTAAACAAAAATTCTACATCATTACTTTAAAACAATTTTCTGATCTTAAGAGTTGATAAAAGAATAAAATGATTGATATTTGTTTTGCAAGCCATCAACATGTCAAAGAATCAATCAAATATAAAATAAAATAAAACTAATTCAGTTATAGTAATGATATATACTACCGCTGTCCCATAATAGTAAATATGTTTACGTGTTAGATTTATATTCAAATGTAACACTTATTATTGGACAGAGGTATTATTTTTTACTAAAAAAAATAAACCTAAAATTGGGGGCAGGATGCTTTGTTATGTGACTGGCTTCATACAATTATTCAAAACAATAATCTTTCTAAAATCCTTCATTCTTGTAATTAATACATATTTTCAAGTTTTGGAAACATTAATCTACTCAAATTTTTCCGTGTACGTGGGACATGCATGCAAATTATTAATATACTCATTCTATTGGTGAGAAGAAAATCTCTTTATTTTATTTCATTTTATTTATTTTTTTTGGCTCAATTCTTGTTAAAAAAAAAAAATACAAGACATTGCTGTCTGTTACTTGGGTGCTGACAAAACTTGCTTCTTAGAATGCTTTGCTCCTGATTCTGTGATGTGTAGCATATTGACACCCAGCAGTTGCGTTGGGGAGGGTACTCTGCATCTGCACTCCCACACCCACCTATACATGAATAGTTTTTTTTTTTTTTTTTTTCTTTTCCCCCTCCTATGTTCAATTTTTTTGCCATCATTGTATCTAATGCAGCCACTATTCAAAACCTTTAGAAACTTTTATCTCAATTAGCAATCATATTAGTATAACACTGCATAAAATAGAGAAAGACTAAATATCTCTATTAGAGGGCCAGTCAAGAAAGAGGATTTTCTTTAAACAAAAAGTATAAAAGTATTTTAAAAATAACATTCAAAGCAATGTTACTTATGATATTGTTGGGGTTTTATTTTTTGGCTTGATCATTCAAGTAAGACAAACAAGATATGCTGGGCCCTACTGGAAAAGTAAGGATGAAGTGATATTCTGTGGACTCCTTCTCATGGACACACTAGTGTTTACTGACCAGCAAAACCTTACATTCATCAACTCTGTGCTGACACTGGTTGTCGTCTAGAGGACCTGCAAAGAACAATGGTCGATAGGGACAGATGGTAAGAGTTGATGGGATCTGTGCTGTTAATATACCACAATGATGATAAACATTGTCTTTACCTGATGCATTTTTAAAAAGATATCCAGATATTATTTATATTCATAATCTTTGTTTAATAAATCATTTCTATGTTTTATCTTAAGAATAGCATAGTACCCTTAAAAAAGTGAAGGGATTTTTTATTGATGCATCAGCACTTTCACTTAAGTTCAGAGTATCTGTGAGTTCTGCAACATTACAGATAACACTATATATAATAATGGGAAATAAAATTGCAACATTTTAAAGGATTATGCTGATTTGAACTTGTGTACAAAATGCGTAGGCTCAAGGTTAATAGATATTCTGAAAAAATTTCGGTCTTTGGTCATCTTGTGATGTAATAAGATTCATACCAGTACACCATCTGTGTATGTAGACAAGAGTACAGATCTATGTGAATGCCCAAGGAAGATAGACAGTGCATTAATATGAAATCTGAGTACTATGGATACACTCCTTATTTTAGAACCTGTGCATATATTGATCTGTTTATGTGACCATTTACTATAATCCAGCTATATTGCTTGTGCATTTAATTTTGATTCAAAACACACTCATTGTGTTACAATTTTATTTTCTGTCAGTACATATGGATATACATGATTTAATAAGCAAAATAAATTTATCATAGTAAACAATTTCTAAATTTCTTTTTTAAACAAGGAAAATATATATATATATATATATATACACTAATTGTTTAAATTTTTTATTTTTTTCAAAAAAAAAAAAATAAAGTGTTTGACTAGTAGGATAGGATATAACCTAAAATAAATGGATATTTATTCACGCCTTTTTATCAGCCTCATTACTGTCAGTTCCTTAAATTAAAACAAAAAAAAATGAAGCTGGCAGTAATGAGGCTGCCAAAGAGGTGTGAGTAAATATCCATTTATTTCAGGTTACATACACTTGGTCTGCTGGTCACATCGTCAAGAAATTGACACTAAGTGCCATTCACTTTCTGTCTACACTATCCTAACTTATAATTGGTCTATCACTGATATTGAACTCTCTTTATCTATGAATATAGCAAACCACATTTTGTGTGTGTATATATATATATATATATATATATATATATATATATATATACACACACACATTCCATTGTGGCCAAGAATTTTTTATTTTATTTTCTTGGATTGATTGTTACATTACTCCTCTGGTTGGCAATATTTTAATGTCAGCCTTTTCCATTTGGTAACTGAAATCAACAATATAGTTCCTAATCAAAATGGGACTATTTGAGAATACTGCAAATTGAATAGGGAAATAAAAACCTAATTTTACAGCCATTTTTTGTTAATGGTCTTTCTCTAACTGCTAAAAACAGTACCTATGGGAATCCAGAGCAAATCCTTTGCAAAGTCTACAACTTAATGTAATTAGCTTCATTAAATAATTAATAATCTTTTAAGGATAGGGCAAATGGTTTTCAGAGTCAATTCTTTAGAGGAAAGGGTAGATTCAGATATCAAAGAAGAAAGTAAATACAAAGGAAATGTTTTAAGTATGAAAACTTTATAAAGTCTTTTTAATCTTTCCGTTGGCAATAGATATTTTTTCCCTTCCTGCACACGTCACAGCATCAGGCTTTCAAAGCTCATTGCCCACTGTATAATCCTTCCTTTCACGTAAGGAGTGGCCAGTGGTCAACTGCATGCTGCCTAATGCTCTAACCAATGTCAGCTTGACTTTGTTCTGTTGCCTTGACCTCTTTGGTAGATGGCCACTCTCTTCCTCCTCCTCCTATGTCCACTGCTGCAGTTGGCGGGTACCCTACATCTGGCTATGGTCAGCCTGGTAAAATCAGTGACTACGATCCTTACCAAGAGAACTCGACTTTCAACTCCCCATACTCTGCTAAGTCCCAGGCCACCACAATCTATGACTCTAGAATTGGACAAGGTGAGTTGGTATAAAAGAAAAGAGGAAAAACTGCCAATGACATTTGGCACTGACCAATGTCACAGGTATAAGAAATGTGAACAGCAAATGCAAACTTTTTTTTTTTTTTTTTTTTTTCCAAATTTTTTAAGTTTTATTTATTGCTGCCCACATTTTCCAATTCATACAATGCTTCTATGGAAAAGGTTTTCAAAAAAGAATTTATCATCATCATCTTCAAAAGTATCTGTTTCTGATATAAAAACAGAAAATAACAACAAAAAATAGCATCTTGCATATCTATCAACTGAAGAATGACAAAAAGTGTCATTTTGGTTGTATTTTCATTTAGTGTAAATGCAGAAAAATCTTGAGCAGCCAATAAGTGCTGCTTTTCAAGATAACTTGAGATGTGAATGTTAAAGACAATGAACTTTTGACTCGACAAAAACAAAAAAACAAAGTAAATTTCAGCACAGTAGGCACATGGGTTAACAGTTATCAATTCAACTGGGGGATGACATAAATTATTTCTATGTCAATCTCTCTCACTCTCTCACTCTCTCTCTCTCTCTCTCTCTCTCTCTCTCAATGAAGACTTGTCTAAATTCTTTGGTTTTAAAAGCTAAACAATTTTACACCTGTTTCTGTTCCTCTTTAATATGGAAATCTGGGTTATCAACACCAAAACTTGCTTTTGTTGAACTTTGGCTTGAAGAGATGTAAAAGGCTTAGAGAGTTGGAGAGTATATTGCCCCCCCCACACACCTTTTTTTTTTTTCTTCCTCCACCTCTCTCTTAAATAGTTTCATATATACGGCTTAGCACATGCTATAAGTAGCAATGTGGATGATTCTCGTCTTTAGTTGAATTAGAGAAGTTGTTTTTTTTTTTTGTTTTTTTTTCCTCTGTACTTAAGTCTCATGATTTGTCCTGATCTTTTTTAGGTTATTTTCTAAATTTCTGAGGTTTTCATTAATCTTTAGTTTTCTGACATTCTCGTAACTTTTATAAAGTCTCTTAATAACCTTCATTCATCTTTTCAATTAGAACACTCTGTCACAGGAAGTGTACCAAAGGTTCTCACAAATATGTATTTAAATATTTCATGAAATGTATTTGTCACTGAAATTTATTGACCCTACCTTGTAAAAATATACATGGACGCAACACTAAGTCTGCTAATTAATTATAAAGATATTTACAAGGTGTCAGAAAAAAAATATCTAAACTGAAACCTTAAATATTTTTCAATTTTAAAATTTAATATTTAAAACTTAAATATGTGTGCATAGCTGAGCAAGGTTTATAATAAAAAAAATAATAATAATAAAGTAATACTGTTTAGATATCCAGTAGAGTCAGTGCTAATACATTTTAATGAAGTATTTTTGTGAAATACAGGATTGTGCAAATCCTGCACACTCTATATCAGCCAGACTTAGCTCAATGAAGTTTTTTTTTTTCCTCCCCTAAATTGAAAATTTGTCTCAAGGGTAAGATTTGAGGGAATGTTGAAAAATAAGGTCTTGTGAGAACAGATGAGATTAAAAGAGTATCATTTCAACTAAAACACTACAGTCTAACAGAATCACAGGACTCTTAATGAGAATTGATGAGATTAGAATTTTGTCTATTCTTATCAAGCTGATCTTATCCACTTATGACTCTCTATGAAGTGATAACATTTTCCTTTTAGCTTTTAACTTCCTGTACTGATGTGAAAAAGATAGAAAATTCACCGTACAATCATTTTGTAATTATTTTGGCATCCAAATAGTTGCTCTGTTGACAGGGCTTAGAATACATTGACAGTATTCCTTGCAGGGAGAGGGTTTAGACGCCCCCCCCGCACCAAAATGGGGTGAGGGGGGTCCTGGGTATGACACTAAACTGCATCTGATAGTGCAGCTCCAGATCTGGAAAGTTTAGCATATCTCTTCATTGCCATTACTCCCATGTCCAGTAGTAACCGTTAGGGTCTCATCTATGGGGGGAATAGATCTGTTTTAAAATTATTTCTATTCAACAGGAATACAAGATGCCATATAGCTGAATTTATAACTACTTAAAACTATAGTTATTTACTAAGGATTATTATTAATAGTAGTTACTTAAAACCATATAACTCTGTATCAACAAATGATTTATATCAAATATAGATAATTACTTGAAACCATAAATTATTTGGTTTAGGTAGGATATATAACTGTGTGCAAGAAAACTCTTAAGCAACTACACCAAAAGTTTAAATATAAATTAACAGTGGACACTATTCCCTAACCTCTAGGCATAAAATAACCCTAGATGAGTTGACATGCCATTAAAATCAACCAACCAACCAAATAGGATGTTCTTGGTAATACAGAAACCCAAAACATTGGCTATTCAAATAAATTTCTTGATTCCAAACCAAGTAAAATATCTATTAAATAGTTGCTTTCTACTGTTCACTCTCGAAATGCCATAGTTATTGCTCATAGATCATTATCATCATTCCATTATCATAGTTTTATGTGCCATCTTTATTGGTCACTAACCTTCAATCCTCAGAGGAATGATAGGGATTGACTGTTAATAGCCCTGAAAGAATCTGAAGTTATTTTGAATATTACATGATCAGCCCTAAAGTCATTTTGCTGTTTTGTGAAATGAAATCAATTTTTGATCTATATTGTTGGACATTATCCAATTTGATGATTCAGGCTTGTACATATTTTCTAAATTTTTAGTGTAAATGTCAGAATTTGTTTTAGCATGTGATTTTATCCTCTTTATTATTATCAATGTCAATTATTCAGATTATCCACTTCCATAAGCAATCAGTATATTGAAAAGGCTCCTTATTTTTATGAATAATTTAGGTTTGTTCTATTTATTTTAGATAAATTTCTACTTCTAGGATGTAACTTTTAATTATCCAATAGCAAATTCTGTGTTCTAATTGTGTTTAATTATATTGCAAATTTAGTTGCACACTAATATTTCAATTAGAAAATGTTTACGTCTTTATTTTGGCAGCTCTATTGTAGTATCAGTCATGCCTCTCTTTATGAAATGAGAAATTTGCCAATTAGTATATTAAGATATTAATATACAGTTTAGATAAATTATTCAGTTACTAAACAATTCCTGAATCCATTGGGTTTCTGTTATAACAGTGATCTGTGATATTTCTTTTTAGGAAGAATGAAGGATTCTAATCAGCATCAAGAATTTGGATGATTAAAAAAAATATTATTTAGTGACAAATTGGACTGGAAATTGCTTTATTCTGCAAGAGCATTTTTAAGTATATTGCTGAAATAAAAATCTTGCTATGATGTGCCATCTTTACAGAGTTAGTCTCTCTCTCTCTCTCTCTCTCTCTCTCTCTCTCTCTCTCTCTCTCTCACAATAATTTACTAATATGTAGATTTTTTTATTTTTTTTATGCATTTTTTCTGACAGTTATTTCAGAGCATATTAACTGCCATATTTTGTGATTCTCCTCCTTAAAGAATAAATTTGGATCTTTGTTAGATTAAAAATGCTGGGTCAGTTTACAGTTTTCCTATTGAAAGCTACTCGGCAGCTGATGACTATGCAACTTAAGGCCAAGGTGTGGGCAGTAATATCTAAAGAAAAACAGAGACATGTGTCATGTGCTTAAATCATAAGCACTACTCTCAAATATTTAGGTCAGATATTGACAGTCTGAAAGGATTTTTTTTTTCTTGAAATTTCTCAGAGCTGTTGAAGAAAATCTTTAAAATTATGTTTTCAATATCTGTTAACTCATTAGGATCCAGGCATCATCTCATCAATGTTATGAAGTGACAAAAAGAGTTCTTATAATCTTGCACCAGGTGGTGTAATGGTTATCTGTGCTGAGAATTGAATTGACAAGCAGATCAAATTCTGTCTGAGATGGTTTATGTTCACTTTGTATCAATACCCTTGGGGGATGAAAAGTTCCATTTCTTCTCTCTCCAGCTATGGATAAAAAAAAGTAGTAGGGCAGACTCTGTTCTTAAGCCTTGGTAGGGCAACCAGTCTAGAAGAAGAAAACTGAATTCAAACCTGTTAGCATACCATTGCAAGGTCCATTACTCTTTATGGTTTATAGACCTTAGAGCAGGCCTGCAGGAATAGGTCAATGGGATATAGTTGGTGTGAAGAAATAAACCTGACAGTTGTGATTATATCATGATCAAATATAAAGTTAGTGGGTGAAGAGCTATGGCAAATTTGATTTTTCTATTTAAAAATATCCCCCAAAACTCTTCACTTTTGAATATATTCACCTTTTTTATTTTTATTTATATATTTTATTTTTTTCATATTTCATCCATAAAAAAATCACTCCAGTATACACTTCAGATTATATTTTCTCAACACTTTATAAAATTCCAATTTCATGTTGAGGTGTTTCATAGCAATAGGGATATATAATGACGTAACTTTAATTTTTGCTCTTTAAAAGCTGCAGTATATAATATTGGAACTGGTTTTTAGTGGCTACAAAATGCCAAACTATGAACAAATATCTTTAGATAATTCTTCTTGAAGATTTTTTTTTTTTTTAATTTTCTTCATCTCTCTCTTTTCAAATTTGAAACAACATTGTACTCTGTTTTATTTTGAGAAAGTTTTCTACTGAGAAATATTTTTGTTATCTCAAAAACATTAGGTTTATTTTCTCTCACTTCTGTTTGCTCTAATTCATTCTTTCTCAGACATTTTTGAAGATTATATCATATCAATTTGGAACAGTTTATAGCTTGTGTTTGTAAATGAGAGATTACTTGGTTTTATAATTCAAAACCATCTCTCATATTTTTAAAAATGTGCTTTTTCTTAAAAGAATTACTGTAAGAATTAATCATTCATCTTCTGTATCTGCTTTTCTCTCTCTCTCTTTCTATTTCTCAATAGAATAAATTCTATTTCATCAATGTTGATTACTTCTACCTACTATAAAGTGGGAGTTGCAATGCATCTGCTATATTTTTTTCACATCTTTATTTGAAGCATTTCAACAATCAGTTAATGTACTGGTAAAACCAGTGATATGAATTTTTTTCCTCTTTCAAACAGATGAGACATTTCAGTCTCCTTACAACAACAAGCAACTGACAATGTGATCCTCTTAAAATTTGACACAAACTAGTGGCCTCGGACTTAGATGTCTTTACTTTCAGTATTGTTGACCTTTGTAATGCACTAAACAAATCCTGTGTAACTGTTATCACTATCACATGTGTTCCCAAATGCTGTGCACTGTTTTATAGATAATCTAATTTTTTGTATTCCTGGCAAAAATATTCATAATTATTCCAAAATTAATTTAGTCATTTTATCATATTCTAGTTAAATTGATTGCCACTAAATTCATAGTGTGGTAGATTTATCATATCAGATTAATTGCTCTTATAATATAGAGTTACCATAACCTTTTTTAATTATTTTTTTAATAAATTCCTAAAAGCAATGATTAAATCATGAATTTAGCTACAAATAATTTACATGCGATGAATTTACCACACACGATTTTATCATTTAATAAAATAAAATAAATTTCTAATTATATTACCAAGATTGGTGATTCAAGCTTATACATTTAAAAGAAAAATCAAGAAAAAGATTTTTAAAAAATTTTTACACTCCTTGTCTTAAATAGTGGCCCAACTAATTTGGTCCAACAATTTTTGTTGTTTAATTATTACTAACAAAAGTTTAGTTGCTTTTTATTTGTTATTAGTTAAAAAAATTTCCCAATAACTTGTTCCTATTTCGGCTTGAATTAAATCTAATCTGAGTTTTCTTTTTAAATAAACTTTTCCACCTGCATTTGTATGAAGTTGCATATAATCATTATCTGTTTGTATTTATGTCTAATATTGATGTTGAATATTATTTTATTCTTTTGTAATGTTTCCCATCTTGCAGAAGCGACAGGTAAGTCATCATTTGATTCTTGAATTCTCTTTAATCTCCTCTTGAGAATTCTATCAAATCTTTTTCTTTTGGGATTTATGTAACTTTTCAGAAATTAACATCTTGGGTTTTTTTTTTTAATTTTTTTTTTTATATATATTTTTTATAGCTGACAAAAGCAAAGTGGCCTCTACTCCCTCTCCAAAAAAAGGTGGGTAGGTCACCTGGGAGCAAGCAAAAAAACTTGGCCCTTCATTCCGGGCACCCACCCTTGCCCAGCCACTAAATGCAAAATGTATAGATGTTTTGAGTAGTAATTCCTGAAGCAATCTGTGACATCTTGTCTCTTTTCAACACAAAACTTGCTTTTGTTTCCTGTAGATTTCTTTCCCTAATCTTTGATATTGTGTCATCCCATTACAGATGGGTTTTTTTCTCCCCTCTTGGCTGGTATTTAAGGACAAATTGGTATAAAGTCTGAGGTAGTTGGATATTCAATTTCTGTATCTCTGGGAAAGTGAATTATTTAAGCTATTAAATTCATCCTAAAGTGAACTTGAAGTATTAAAATAAAATTCAAAAAGTTTCAATATATTTGAAAGAAAAATCATATGAAAGCCATAAAAAATATTAACTGCCAAACCCAACTATACTTGTATTTATGAATTTGTTCACAATCTGTGATTAAAAAAAAAAGTTCATTAATGAAACTAAAATAATATTCATAAATCAAACCATCTTATTATTTATAATGTTGTAGCCTGTAAAAGATGTAGAGCATGGTTTTCAGCCCACGAGTGTGCTTGTTGGGTTGTATTCGACACCTACATACCTCCCAGTATGTAAGGAGTTAAAGAATTTACCATACTTAGGTTTTATCAATTAAACTGCTCAGTAAGTGTATAAGTACCATATGAATGTAAATACTGAAGAAGGCTCTTCCACAAAAGACAAAATTCCTCATAAGTTATATATTTATATATAAGTTAGGTACCATATGACTCCTCTTACTTTAAAATCCACTCTATCAAAATTAAGACCCTACTCCATTGATGAACTGATAAAAACATTTCACAAGGGTATACTTTTCTGCAATCTATACTCTTTGATCTTCTGTAACATAACATATACTCATATATGTTGAATTTTGAAGATTTGACTTTTTTGACAAAAAACTAACGCTGACTTATACACAAATAATAATGGGAAGGACTGAGAACAACTCTTGGATTAAAAATTCCATAAAATGATTTTGTAACCATAAATCAAGGTTCAGCTTATATATGACTTAGGATTATTAGTTGTGACATTCAGAATAAGGAATAGTCAGGACATTAATTAAAAGATTTTTTTGTGTGTGTATATTGGGGGAGAGGGTATATGCATTTCAAGAAATAAGGTTATAATTAATAGCATTTTGTTTGGCAAATTTTATTTTTAGGTGTTGGCAAGGAACTTAAGCTCTACAATATTTTTTTCTTTTTCTATTAAATGTGTAAGTATATTTTGCTTGTGAAGCTAAAGTTCCAGAATTTAACCTAAATAACAGATTTGCCAGTCAGAATGTTGTATAAACTTTACTTTAGGTTGAATTTATAGCTGCTATAATCAATATTTCTGTAACAGATGATCTCTACAAATCATTGTTTACTTTATATCTGTCAAAGGCTAATTTATAACCGAGTACATTTTTTAACTGTCACAACCCTGGAAAGGTTAACATTGTGCTTTAAAAAAATAATATGATAATAATAATACTGAAGCAATCAAAATTTTGCTACATGCTCTTTTTCTCCCTTTATTTCCAGTCAACATAGTCTAACTGGATTTTTTCTCTCCTCATGTAAGCTATTATATATATATATATACACACACATACACACACACTTTTTCATATTAACAAAATTTTGGTTGTTTCTTGCTGTTCTAACTGGGAAGAATAATTTTTCTGGGTAATTTCATTTCATTAATTTCTAACTACATTCTGATCTCATTTGTATTGGGATATTGGCTATCTCAATTCATTTGATTTATATATCATAAAGATGCTTGGTTGGGAGGGTAGGCCAAAATCTTGATTGTTGTATCCATTTTTGCTTTGTATACCTTGATAGACTGGGCATTAAAAAAAAAAAAAAGACTTAAATGTATAAAGATCAAAGTAAACAGTTTCAATATAACTTCACATAACTTAGCTGTTGTTTTTCCCTCCTGCTAAATTTTGTTTTTAAAGTGATTTTAATATTATGATTTTGGAAAATCACTTGTGTGTATTTGTTTTTCCTATTCAGCACATTTTTTTCCTCTTAAACCTACCATTTTGTTTTTATAAGTGTTATATACATGCACACATACATATAAAAAAAATTCTTTTGTTTTCTTTTTTGTTACTTTTTTGTTACTTTTTCTTTTTGTTATGTTTTCTTTTCTTTTGACGTTTTCTTTTGTTTTTGTTTCTTTTTGCTTTACTCTTTAATGCAAACCCAAATCAAAATTATTGATATAATTTTTTTTGTCAGTTATCTATAATAAATTTAAAAGAAAAAAAGAAAAAGAAAAAAGCGTTTTTCCCAAACTTTTATTCCAATTATAAACTTTCTGATGGTGCAGTACTGTCAGTAAAGTGATATGGCTCTTTTTGCTTTCAGCCTCTCAATTAGTTTTGTCTGGTGTTATTAATCACAGACCAATTGCTTAGTTCTCTATAAAATTTGACTTGTGTGAGTAATTTTTTTTTTAAATACACATTTAAAAACTCTTATAGAAAAATAGTGATAAGTTTATTTGTTCAAATATTCTGTTAATCTTGGGAATAAGATTTTTGATTTTCTGATCCAACAATCAATGTTCTGTTGATTCTGATATAGTCTGTTTTAGTTTGATATCTTTTTTCCCTTGTGAAGTTAAAGGGTGGAAAAAAAGTTGTTTATTCTATAGACAGTTCAAAAATCCATTTGTCAATGAAATTTAATTCTTTGTGATTTTATTTTGTGTAAAATTAAGCTTAAATATTCAATCACCATATAAAACATGATTACTCAAAAATAAATTATAATTTGTGTCACTATCTGCCTCACGGCACAATTTCACCTGCAAAATGATCCAACCCTATTTTGTTAGTTTTTCTTAAGGCAGATCAACTTCTACAGGTTTGAGTTGAAATCACACAAGACAGATCCACCAGGGGGTGGGGACAACAAAAACAAATTTTGAAGCTGAAGTGTTCTCTTGATTTTCCTTTCCTCATTTCTACTGGGGTGGCATTATGACACTTGATAAAATTGCTTCTGAGTGCTGATTACTTTGTTTCACTCTGTCCAACAGTTTGCTCAACCATAGTGAACAAGGGGTGCACGTGTGTGTCTGTCCTGGCATGATCACCTTGGAGCTTGATTGTAACTGCAAACTGCTAGATTTCAAAAGTGAACTAAACTGCCATCTCCCAATTTCTCTCCTGAATATATAGACCTAAATTCACCTCTACTTCCTCATATGGAAAGGGCATTTTCCCTTCCCATACCACTCAGCTTTAAGGTACATAAAACAGCCAGACGCATATCTACTGACCTTTAACCACACCAGCATTAAAAAAAAAACTATTTTTGATGGACTTTAAATCTAGCTCTTTTCTTTCTAATTTTATTGCCTCACTAAGTTTTCTGAACTTTTGACCTGACTATGCACCCACACAAACATCCTTAACCTTACATATATACATGTGCATATGCTATGCCTATATGCACACATATCCATAAGATATGCTCACTTCCATATTCATGTACATGTCTACTCATATGGCCATGTTCACAACTACATGCATATGCATTATTGCACCCAGAAGCAGAAGAGCCGGTTGTGTAACAAAAAACTAGATTCATTAAAGATAGTTTTTATAATTGTAATATTGTATCAGTAATTCAGTTTTATGCTTGTTTTTGTGTGGAAATAAAATCCCAATGCAAATTTTTTAAAAAGTCTATTTTAGAGGCCTTCAGTTTGAATGAATTCTTTAGTGATGACCTGTTATTGCAACTGTCTCCTGATTAAGCCTTTTATTTTTATAGCTGAAAGCCCTAAAGAGACAAGAACAGCATCTACAAAAGGTTGGTCTGCCACTTGCAAACTGCCGCAAAAGCAAAATGCTTAATGCAACGAATCCACAAAGACTGCTAGGCTTAGTAACACAACATCGATACTTTGAAATTTTAGTAGTATGAAAACTTGGTTTAGTTATGCAATCATTACTGGCATTAAACATAACTACTGAAAATGTCTGACAAATGAAGTGAGTAAATATGAATAGTACTTATAGTCACTTTAACCCTCCCACTGTAGATTAGTATTACAACCATTAGATTTACTTAGATTAGTAATATAGATTCTTAGTAACACAATGTTCACTTTTACTATGAAGTTAGACTGACAAGATTTAACAAAATGACAATAATACAATGAATGTCTTATAGTACTACTCACTTCCACAGCATTGTATAGATTGAACTTAGTCATTTGACACTAGTACTGAATTGCTATGCTTCAGCAACATGACATTTGTAACCAAAATTGCAGACATGCTTGTTGGCATCCAAATGCCATTGATCAGATTATTCATGTAGCCATGCTGCAGTGGAAACAGCAGTAGGCTATTTAAAATTTTGAAACTGCTAAGCTTTTTTATTTTTTATTTTATTCATTTATTTTATTTTATTTTCAAAGAGGAGGATAAAATTGAATATTTGGTTTTGCCAAATTAAATGAACCTCTTAGCTTGTAATTTGTTTTATTAGCAGGTCATTTTCCCTTAAAATGGTGAGTATTTGAATCCAGAAATTTCAGAAGAGAAAAGCTTAATTTTAAAAAAATTTTTTTTTTTCTATTTTATTTATTTTTTTTTAATTCAGTAGAGAGGAAAAATCTAACCTAATCTGAATGACAGAAATAAGAGTGGTTTCCCCCCTTTTCAAATTTTTTTTATTTTTTTTTTTAGATAGAAGTTCCATTCAGAGTGTTTTAAGTAAACCACTTGGGACCTTATGTCAAATAGATTAGTTGTTGCAAATATTGTTTAGTATGAAATATTGGCATTTGCATTGTGTGGGGAAAATAATTATTTGTACTCTGACATTGTTCCATGATTGTTTCTGCTTCTCATAGAAAAAAAATATTGTTTGAGATTAAAATGAAATTACTCTTGAAGTGACAAGGATTAATTAAGTATTGGATTATTTTGTTCAATTATATTTCAAAGTTTGATTCTTGTTTTGTTTTTGTTTTTTGGTTTTGTTTTTTTGTATTTTTTTTTAATTTGCTTCATCATTAATGCATTTGATTAACTATAATTTAGTTTTTGACACATCACTGCAAGATTTCTATAACAGGTGTTTATTTTTGCATAATTTGGGGGATTACATATCTATTTTACTCTTGTTGTAGGTAGTTTTTTTAATTTAGAAAATCTCTGGAACTCCTAAAAAGTGTGTATATTATATATCTAAATACATGCCAGTAATAAGATTACTTTATTCAGATAATGTGATCAATAATCTTATAATGTTTTATTCCCCTTCAGTGTTGGCAAAGCATATTGTTCTTCATTCTATTAATGTTCTTTTCACTGATCCTTTTTCTTTTTGTTTCTTTTTTCCCCTCATTTGGTTTCTGATTTTTCTAGCTGACAGATCCAGGGGGAGTGTAACAACTAAGAAAGGTTGGTTCTTCAGTTGGAAGTTCCTATATTTAGAATTTCCTGTGTCTATGAAGTGTTGTGTGTTCCTTTTAGTTTAATATTGTTGTAAATGGACAAACCTCTTCTTGCCTTGCATTTGGTTAGGATAATTAGAATTTGTCTGAATATGATTTTTGTATTCCTTTCTAGTCCAGGTTAAAAGTGCAATAAGGGTAATCTTGAAGGCAAACTTTTTTTTTCTTTAGATTTTATTTCTCCAATGCAGGTATCATTGGGGAATGAGAAAAGTTTTGGTAAATGGGCTAGGTCTTGGCCCATTTACCAAAACTTTTCTCATTCCCCAATGATACCCACATTGGAAAAATAAAATCTAAAAGTTTGGATTACTCTTAGTACATGTTTAACTGGGACTATTCTTCCTACTTCCTGGCATGAGACTTGTCTCTGGTCCCCCATAGCCTTTTTTTTTTTTTTTTTTTAAAGATTTTCTTGATATTCAATTCTGTAGAAATATTTCTAATGTGTGATCTCTTCAAAGTTTTTCCAATGTTAATTTCACCCCAATGCTAGTTTGTTGTTGTTAGTGTTTAACTCTGCCTGGTTTGTGAAATCAGAAATGCTAGAGTTTTTTTGTTTTGGGGAGATTGGAAGAGTTTTTTTTTTTTTTTTTTTTTTTCCCCCTCTCTCCACAGGGAACTACCCATTATCATTTCTCTTAATTTTCTTAAAACAACCCTTTTTTTTCTTTCTTCATCATCATTTAACAATGTTGTAATTAAGCCTCTCATTTAATGCACTCCAGGTATGTTTTCAGGTGGGTGCCCCAAGTGTCAGTCTGCAACTGGGCCTTTTTCATCTCAATTCTTTTTTTTTAATTACTGATGTCATTTACAAACCAAAATGTCTTTTTAATTCCAAGTTAAATGTTGTTTTTTTTTTTAATACCTTGTTGATATACATTGTTTATTGAAGAGTTTATCTTTGTTTTTACTTTTTCTCAAAGATTTGATGTACTATTTATATAGTTTCAAACTGAATAGAATTAAAGCCAAAGGTTAATATCATCTAAGATTGGAGGGTCAAAGTGATTTTTTTTTTTTTTTTTTAAATAATAATCTAAAAAAAATGTTAGAGTACACAATACTTTTTTTTAATTAAAAAATAAATTGTGGACTCTTAATAATGATTTTGTGTATGTATGTTATATACATAATTAGACTCAAATAATTATTTCACATTGCAATAGTCCTCTAAGTTAATTCAATACTATAAAATAATTTGTGCAATGCTTCAAGCAAATTACAAAATGCTTTATATATATATATATATATATATATATATATATATACAAACTACTTGGGTAGACACATTATTATTAAAAGATAAAATCACTTTGGCTGTTATAACTTAGATGATATAAGCCTTTGCTGTTATATATGATTTAGGATAGCATTGACACATAGTCAATGACACTTGTATGATTCTTGTTTTCTTGCCTATGCAATCATCAGATCAAGGTGTGGTCTGACAATTGCATAGATGAGAAACTGATTGTCACCAAATGCCACTGAATCAATATCTATGCTATCTTAACTGAATATATGCTCTATCATAAATATTGAACACTCTTTATAGTAGTTTGTTATATATATCCTCAAAGCAAATTTGTTTCATGCCATTTTGTGATTGTCAATTGAGTGAAATAAGCTTACATTTGTTATTTAGTCTTTCTACTTTAAACATTGGATTTAGCTGGTTTTCCTATTCTGTAATGATCAATATATTAATTAGAATTTAAAACTGTAAAAGAATGAAATACCAAATAAATTAGATTATTAATAAAAAATGTGAAATAAATGTCTTTGAATAAATTCTGTATTACTAACTACATAAACTCTGTTTTCATTAATACTGAGCTGTTAATTGTAAAAAAAAAATAAATAAATAAAGCACATAACCTTTTGATTACCTTGATAAAATTCCTTTCTCTTTTATTTGGTTACATATTGGTATATAAAGATACCTGAATAAACTCTTCTCAAAGGACCAATAAAATAGATTGCTATTTGACACTATTTTAATTAGCTTTACTTGATCAAATTCATTATAAGATTATAATTCTGATCTGAAATAAAACCTTTCTGAAAAGAAAAATTGTATAACTTTTGTTGATAGTTGAAGATTATATTATCTTAACATACTTTATTGTTGACTAAAATTCAAATGTCATCATTTTTTTAACTTATTTTTCATCAAATATTTTTCTCTTTGTTCTGTGATATTTTGGTCCATATTGTAAATATAAAGCATATGAACTTTTTTTAAAGTTCTGAATTGTGCTCTTTAATATAATTGTTCAGAATTAGAATTCCAATTTAAAGTTAGACATTCTATGTATACTGATGTTTATTTCCGTTGTTTTTTTCTATATAAACAATAGATATATAATAAAATGAGATACACACACATTAAAGAAAATATTCTGTTCTTTATCCAGAAAAAAATAACTTTTTAAAATTTTTTTATTCTTTTGGACATAGGAAAATTTTTTAGATTGGGATATAAAAAAGATAATACCTATTTATATCTTTGCTAAATTGATCCATGTGGATTTATTTTATATAAACAATTTTATCTTATTTGTCTTTTGTCAGTTTTATTTATCTCTTGTTAAACTTGACATTTTTCTAAGGAGTTGATTGTTTTCTTTATTTTCCTGCTCTCACATGATTGCTGCATGTGTTAAACAGTCTGTGGTTTTTTTTTTTTTTTTTTTTTTTTTTTTTTACTTTTCCTCTCCACTTGTCCTGTTTTTCTTCTTTCCTCTCTTATCTAAAAAAAAAACTCTAACTATTTTCATGTAATTGTTTTAGTCAAAACTAAAATTTCAAATTTTGTTGCTTTTTGTCATTAATTATAAGCAACAAGTCTTAGGTCAACTTCCTATTGGATAACTAAAAGTACTTCACTTATATATACACCAGAAATAGTTTTGACAGTTTTACAATTGTGTGGGTTTTTTAATATAAGTTTTCAGGTCCAAGCATAAGTGTACACAAGTTATTTTTGAATATATTTTTTAAATTATTTTAAAAATCAATTTTTGTCTCATGTTCATGTTATGTCAGATTTTTTTTTTGTTATTTAATGTCATTGTGTAATTGTTGTTGTATTTTTTTTTTGTATGTGGTCTGATTGTTGCTTTTTTATGTTTGTATTTGCTCTTTCTCTTCAATGTTTTCATAAATCTTATGCAATTCAAACTAGAAGAAAAAGAAAATAAAACTAAATATCATTTATGAATCCTTAATAGAAAAACCTAATATTTCTCCAAAGGAACTCCTTGTCAAATATTGATTGTAAAATACCCTTCTTCAAATAGTAATTTATTAAGAGACCTCTTTTGTTTTGTCTGTTTAAATGTAGTTGCACTCATCTGGTGCCTGCCACTCAATTTCAGTCACCAATGATAAGATTTACTGTTGTGTGGCCTGGTTGTTCAATGTGGCTTTCTGACAGTCATGTTAAACTAAAGTTTTCTGATGATGAGACCAAAGGTCTTCTGTTGTTCTTGTTGCTTCTTTTGTGTTGTTTGCTGTCTTCTTTAAGAATATTAATCAATATCAACAAAAGTGTGTCTGGTGGCTGTATTCTATGTCTGCCCTTGTCTATGACCAAATGACCAGCTTTATTTATTGTAATTGTAATTGTTGTTTTTTTTTTTTTTGTTGTTTTTTTTATCATTATTTACACACACATCTGTTAAAACCTGGAAAGACATTGGAAATATTCTTTACAATTTTTGTATAGTTCCACATTTTTTAGCGAATAGTGTGGAATCTTTGAATAGGATGCTGAAGCCATGCCATATTAAGCCAAACCTTTGTTTATCCAAGCCAAATATACTGATTTTCCATTTTGGACTATTTTGAGGAAAATGACTGTATTATTCATTCCCCCACCCCACCCCACCCCATTCTCTTTCTCTTTGCAGAAACTACTTTCCAATATGCCATTGCTCTAGTTCCACTTGGTGTTCCTGCTCTATTCTCCATCTCTCTTTCTGTTAGTTGGGTCAATATTGCTAAAACGTTTTTTTTAGCACACTCTTGGCAAGCACAATTACTTTGGTGTTGGTATTGCACCTAATCTCTGAATAGTTACAGCACATGTTTCTCCATAATGTTATTTTTTTATGCAAATCAAAATTTTGATTTCTTGGAAGTCTCTTACAATTTTTTTACTATTAATCACATATAGATTTTAATGTTACACTCAAGTTTGCTTCTTCAAAATATTAAAAAGTGAATCTGTTAATGTGGGTTTAACCAGACTTCAAGCACAATATTGGTGTCGTGAAAGACATAAGGTTATTTGGATTTATTTTTAGCCTAAATAAGATATCTTTAACTGTGATTGTTATTACTTGCTGTCTGCTAACACAGAATCATATACCTGATGAAGACTCAAAATTTAATGGTGAAATGTTTACTATTCAAATAATTCTGACAATGTCCTATAATCCAAGATTTTTTTTTCCATATATATATATGGTAATCTATATTTTTGAAGCTGGTTAAGACTTTTATGGTAACTGTCAGTCACTGTTTTTTTTCTGTCTTGTCTTGTGTTTTCAGTTTCAAACTTTGTGCACATTTCTTTAAAATATATCATTTATTTCTATCAATAGGAATTTTTATGCTTAAAATCTAATTTTCAACCAAATTTTAATAAGTTTAAAAATCTATGCTTAATAGCATTTACTTTTATTCTTTAAATTTTTTTATTTAAAAAAATTTTCTTTAAGATATATTTGATTAGCTTAGCATAATTGAATTAGTTGCTGTAGAAACAATGTACAAAGAGCTAGTATATTCATTGAAATAATGTAAGGTAATTTCTTTGCTCTTATCAGATTCATAGACATTTGATTGCACAAAATTGTAATTATAATAGGATTTGTATATAAATTAATTTTATTAGATTAAACAAATTTTCTCTCAAGGTTATTTTTCTATTGATTTAAAAAAAAAAACAAAAAAAAAAAAAAACAAAGAGGAAATCCTAAGTATATACCCAGGGAAAAAGCCACAATTACTTTGTGGTGGTCTGTTAGGGTTAGATTTTGTAAAGAAATATATTTTTATCAATATGCGATGTAAAGGATTTATCAAATAAACACTTTTGGTTTAAGATTTTAAAAAAAAATTTTTTTTAAACCTGGATTCACCAAGTTGATACCCTTAATCAAAATCTTTATCAAATCTTAACAGATAAAGTGTCAACATAATATTTATTGGTTGACTGTCAGATGTGACTTACTTCCTCAATTTTTTTTTTTAAACTTGTTTCTGCACATTTCTCTCTCTCTCTCTCTCTGTGACTAAAACCCAAAGAGAAACACTTGAATGACTTGAGTTCTTACATTTTTCTTCCCTCCCCTAAGAAATAGGTTATATTTCAAATCTTTTATATTTTCTGGTCCAAATTTGTTGGGAATTAAAATGAAAAAACAATATTCATATAATTTCTAATATCATTAGATTTTTTCCCTTCAAATATTGGTACTACTTCTGTCCCATAAGTTATTACATGTGCATATAAATTTCATACACTAAATGTAACAGCAATTATGGGACAGATATTAGTTCTTTTACTTGAATATCTTTAGTGTTTTATCTCAATTGGCTTTTCATAATGAAATTTTGAATTGTTTTTAATATTGAAAAAGAAATATTGATTTTAATAATTAAATGTACTATCATTTGTAATCTTTTATTAACTTTGTATCATTATGTATATATATGTATGTATGTATTTAAATATATATATGATTAGAAAATTCAGTAACATATTTGGGAGATTCTCTGTGGTGTAATGGCTAATATGCTGAACTGCATCTTGAAATAATTTTAGATTCATGCCTTTGAGAAAGGCATGAAGCTATGGGTTAAATAGTATCACAACTGTACTTCTACAAGGATGGCTTTGGCCAAAAATAACCCACAATAAAGAAACTTACTAGTAACATATTTCCCTATTTAAATATCAATCATATATATATATATATAGAGAGAGAGAGAGAGAGCTATTAGTGAATTGACTTCAAAACATAGTTTCACAAATACTGTCCCAAATGCTGTGATTTGTTTAGTTGTTGGAAGGATTAAGTTAACAAATATTTCTGAACTCCTAATGAGCAGGAAAATTTTTTAACTTGACAATTTATTCCTGCTAACTTATTGATGTACAGATTATCTTAGCTTCTTGTTAATCACTATTAATATCAATAATCTATCCATCTGGGTGTTGAATTCAGGTTACTCCAGATTAACTATTTCATCACTTTTTACTTATATAATTTTTTTTTTTCCAAAACCATTCAGCAACCAAAAGATATTCCTAGCCAAAAGTAAACAATTTTTGTAATAAAAGGTGATTGGGCAATTTGGTCTTTATAAATTTAGTGGCTAACATTAAAGCACAAATCCATTCAAAATAATAGATGCCAAAATTGTTTAAATCACTAAGAACTACTTAACTGACTTTTACCTGACTTCACATGGAGTCAGGAACAGAATTTTTTTTTTGTTTCTATAAAAAAAACATCTTTCAGTAATTTCAAGATGATTTGAATAATAGTTACAAACTAATATATTGAGACCTTAGGTTTTTACCAAAAACTCTGTAACCCAAATAAAAATGACATTTTCTTAAAGTTTTTCTGAGTGAGATATCAAGTTAAGTAACTATTTAGTAGAAACTCTGGAGATTAGTACATAATGGCTTTAATCTAAACAATAAATCTACTGTAAAAGTAGAAAGTGATAAATTTTTCCTTATAAGGTGAATTTTACGATTGCTCTTTAAAGCTAATAAGTAGTTTTAACCAAAATTCTATCTGACCTGATCTGACAACTTCATATAAAATGTGTTGAATTTGTATAGTATTTTTAATCTATGGATTTTTTTCCTTACCTGAAGTGCTGGAAACCATGAATGGCTTCTATTTGTTCATTATACAGGTGATCTTATTAAGTGTAGTTACTCAACATAGCCAAGCCTTTGAATTCCAGTGACTAAAGATCAATCTAATAGAGGTTTTTTTTTGTGGGGGGGGGTAATATCAGCATTCCAGTTTGTATGTGAATGAATGAAAATGAGTTTTTTGTTTTTTGTTTGCTAAAATTCCTGTCATGCTAGAGATGGGAAATTTAAAATTTTGATAAACTATAATTGCATATGAACACATATCTGTTTAGGTTTTAAAAAAATAATATATATATATATTATGTGTGTGTGTGTTTATCAAAATGATATAGATATTGTTTGAAAAAAGACTGTCTGAAAAGAAAATCTTTTGCTGTATCTTAAGTTAAAAAAAAAAAAAAAAATCTGGTATCATTCCAGTTGACTCTTGATAAAAAGGAAAAAATAATTGCAGTTCTGTTTTTGGTTGGTTCATGACAAATACTAAATTGGTTTAATGAGGAATAAACAATATTTATGATTATTGTAATGAATGACTTTTAAAGACCAATTTTTCTCTCTCAAAATAACCAAACCAGGTTATGGGATCAGTAAGAGAATTTGGTTAGAATTCTTTTTATTTGTGCTTTGCAAGTATTACTATTTTTTTAAAGTTAAAAATTAATCAGTTAAAAATTCTTTTTTCACTTCTCCCTCTCTCATGTTCCAAAGCCTTTATACACTTGGCTCAAGGTATAATTTCATTAAAAAAAAAAAAGAAGAAAAAAAAATTTTAATAGTGATAGTACATGTTCCTATCTATGAGTCAAAAAGATTTGTTTAAAAATTATTCATATCTGATGAGGTCATGTGCAAAAAGACTACTTAAAAAACAAAAAAAAACAATTATGCACAAAATGCAAATATGAATGTACATTGAACATGATTCCCTAACCCCTATACATAAAATAGCTCTAGATGGGTTTAAAATCAGTCAACCCTGTCTGAGGGGGTTTATAAATGGTATCTTTAAAAGGAGCAATGGATGTGCATTCAAATTATACATATGGTTGTCTTTGTTTCTTTTAGAATGACTAAATGTTTAAAGTTTACCTTACTCCAAATATAGAAATGGTTTTTGATTATTATAAGGCTTGTAAAATGAAATAAATGTGAATTTAAATTGAAGTTATATTTTCCATATCACTAAAGTTGGATTTTTATTTATTTTTACTGAGTCAAAAATTAAGGTAAAAGTTTGAATTTGATGTGAAGAAATTATCTTATGGTAAATTTTATGTTGATAAAATGTTACCTGGAAAAGCTTAAGTAGAAATGTTTCCAATCCTTCCAAAATTTTGAAATTCTTGAAGAGGAAACTTCTTGACTTTGAAAGACTTTCAAATTAGGTCAAGTGTCTTTCCTTATAAATAAGTTGTCACTTTCACACACACCCAATAGTATTCATACATTCTGGCAATTAGATGCTAAATAAAGAAGGGGATTTTTGATGACACTTAGAATTCACAAGAAAAACATCTTGAAATTTGTGATGTCAAAAGTTTGAACATAAATTTCCTTCCATGTCATGGAAGGAAATTTCTCAGAAAATATTTGACAAAATTATTCAAGCATTTTCTTGAAAATACCCTTTTAAAATATAATGTATAGATATATTGTATTTTTAAATATATTAAAGGTTTTCTTGTTTTAAAATTAGCAGTTTCTCAAAATTCTTCAAAACACTGCTAAAAATTTATTTTCGATCTAAGGGATAAGAATAAAAATATTTCTACATACAATTAAATGAATTTGATTTTTTTTTTTTTTTTATGTGTCTTTATTAATTTTGAAATTTTTTTTCTACAATCTGAAATTCAGTTTGAATTATAGTCGGTCTTTGTATCATAAGGGATTGATTGAACTCTACATGTTTGGCTAATTAGTATGGACTCCTTTTACTGATGAATCTCAAAACCAAGATATTTGAAACTTGAAGTTTCAGTTACCTTGGTTTTGAGATTTGTCAGCAAAAGAAATCCATACTAATTAGCTAAAGATGCTGAGTTCAATCCTTGGGAGGATCAGCATACACAATCTCCACAAATGTCATATGAAAGATAGAAGAGATTGGTTAGCAGTTTTTACCTTCAAATTCCTTTTATTGTAAACAAGCTGAATTTGCTTTAAATTTTCTCAAGTTGAAGGTTAAAGTTATTTCTTAAATAAAACTTAACCAAATCTGTCAGATTAAAAATAATTAACCCTCTCTCTCTCTCTCACTAAATTTTAGTGATTATTCAAAATTTAATGAAAATTCTTAATTATTTTTATCAAAAAATATTTAATTTTATTAAAATTTTCTATTTACTTAGAGAAAGATGTTCAATTTTAGACTTAATTCGTATCTTTATTTTTAAAGCAGAATCTATTCTTTAATTTCTAATTCTATTGGCTTCTTTTACTTAACCATCTTGGATTAAACTCTGTGTGTGTGTGTGTGTGTACCTCGTCACTTCTGGCAGTTTTTATGCTTTTTTTTTAAACACAGAAATCATAATTTCAACTTGGCATTTTATTTTCAATAGCTTACTTTGTTTTAGATATGAAGTAATTCCTTCTTACTGTGTTTAAATTTCATAAAAGAACCTCCTGAAATTGCAACATCAAAGTATCAAAAATCAATTGGTAAAACTTTAAAATATTTGGGTTGTGAGTATTCACCTACCCCTGACTTTCTATGGCAACAGGCCAGTTTAACTTGGGAACCACTCTCAAAGTCAGCTTCCTTGGATGGCATATGCAAAAATTGTCTTGTTGGCATTCCCAAATCTTTCAGACTATAGTGAAGACAAATATTGCCTGAAGGGATGGCTCTCAGAAGCTGGACAGTATTAAATCTGCACCTCCCGACCAAAAAAAGCCATCATTTTTCATATACTTGGACTTTATTATTAATCAGAACCCTCACTTAATGTAAGTTGAAATTTTGTTTTCAAACACCAAGTTTCTAGCCTTCATCAAAAGGGTTAAATTTTTACCAGATGAAAATAAAGGATTTGTTGATAGAAATTTTTATTTTATTTTTTTTTTTTTTAACCCCCAAAACAAGCAACAATACTTATACATTACAAATATTAGAGTCAAATATATACTTTTATCAGTGTCAAAACTACAAAGACTGATTCACTGGGGTATTTGCCCATTTAGATTACAAGTGATGCTTTTTGAATTATCACTTTATAGTTTTATCAGAAAATTTAAACTAAGTAAATTACATTTATCATTCAATATCCTTAAATTTTAGCCAGTCTATTCACAAATTTTCTTTGGGTGAATATGGTATCCACTAAGTAGTAATATTATTTGCTGATGAATAACATCACTGATATTATATTGCAGTCTAAATAACATGTTCATTTGAGAATGTCTTGAAAATGGTCCAACAAAAATGGTTGTGTGTATATGCGTATATATATATATATATATATATATATAAGTACCACATTCAAATTCATTTGTGGATCTGTTCATTTTTTAATATTTTTTTATCTCATTGAACCAATATATATATATATATATATATATATATATATATATATATATATATATATAAACCATCTCTCATCTAAAATATCACTAAAAATCAAAATTAGATGCCAAATCTCAATTTAATTTAGGATATGCTTATTAATATTTCATTTAGTTAAGCCATAATTGTATTATCCTTTTTAAATTATCACTAAATCTTATATTTGTTTTTTGTTTTGTTTTTTTTTTTATCAGAAAGCAGAGAAGAATATTCCAGCACTTTAAATTTGACTCCATATATCACACCAGCTTTCTGGCTTCAATGTCAGCACTTACCACAATTGCTTTTCTTTCATTTATTACTTTAAAAAATCTTTTTTTTAATATCTATACTTATGCTCCATGATGCACTGCTCTTTAGCTTTTTTTTTCCCTAATTCATCATAAACTTTTAAAAATATGTATTTAAGTTTCAATGTTTTATTTTATTACTGCAGAATGGACCTGTTTTTATACTAAAAGCTTAAAACTTATAACTCCAAATCATCTGATGTTAAAAATGTCACTAGGCAAATATTATTAATTCACTTAAAAGAATTTTTTTCAAAATGAACTTAAAAATTATTAACTTTAAAATATAATCTCTAAAACATATATTAACCTCTTTCCAACTTTTTTTTGTCTTTGAATCTCTAACTTTTGCTATCATGCATGTCTTGTTCTTAAATTTTAAAACAATTTTCAGCTAACAAATTCTTTCTTTTCCTCCATTTTGACTTTATCTTGGTTAGCTTAACAAAAAAAACAAAAAAAAAAAATTAAATAGATAAAAATAAGTAAAAACTGTTTGCATTCTTCAGTACAGATCATGATCACTCGCTTTTAAAAATAGAAAAGGTTCAAATTGAAAGTACAAAAAAAAAAAAAAATAATCATTTAAGTTTTGCATCATTTTCTATTCTAAATGTAATAAAATTGTTTTAAAGCTTACAATTTTTTAAATCCAATGACCATTTCGAAAGTCAAAGCAATGTTGCATATTCTCATTCTGGGCCCCCATCTCCCCACTTTAATAAGAAGCACCATCTGTTCCATGCTCTGTCACCACTGAAGAATCTAAACAACCTCTTCTCAGCACTTACATTTCACCACCTCTATCATTTCTCCCCTGATTGCAACTATTTCTATTATTCTATTCTGAATCTTGTAAAACTTCAGTAAATCTTTTCATGAGGAGGAAAACAAAACAAAACAAAAAGGGAGTGTGCAACTTCCTTGTCGTCGTCCCTTCTGCAGCTTTAAGGTTGGCTTGGCTTGGTTTTTTATTGCTTGATTACTGCATTTCTCTTCCAGTTGAGAATGGCTCTTCTCGTCGCATCGGATCAATTGCTGATTATGACCCTCTGAATAACCAGTATGGCTCCACTGTGCCAGAACCGGAGCAGCAAGGTAGGCTGGTGGGCTGGTACACACTATTGATGGTACTGCTACCAATGGTCTCATTATAAATTCTCAACTCAAAAGACGATATGTCTATTGAGTTTTATAATTCTTTGAGATTCCATTTTCAATCTATTTTGGACCTCCTCCAAAAATAAATAAAAATAAAATTCCAACTGTCTATTCCATTCTCCCTCTTTACAAAAATTTCTGCTTTTCAATTCTCTTTCTGCAAAGAAATCACAACTTCCCTTTTTTTTTTTTTTTAAATCCTTCTTTCCAAATAGAAGACTAGTTATGGCTTTTTTTTTTTTTTTTTTTTAAATTGTATAAGATTTTTATTTATTGTATTTTTCCTGGGGGTGGTTGAAATGAAAAAAGATAGATCTTTCTCTTTCCCATATTTAAAATTTGTTCAAGAAAATTTCAGAAAAATTAGGTTTTTTTTCCCTTTTTTTTCCTCCTGATTTCCTTGACAAGTCTTCAGAGGGCCAATAATTCCTGATGCCTACCATGTCTCTTCCCTGCCTCCAAATTTAGCAGAGAAAACAATATCTTTATATATTCAATATTGCAGCCAATACTAAAGACGATTATTTCTAGGCAAACAAAACAGAAAAAAAATCTTTTTCTCAAACTTTTACTAACAGTGTTCATCTATTCAACCTGTACATTTCTTCATTTCTGTGTTTTTCACTAATCAATAATGAAAACCTTTTATCTAAACACTCACAATTACACCGTCTTAATGTGTGTTGACCCTGATTATGGAAATTAATCTTCATACAACCAGAGATTGGTCTGTATGTGTAACTGCATATTGTTAAGTACAAATTAAAGGAAAAGAAATCTTAAATGTTACAAATGCTGTAGGACTTTAACTCGATCAATTGAGATATATCTGGTACAAATTATAAAAGGATTTAATGAAGTTTTTATCATTTTTCTCTTGTGTTTCTCTGGTGCATTTGCTGTTGAAATATATAATAACAGGTCAATGCATTTTTTTTTCTTAAATTTATGAAACAGTTAAGTTTTACAAACTCACACATAAGCTCCTAAATTCCCATGAACCAGAATTTCCTTGATTATTTCAGCTCTTATCTTACAAATATATAATTATGTATTACATATAAACTATTATTATTATTATATATTACATATAATTCACATAAATCCTATAAAATTCTGCATCTGAAGTAATTAACTTGAAAAAATGAAAACACATGACTAATTCTTGCTTTGCTTAAAGAATAATGCTGTTAAATTAATTATTAAAGAAACTCATATCAAATAAGATGATAAACATTTGCCAGAAATCGCTTTGTATGTTTATCCTTTCTCGTAATAGCTTTGCTTTTCCTTTTTCTTTTTTTGTAAAAAGAAAAGCCATCTTGATTATCTCCCTTCTAAAAAGAGTTTCTTCCCTTGAATTCTCGAAATTCACTTGTCACAAAAGTTGAAAATGCAGTTTAGAAATTAACAGAAACAATTCAGTAACAAATCAAAAACTATTTTTAGATTATTTCAGCGCAATTTTGTTTATTTTTTAAGCTTAGTAAAAGGTTTTCATGATCAAGAAAAGAATACCAAAATTTGGTGGGTACAAATTTATATAAAATCAGGCACCAAGGATAAATCAAAATTTCTTTTCTGTCTTCTACTAAAACTTAAAAAAAGATTATTAAAAAAAAAATCTAAACCTATAAGCTTGAATTTAACCATTTAATGTTCAGTGTCCCATTCCTGATTATTGATTGCAGAATTTATTCTAGATATTTTTTAAAACTTAAGTTTCTTAGTTTATACTGCATATAATCAACAGTAAATTTTATAAAAGAATTTTTTTAATTTAGATATCTTAGGAGGATGGTGCATGATTTTAAATAATGACAATAATTGGTAAATAATTATCTTTGTCTAATAAATTTGCATCTTTATTCATTTAAATGTTTTATAATTTTATCATAAATTGCAATTATAAATTGATCTCCACATTTGCTCTAAATCCCCCCCTCCTCCATATGGTTTAATAAGTAACTCTTTAATGATAATAAAAAAAATCTGTCCCATAATAGTTGTTACTTTTGCATATAAATTTCATACACTAAATGTTAGCAACTATAATGGTACAAAGCTAGTAGTAATAATAAAGGAAAACTTGTGAATTTACATCCCAATTCATTTCAGTTTCAAGAAATCTCGTTAAAAAAAATTTGGATGGCCAGATTCCCTCTACTCTGGATAATCTTAGAATTATAATTCTTTGTGCAAGGATTTAATAGAAGGATCTTAAGTAGTGATTAAAATTTTTTTTAAAGGCAAAATTGGTTTGTTTCAAACCTAATTTTTTAAGCAGTATTCAAAATTAGCTTTTCTATGTGGGAAGATTAATATTCCACAATACTTCTCTAAAAAGACAAAGGGTTATTCTTATTTTCTATATGTCAGTACCAAAAATTATCAAACTCAGCACTCCAGAATTCAGTAAATTCTTAATATACTTAAAAATTAATTTGCATCTAAATGAATCGTACAAAACCTCCCTGACTATGATTGATGTAATATTTATTTTGAACATTACAATCAGGATATACTCACAGAAAAATTGTTAAAAATTTTAAGTGAGGAGGACAGAAAGCAACACTCTATTTTACTTTTAATGTGTGAGGGCAAGATGCAACTTTAGTCCAGATTACTTTACAATTTTGGATCTTGTATACTATAAAACTCTCTCCTTCCACAGTGCCTCTTGTTTGATAATCAGGCTCTAAAATTTTAGCAAAACAGTTGTTTTTAGAAGTATCTGTGAATAAAAGATTCTTAAAAATACTTGTGCAATATTTTTTTTCCTTTCATTGCAGCATATTTTGAGATAGTAGCCTGACTCAAAATGAGTTGCTTCTGTATTATATTTTAGTGATCACAAGTTGTGCTGCTGAACTTGCAACAGACTGAATAACTTTTTCAGTTGTCTTGTCCTTGTCACTGGCATACCACAACCTACAGAATGGTGGGTAAATGAGGGTAATCTTCTTTACTGGTAAAATCTAGAATAGCCACTGTATCAATAGATAGGTTGTTCTCAATATTAGGCTTCTTTTTTTTTTTTTCTTTTTTTCTTTTCCCACCACCCCCAAACTTCATAAAAAAAATGGCTAATCTTACTGCCAAGGAAAGAAACTTATAAACAACTTTCTTCTATGGACTCATACACATAGACTCACCAGTGTTGGCTGACCAGCTAAAACTTATTCATTGCTTCTGTGCAGTCACTTGATGCTGTCTAGAGAAGTGCTTTTCAAACTATCTGATATGGCATACTGGTAGGATATTTTCCCAGTGTATCACAGACCAGTATCATATTTGTGACATATGATTATTTATGGCCCTAAGAATATTACTTGAATGTCTGGAGTAATGTTAATTTATAATGGAAAAATATAATGAATATGTGAAAAGAATAATATTAAATACAGAAAGATTTTGTGCATTTTCATTGTTATATTACATGTTAAATATATTATGATAATGTGAAACTGGAAACTTTTCACATACAGGCAGTCAATGACTTGTGTACCAGCACCAATACACATACTACCCCTTTGAGTATCACTAGTCTAGAGGACTTGCTAAGAGTGATGACTGATAGGGACAGATGGTGAGAAAGAGAGTCAAGGGAATCTGTGCTGTCAACTCACTTTGATGATGATGCAAATGATTGGATATAAATGAAGAGTGTGTAGACAATATCTCTCAAGCCAATACAAATAATTCCACCCTGATGCAGTTAATGGGGAATTCTTTCATTTTCTAATTCTGTATATTTTTCATGCAGAAGGTTAACTGACCTTTTAATACTGCTATAAATTTTGTTGTTAAATTCCCCTCCCCCCCAAGCCAGCATTAAGTTTCCATTCATTGCTCGGCTAATTCAATTCAAATCATTGAATTAATGATTCATTTTTGTGCTTTTGGACATTTTGACTGAAAAGCTAAAAATATAAAAAAATGTGACAAGCTAATTTAATCCTAACTTACAGCTGGGCGTGAACTGGGTTTATGGTAATGATGCTTCACTCTTAGAACCATGTGACTTAGAATAATCATTTGATGAAGGTTTTCTTGGTGACATAGCTGTGTTTATTTACTTTTGACAGCAGTATATTTATGAAATTATACGAGGATTTAAGTCAGTGATCCTCAATGTGGGTCTTTATTCCCACATGTAGGCTCGATAAATTTTTTAAAATAGGCCTGGAGTTGGTCCAAGGAAAATAGGTGGGTTCGTCTGAAACTGAACCAAGGTTTGGAAGTTCAATTTGACAAGAGAAATGTAGCCATTAGTCAGAATTTAAATTTTCTACTTCATTTTACTTTAGTAAATAAAATGTATTTCCTGTTACATGGAATTTCTATTTATGCTTATGTGGGTCTGGAATTTTTTTTGACACCAAAAATGGGCTACAAGGAAGAAAAGGTTGAGAAATACCGATTTAGATAGTGTCTTAGTATTGTAGTATTGCTGATGGGTGATCTCCCTTCGATCTAAATTGTTTATTTAAAATAAATCTAACCAAGTTTTCTAACGAAAGTGATTGCTTTATTACTTTTGTCTGTATCCTGTATTATTAAATTTCCCTGACTTTTAATATTTTTTTCAAGCATTTTGTCAACCTTTTTTTTTTTTTCTTTCTTCTTCTTTCCCTGTTGTAACTCTGTCTCCATTTTTTTTTTTTTCTTTTTTTTCTCTCTCCCAATTCCTTTGAGCAATGTGGAGATTGTTGTGCATGAAAATTGTTGCTTGTTCTCTGCATGTTTCCCTCCCCCTCCAGAGTCTATTGACTTTTTTTGCTTCAGTGGACTGTGTGTTGATTTCAATTTCATTTTAAAACAAATCTGGCTAACATGAACAAAAATGATTTGTTTAAAAAGATAATTAATCTAAATGCTTTTTTTAGATTTTGTTTTGTTGAAAAATGTCAGTTATATTTGTTTAACTTGATAACTTCACCTGATTGAATTTAAAGGTTTTGGTATGTATGTAGTTTGGTAAGAATGGAAAAAGACAATTTTTATATATTATATTATTTGGTATCTCCATGTCCATACTCTCCCTTATTCTTGTTACAACTTCTTTCTCTTAATTTGTTGTGGATAGAAAATCCACTCATTAAATTCTTTTGGGTTGGATCTTTCAAATGGAAAAAAAAATTGCAATGGAATTCTGACAGTCTTCAGTTGAAAATTAATTCATCTTTTTTCTTTTCTTTTTTTTTCTTTTCTTTTTTCCCCCTCTTTTTTTTTTTCTTCTCTCTCCCTTTTCCTGTCTTCAGCTCCTGCAGGTGGCCATAATCCATATGCTGGAAAAGGGGTGAGTTGATCTCAGTATATCTCATATATAGTGTGTGTGTGTGAATAATATGAAAAAATAATGTATAAGATAATATTAAAAAAAATGATATTGAAAAATAATGTATAAAAAATGATGCATGATACAATATTAAAAAAAATAATAGAATTATGAAAAGTAAATTTTTGAAATGTGGGAAATATTGAAAATTGAATAAAGAATAAAAACAGAAAATTAATTATATAAGGAAAAAAAACTTAAGATATTAAAAATATGAATAATGTATTAAAAATATGGAAGAAAATGAAAGTCTTAATATCTAATTGATTGCTATTTTCATCTTGGCATAACAATTTTCAACAATGTTCTATTTAAAGGAAATTTATATGCTTTACTTAAAGGGATGTTACTGAAACTATTGACTTCCATCCCTTGTATCAAGTATTCTATCATTTATAAAAATTAAATCATTTTTGCCTTGAACAATTCATTTGAAGGGGATTTTTAGATGTTTTCTTATTAGATCATCAAGGTGTCATGCTATTTCTTTTTGTGGAATCTCTTGTTGGGTGAGCATAAAGTTTACTTGGTGGTGTTCATCACTTCTCCAAATAACATATTATCCATGCTAATAGTGTGACATAATGATGTGCTACCAGTAACAAAGAACAATTTGACCATACCTATTTCAAAATAAATTCAAGATATTTCTGTGAGGCACTATAAAACTTGAGCTATTAAATTTTGTTAACTTTTGTAGCTCTGGCTAGCATTTTTTTTTTTTTTTTTTTTTTTTTTTTTTTTTTTTTTTTTTAACACTTTGTTTTGTCTGGTACATAGATCTTAGTTTGTTTTCAATTCTTGCTCTTTCAAACTGGTCACCCATCTAAGTAATGAGCAGGTTCTTTGCTTCTTAATTTCTGGAAACTGGTCCTTCCCGCAAGGCTTGACTAAAATGGCCAATCAAATAAGAATTAAAGGTCATAGCATTAAAGAATGTCTTTAAATTTTTTTTTTTTTTATAAAGCTACTGACAACCTATTCTATTTCATTTCAGTCTTTTTATATTGGCTCAAAGTATTAATGTTATTTCAACAGAAGACCTGTGGAATACAAGCAAGCAAACCCTTAAATGAAACAGTTTAGTGCAAAAAAAAAAACACTCTCTCCAATTCTATTTTGAACTGATTACTTGTTATTTATTAAGCTTTGCTTCGTCTGGCACACAGGCCTCAAGAGGTCACCCATCTAAGTGGGCTCATTGCTGATTAACTTGGCTCCTCTTGCAAGAAGAACCAGTATTTTAAGTGAGGACTTGACTGCGACTCTGTGTCCTGGATAATCTAGTAAACTACATCCAGTGATGAGGCTCAAGTTTTGGAACATCTATGGACTGTGGAGTCATTATTTCATTGCTATTATTACCGGGTCCAAATTTTTTTCCCCTTTACTTGCTAATTATGATTCATCTCTCTCACTTGGAGTGGTAATACTTGTTAAATCTATTTTAGAATTATTATAATTAGATAGGAATACTTGAAACTGTGGATAGGAGGATAACAATTACTGCATAATAGTCATTATATTTTGCATGTAAATTTCATGTGCTAAATGTAACAACCATTATGAAACTGAACTATGAACTGTTATCTCTCTATCCCATAAACTTGTTACATTTACAGCATGCTAATGTAACAAATATTGTCAAACAAATTGGTAGTTCATAGCTACTTCTGTCCTATAATAGTTACCTTTTCAATATATATATATATATATATATATAGCCTACAGAGTCAAACCAATCTACCTAGGTTTCACTTTCTGGATCATCAAGAAGAATCTGACTTTTTTCTTTACTCTGAGATATCAGTTTGTATAATTTTTATTTGCAAATTGTATCATGTAGGTTTTTCTCACACTATCAGAATCTTATAGGTTGATTTTATTATATATATATATATATATATATATATATATATATATATATTAATTAATGGATTATATTTCTTTTTCGTTGTGTTCATTAATAATTTTCTTTGAGCATTTTAAAATTCTTCTTTACCAACTTTTAGATGTAAATTTTCCTCTACAGAATCTCTGCTCTCTTTTTATTGTTTCTCAAACTTTCTTTGCAGATGGTATCTAAGGCCATCTATGACTACACGGCTGCTGACACCGATGAAGTTTCCTTTGTTGAGGGAGACATCATAATCCATTGCCAGCCTATCGACCAAGGCTGGATGGAAGGTACCGTGGAACGAACGGCTCAACGTGGAATGCTGCCTTCCAACTATGTACAGCCTGTATAAACCAGTTACAGCACCCCCTTTTAACCTGCCCTCTCGCCCTGACTGCATACAGCCTGTATCTGCCAAACACCTTCATCCTCACCTGGCAACTTCCTATTTGCCACGTTCCTATCTACTTCTTCTCCCCCTCCTCACTCCAAAATAAATTTAAAAATTCTAAAAAATATGAATGAATAAATAAAAAAGAAAAAAGCCCTAGTCTTTGCCAGGCCTCTGTCTGCCATGGCCTATGTGACATTTGACAAACTATATTTAGTGGACAATATTCTGTGGAATCCTCTCGTAGTGCTGTATTCACTCATTAGCATAATTCTTTTTATTTTTCATTGGCGCTGCACTTTTGTCTTTGGTTCTTTTAGAGAAAAAAAAAAAATTTTTTTTTTTTTTTTCTTTTTCCTAAGCATTTACATTTATTTTTATGGTTCTATCTTCTCAAATGCTTCTTTTTTTTTTTTTTTTTTTCCCCCCTCTCTCCTGGTATATGCAACTTGCTCTAATACCTGATGATTTTGTGTTAGGATATTTCCGGAATTTTTTTCTGCTATTAAAGAAAAATAATTAAAACTCCTGGATCCTCAGAAAGAAATTGTCTAAAAGAATCAACTGTATAACAACAACAACAAAAAATTACATTTCTGACCTTTAAGATTTTTAAAATTTTATTTGTTTATTTTTTTTATTTGTTTGGGTTTGTTTTTGTTTTTTTTATATGATTTCAACTTAATTCTGACTCTAAGAATGTTTAAATAATAAAATCTGAATGAAAAAATTTTTTATAAGGATTTTGTTTCTTTTAAATTTGTTCCTGAAAAAAATTAGCTTTCAGTCGCAATTTGCCGTAAAGTAATGAGGCAAATATATATTTTTTCCTTTTTGAAAGAATAAAGAGGGCCAAGTTCTATAATATAATTGGTTAATGATTAAAAGAACTAAACAAACTCTTAATCTGATGGCCGGTGTTTCTGTGAGTTATACGTCAAAGAGAACTTCTCTGCATGATATGTTTTTTCATAACCCAACGCACTATATGTTTAGCATTTATCAAAACCTAGCTTTAAAAAAGGGAACATTTTAAATCTAAAAATCAAAGGAAATCCCATCAATAATTGACAAATTTAATCCGGAGTTAAAAAAATATATATACTTGATCAGTGCACATTCGTTTTATTTTATAAGAAATATTTTTGTTGTTATTTTGACGTCTTCCTTTCTCCATCCGATTTTTTTTCCTGCACTGCTTTAATTTTTGCCTACTCTAACCCCCCCCCCATCACAGGCAGAAACCTTAATACTTCTGTTCTGAACAAAAGCTTCTCCCTGGAGGAACTAAAAAAATGAGCCCCCCCAGGATATCCATGACAACAATAAAAACAGCGGTAACAATGGACATTGTGGGGTTTTTTTGTATCTCAGTTGACACAGTAACCAAAGGGAAGAACTTGGTACTAAAAACCAGCAGAATTTACATTTGGTATACAAGAGGGTTTGAAAGTAGGAGAGAGATCAAGTTTTTGATTCGATTCCTTAAACCCTGCTGCTGCTGTTGGCTTGTCTGTCTGTCTGTCTGTCAATCTGACTGACTCGAAATGATAAATAAATGCCAAGCATTGATCTGTTAATATTTGCTTGTAAATAGACACTTTTTCAGCTTCTTTAACCTTTCAACATGGTTGATTTCTACAGGGGGAAGAAGAAAAATTATACTCCCCTATATCCCCTCCTCTCTGAACACACACCATTTTAATGACAAGAGTTTTAGTTTTGTTTTTTTGTTTTTGTTTTTTTCAATTGCTAAAATAAACCTGGAAAAAAACAAACTGGTTTAAAATGTTTATATAAAAAAGAAAAAAAAAATTGGGAGCATTTTCTTCTTACCAAAGATCGTGAATTAAGTCTAATTTTAAAATTTTCTTTCTCTTTTTGATTAAAATTTAAATAATGATAAATGAATCCACAAAAAAAAAAAACAAATTGTGACTAATTAAAAAAATAGCTTTGACATTTGGTTGAATTGGAGTTTGTTTGTTTTGTTTGTTTTTTTTTGTTTTTTTTTTTTTTGTTTTTTTTTTCTGGGGGTTGGTGAGGCAGATGGGGAGATGGTATTTGACCCCTTGCTTTCTATTAGTTTTCCTTTCTTTTTTTTTTTTTTTTCCAAATATTTTTTCTTGCATGGAGGGTGGGTTGTGTATGAACTTATTTGCTGCATGTGGCAAATTTTTTTTCTTTTTTTTTAACACCCCAAATACCTAAAGGCCGGAAGAAGGAAGACAACTTGCTCAGTATATTTGGGGATGGGTTGGGGGTCTTTGTAGGCTCTCTTAGCTCTTCAAATCTCTGATTTTAAAATTGGTGTGTCCTCCCCACCCTAATCCCCCCCACCCTGATCCAACCCCTTCTTTCTGGTACCGAAGGAGAGATGAACGGAGGAAATAAAGTTGCCCTATTTATCTTCCAACCTTTAAAAAAATTCTCAAATTGCTATAAAGTTATTTTATAATTTTATAGTATCTGAGATTTGATTTTTTTTTTTTTTTTTTTTTTTTTTAACCCTTGTCAACTCCATCTTGGAATAAAGACAAATATATTGTTTAAAATAACTTTAAAAAGAAAAAAATTTTTTTTTTTTTTTTTTTTTTGTTTAATTGTATCGAATCTGGAGGCTTTTCCACTTTGTTAATTTTTCTGTAAGCAATATTCTTTTTGAATGAATAAAAAAGGAAAAAAAGAAAAAAATGTTTCAGTGAATTCTGAAGTGCTTGTACCCTGAAATATCTTGAAAGGAACCACCTCCTTTTGCTCCCCACGTCTTTTTGTTTATTTTCCCACACCTTCTTACAGTTATTTGCCCCCTTTTTGTGGGCAATCATCGAACACTTACTCTTATTATTATTATTATTATTATTATTATTATTATTATTTTGTCTTGCTTTGTTATTTTCTTGTAATCTTTCAGTTCTCTCATTTACAGTTGGGCAGTTATCGATAAAAATTATTATATATATATATAAAAAAAAAAAAAATTTTAAAAAATGAAAAACTGAAAAAAAGATTTAAAAAATTGCCCACTCTAAATTAAGTGCACTGCTCGTAACAAATAAATTCATAAATAAGCAAATTGGCCCCTATTCTTGTGTTTTTTTTTTGTTTTGTTTTTTAGTTTGTTTTTCTTTTGTTTTTCTTTTTCTTTTATATGCATTTTTATCTTTTTTTATTTATTTTTTATGCATTTTTATCTTAACCTTCTTTTATGCACTTAAAAAGAATTTTGTTCAAGTTGCAAATTGGGATGGTTCTATATGAAGGGTTTGCTCTCCTGACTTTAAAACTTGAAATTCTGACAAAAATTTCATAGATTTTTTTTTTTTTTTTTCATAATCATCCTGCAGAAATAAATTGAAAACACCAAAAGTGGAGTTGAAGAAAAAAAATTTTTTTCTTTGCTAACTTCTTGGCTTGCAATGAAAGCCTCCCTAATCTTTGTGAAAGCAAAGCTTTTTTTTTTTTTTTTTTTTTTTGTCTCTTTTGGAATATAAGGCAAATTGAATCCTCTTCAGCGAATTCTCCGTATACAAGTTTTGAACATTGGCTACCCTAAAACTATCATTTAATTTTTACTTTTTTTTTTCCAAAAGTGTGAATTTCATTTTGTTTGAAATTTTACTTTATAAATTGGTGTGGGGGTGTGATTGGTTTAAAAAAATGTAGCCAAATGTGTTGTTATTATTTCTTTGTCTCACATGACTTGTTGTCTTTTGTGTGCATGTGTGCAATTTCTATTGCCCAAACTTTCAAAGATCAAGTTCCCAGCATCGAATTGTCTTTCTATAAATTTTGAAATGTTATGTGAATTTTGAATCAAACTTAATAGAATGTCTTTTTTTCTTTCTTTCTTTCTTTCTTTCTTTGTCTTCATTGGAAATTGAGTGTCGCACATAAAGCAATGTGCAGTCTGTCTTCTCCTCTCTAACATTTGAATACTGGGGAGCCTAGCAGTTTCTTTATTTTTCTTTTTTTTTTTTTTCTATTTCAATACTTTCTATATAATAAGAATTACTGGCAACATCATCATTATAATTTAGTTTATTACTATTAATTAGTATTATCAATTTGTTTGGCTGTAATGATTTTTTTCTTAAATTTTTTTTTTTTTTTTTCCTAGTTATAATTACTATCTGTCTTAAAATAATTGTTATATTTGCAAATTTAAATGTAAATTTCATACACTAAATATAACAACTATTATGGGACAGTGGTAGCCATGAACTAGTAAACTGTTTTACTACCTTTGTCCCATAATAATTGTTACACTTAGTGTATGAAATTTACAGGCAAATGTAACAACTACAATGAGACAAAGGTAGTAGTTTGTGCCACCTCTGTCCCAAAATAGTGGTTACATTCGCAAATAAATTTCATAAACTAAATGAAACTATTATGGGACAGTTCCTATTATAATTTGAATAATTACTTTTAATTCTAGAAATTTTGGTTTATAAATGAAATGGCTTGAACTTTGCAAATTCTATGTACAGGTTAACAAATAAAGAATTCTATATGTTCAGATGAAGGGAAAACTTTAACTTGGTTCGTGAATTAAAACCAACGAAACAATGCTTTCTTTTTCTTTTTTTTCATGTTACTTTTATTATAGAGTTCAACTTTTGCTTTGGATCACAATAAATATATATATATTTGCCAAAATATAAGCTACACTCTTCTAAATCTGCTTTTAAAACCCATTACATTTATTTCTTTAAAATGACTTAAAAAACACCAATTATTTTTTTAGGGGTGCAAAGTAATTCCTTTTCTTTTAAATTGGAATATTTCACTGGGCTGTGATTTGATTTTTTTTTTTTTTTTTTTACTCCTTTCTCCAAAAGCCACATTCAAAAATGTTATGTTAATTTTTTTTAGTTAAAGATTATTTGATGATCTAATTTATCCTCTTTTTTTTTTTTTTTTTTTTTCTTCCTTCTTGATTTTAAGCATAGATCTGATTTTTTTCTTAGAGACCCTTTTGTTTTTAATGATTTACACATTTCTTTTTAATTCTAGCAAATTTGCTCATTTAACTACTTCTATATAAACTTATCATAGCAGCTTCAAAAATTTTGTTCCCCCACCCCACCCTACCCACACAGACTTTTTTAAGGACCTGTAAACTTGAGAGGTTTTCTCAAAGCTTTTACATTTATTGCAGTTTCTTGTCCCCTATTTTTGTGGCTAAACTTATCATTTATACTTGCATATTACACATCTTTATGAGACCTACATTTTAGACTGATATTTGGGGTTTTTCATCAAATGCAATTTACAAACTATGCCTTGCCTTGGCCAACTATTTACACATACAGTTTGTATCACACATAGTTTGATTCCTAATTTTAGGCTAAAATTTAGACCTCACAAAGTCATGATGAGTATAATACAGTTTTTATTTTATTCCTGAGCATCTGAGATGAATTATTATATACTGATCTACTCTGATTAGTATCCTCATCTTGATTGTAATTATCATCACACAATTTCTGAAATGAATTATTATTCACTAATGTACTCAAATGTTTTTATGCTGAGGCAATGTGAGGACACTAATGTCTTATCAGTGTATAATTTTTATTTTATTTACACAATGTCTATTTTTTACAAATATACCTTGTTTAAAACTTCACAGCATGACTAGTTTTCCCTCTTCAGTCATATCAAACTACATTAGTGAGGTAGAAAATGTTCAGATCAATATTTGCAGAGAAATCTTTTTTATTATATTATATATTATATATGCTTTAAATATTTCCAAATAAGAGAAAATTTCGGTCTCATTTTTTTAAGATTTTTTTTTTTTTTTTTTTTCACTGCTAGCATCAAGTGTTGACACTTTCTTTTTTTTTTTTTTTTTTTTTTTTTTATCTCCCTTGTTTCTGGTGATCTTGAAAAGACTGTTGTCCGGTTTCAAATATTCGTGCAATATTGTGGCAGAAGAGTGAAAAAAGATAATTGCCATAAATAGGTCTGTTTCAATGCAAATTTCATATTCATATTTGGTTGTGGTATAAAACATGAGGCAAGTCAATAAACATCCCTCAATCAATCAGGTTCTAAAATTCCTCCTTATTTTTAATTCCTCAAATTTATTTTCTTTATCAAAACAACTTTCTTATACTTTTTCTAAGCTCATTTTTCTTAAATTGGAAAGAAACCTTTCTTGTAGTAGTCTTATTTTTCAGTTTATGAAAGCTATGATTAAAATTCGGGAACTATTTTTATCCAAACGATTTGTATATATGTTTTCTACCCCCCACCTGACTTTCACCTCTTCATGGGAAACCAGAATACCCGTCGCAGTCTATTTGTAATATTTTTCTCTCCCACATCCAAGATTCTTTAAAAAAAAAAAAATTTACTACCTTTGTTCCATAATAGTTATTACTTATAGGACAGAGATAGTATTAAAAAAAATTGGAAAAAAAATACTGTTCCATAATAGCTGTTACATTTAGGATATGAAATTTATATGCAAATGTAACAACCATTCTGGGACAGGGATGGTATATAAAATTTAAAAGAAAAAAGGTCGGTGGTTCTCTCATTTGCTCTTCTAAAAAAGAGGTTATGTAGTAGTTTTAGAATTTGACGACCAGTTGAGTTACTTCCCTTGCATTGATTCCCTCAGTGAATGAATCTAATACAGTCTGTCTTGACTGCCTGTACGTAGCCATGGCAACAACCAGCCTCCAGACGTGCAAACATCTTTGCCTACAAATGCATCAATAAAAATAGTACAATTTTGTTTCCGTGTGAGTGTTATTTTTTTTTTTTTTTTTTTTTTTTTTTTCATTACTTTCATATTGCAAACAGTTCGGATATTTTCAAAGTTATAAAAAAAAACGATTCTTAAAGGGGAGCAATTATAATTTTGTAAAACTTTATTTTGATATATAATGTGTATATGTATGTTTGATTAAATGCAGCAAACACTTCGTTTCTACCTATTTTATAGCTGATCGCTTCAAGTTTTTATATGAGTTGTTTGACATCTGGATGGAATTTGAAAAAAAAAAAAAAATTTTAAATGCCAAATTTTTCCCTGAAGTATTTTTAGCTCCAGCTAGACCCATCTTCAGGGGAACAAACAAGCTTGCACTCTCTCTCTCTAAAAAGATTAAACTAAATTTCAAATGTAGCAATCGCATTCTGAAATACCTTTTAACACTTTCCTGCCAATTCTTCCATAAATTTTTGTTCTTCCTCCTACTTTTTGTATAAATGCATATCTCATCATTGTGTGCGTCATTTCACTGTTAATCCCCTCAAAGATAGCTCCAGCTGGGGCCAAGTGGACTTGGGTGGGGGGAATATTGTTGCCTTGCATTCATTCCATCCAGATGTCAAGCAACTCCTACAAAGACTTGAACAGATCAACTACAGAATAGACAAACCTGAAGTGTTTGTCTTATTTAATCAAACATTTATAAGAAAATGTTACCTATATTTTATATATATAATATCCAAAGATGACTTCGGAATAATTTAGTTTGAGATTATATAAGAGGATACTTATAAATCTCCAGGAGTGCTTAATGTATAATTTGTATATAAATTTCATACAGAGCAAATTCATGTAAGTGGAAGAAAAATTCAACAGACTGTCATTTGCTCTATCATAAATTTATTTCAGCTGGTCCCTCCAAGTGGTTGGTTTCTTATATAGAGGGACCAGCTGAAATAAATTATAATAACCAAACAACGGGCTGTTAAGTTTTTCTTATATATATTATTTTTATTTTTTTCACATGTCTGATCTTCAGATGAGTTTGTATCAATATTTCTGAAAATTTCTTGGACTTAGAACATTGGTTCAAGTTTACCTGAAGATGAAGCACCTGGCATAAGTTTTTACCATTTATTTTATAGTTGAATTTTTATAATGTTGCTCAGCGTTCTTGTGTACAGAACAGGATATTTAATGATTTAGAACCGATTTTGCAGTAAATTTAAAGTTTTTTATTTTATTTTATTTTTTTTTTAGTTTGGTTTCTTTGTTAAATGGCATATTAACCTTCATGGGTTATTTACTGCCAAAACCATCTTAATAGAAAATTTAGTAATGCTACATATTATGAACATAATATCATGACTGAAGTTCAAACCCACTTGTTAGGATGTCACAGCCCAGCACTAAACCATGGGGAACTTCCATTCCCCCATTTGTATTTATTAAATATTTAATTAAATGTTTTAACAGAATTTATTCTTCTCCAGCAGTCACTAATTTTAATTTTTTTTTTTTTTTTTTTTTTTTTTTTTTTGTATGAGTCTCATTTTCCCAACATTTTTCTTCCTCATTTCATAAAAGTCATAATAAAATTTTTTTTTAATTACTCTAACCTCAAAAGAATAAAATATCAGCATTTTGAAATTTTCTAAAATAAAAACTTTTTCTTTTTCTTTTTTTCTTTTTTTTTTTTTTGTGTAGTAGTTATTAAATTAAATGTGCTACAAAATTTTTTTCCCCCCAAGGTTAAAATGTTAAGTACTGATCAAAAATATATTTAAAAGGTTTCAATATAAGTTATAAGTTTGATACTTATTGCGTAATCTTATATATATAATTTCATGATTGAGATATATAGAAAAAGATATCAGTGCATTCAAAGCTTTTTATTTATTTTTTTCATCTTCCTCCATGACCAGATGAGGGGGTGGAGATACTATTTACCAACCCCTCCGCTCGGGCTGGATATGACACAAGGTCAATTTTTAAGCGGAGTTTAACAGGTTTGAATTCAGAGTTTTCCTTCTCCTAGACTAGTTGCCTCAACAAGGCTGAAGAACCTAGTCCGTCCTACTATTTACCCATAGCTGGAGGGAGAATAAGGGGGTTCATACCTTTCCCAAGGGTATTTGCCCGAAAGTGAACATAATAGCGCGACTGGAGTACGAACTCGCGTACTACGATTCCGCAGTTCATCGCTTTAACCATTATACCACGAGGACACCCTATTTACCAACCCCTCCGCTCGGGCAGGATATGACACAAGGTCAATTTTAACAGGTTTGAATTCAGAGTTTTCCTTCTCCTAGACTAGTTGCCTCACCAAGGCTGAAGAACCTAGTCCGTCCTACTATTTATCCATAGCTGGAGGGAGAATAAGGGGGTTCATACCTTTCCCAAGGGTATTTGCCCGAAAGTGAACGTAATAGCGCGACTGGAGTACGAACTCGCGTACTACGATTCCGCAGTTCATCGCTTTAACCATTACACCACGAGGTGGTGGAGATATATATATATATATATAACAGAATAGTGTCATAAAAAAATAGAATTGAATAACCAGCAGTTTAAAAACTGAAAATGTTCTATATCAAACTGATACAGCAATTCTCTTATCTGATACAATCTTATTTAACTTAGTATTCCAAATTTCTCCCTCTGCAGTAATATATATATATATATAGAGAGAGAGAGTTTTTTTTTTTTTCTTCAATGCTCTTATGATATAATTTTAAATAGTCTTCACACGTTCACAATCCCTGGAATTTCCTCTTGGTAATTTAAAAAAAAAAAAAAAGTTAATATTTCTATGGAGTGTATTAGAAAAACAACTGATATTACAGAAACCACCTGGGGAAGATTTCAATGATGCTGATAGGGATGGTGAACAAGTGGAGACTTTAAATTCATAAAGGAAGTACTGTGAGTGTGTGTGTGTGTGTGTATGTATATACACTCACACGTCTTGAGGTTAGAGTCAACAGCATGTTCCCAGAGATATTCATATTCTCCCATCTGTGAGCATTTAAATGCTTTAGATAGTTGTGTAGTTAATTATAACAAATGTTTCGGTGCCTTGCATCGAGCCAGGACAAAACAACATTTAGTTGTCCTGGAGGTCCTTTACATTCTACTTTATAGGCTAACTCTGTGCAAGCAAAACCCTAAGCACTCCTTAAATTTACTGGGAGGTAATTATTGCTTGACTCAGGGCGTTTTTTTTGGGGGGGGTCGCCCCCATGGTCTTGCTATCATTCTCATTTTCACCCCCCTTTTAATCCATTCTATTTACATTGATTTAAACGACTTCTGACATTGTTGCTTGACAAATGCCAGATGGAAGGGCCCTTGTGATTCCAATGAAATTTTTTTTGTTTTTTTCCCCCCCATATATTGCAATCTCCCTAATTGCATATGTCTCTTAGTATTTGCCTGTTTAAATTTGTATGGACCAATAATTTATTTATACATATATATAAACACTAATACCTCACGTGATATCAAATTTGCCTTTACACCACTTTTTGAGACTAAATTTCTGCTCAGCAACATCACCTACATCATAATAAAAGATTTGAAATGAAATGCCAAAAAACCAATAAGTTAAACTAAAAAGAATTTGGAATACAATAAAAGCATTAGAAAACGTAAATACGATAAATTACATCTAAAGTTTGTAAATGATATCCCCTCCATCATTACAAGGTAAATAACATAATTTCATTCTCCTTTGTTAGTGATCACTCAAGTTTAGTAATTATTATATTTTTTCATGATTTGATGCAAGTCTGACTGTTCATTCTCATTTTAAGGCATTACATCTGGTTTATCAATAACCAAATAATATGGCTTTTGGAACCTATTAATAACATATGGCAGGGTATGATGAGATATATTTAAAAAAAAAACTCCATCCAGCTTCTTAAAAGAATTTCTTTTCCACAAAAGAAAAATGAAATTTTACAAATGGTAGAATTCAAACAAAGTAGCTGAAATCTGCACTCGGAATCAAAAATATTGTCATTTACTAAACTGAGCCTTGTTTTATCACAAGAAATATTAATCTCTCAGTAAGAATGGAACTGACAGTTGTTTTGATAGTCTGACTTATTAACCATTACATCATGTGAACTGCTTTCAAATGAACCTTAAATGTTGTTTTTTTTTTAAGATTGGTCTGAAATGATAAAATGCTATTCAAATAAGTTTTGATATCTTTCCTTTTAAAATTTCTGAAGTGATCAAAGTGACTAAGTTGGAACAAAAGAAGCTTTCTTACAATGTTGTTTCTCTCTCTTCCTTCCTGAAGGAAGGTAATGTGAGACGAGTGTTTTCAAGTGTGTTTGAATGGGGTAAGGGACAAAAATGAAATCAGATATATCTTGTTTAATTAAGGAAGGTAAGCTTTTGCAAAACTTACTCTAGATTTTATCATTGAAATATAGACTGCATGCATGGTTCCTTTATTCCACTTTTAACTCTCAACTTTATTCAGCCTTAGTGGATGAGGGGTCCCTACCCACCCACTCAGCTCATTCCTTTCCTTTTGTTTTCCGTCTCTGTCCTTGCCTTTCTTGGGCCAATCTGACTCTGTCCTGATTGTGTTGATCTCTGTCTCCTCTCCAACACAGACCACCATCTTTAAAGTACTTAAACTGGCCAGACTCTTATCTACCAAAAGCTGAGTGTGCCAAATACCAAAAATTTATATTTTGTAATGGACATTAAAAATCAGCTGTTCCAAGCTCAGTTTTATTGCTTCATAAACTTTTGACCTGGTCCTCCCAATTTATCTTTTCATATCTCCAGCCACACAAATATATCCATGCTACATATGCTCACAAATAGATATGCCTAACTCCACATGGATACATATACTAAACTTATACACTCAGGAGAACTTATAGTATCACAGTAAAACAAACAAAAAGGGGTGTCTAGATATTACACAATATTGCAAATTATGGTAAGGCTCTAATTCTGAAGATTAGGAAAGTTGAAGTAACTGTTGGAGTCTCATCTATAGATTAAATAAATCTGTTCAAAAAGGGGGTGTCCTCGTGGTGTAATGGTTAAAGTGATGGACTACGGAATCGTAGTAAGCGAGTTCGTATTCCAGTCGCGCTATTACGTTCACTTTCGGGTAAATACCCTTGGGAAAGGTATGAACCCCCTCATCCTCTCAGCTATGGGTTAAATAGTACCACTACTGTTCTTCTTGGAGAATGGCTTTGGCATTAAATAACCTACAAAGGTTGATATGCCATTAAACAAAGAAACCAAACCATCTGTTCAAAATGATTTTGTATTTAAAGGATTACGTACAAAAAACTCAACAACTACAGAAAAATATATATAAACATGAACATACAATGAAAGAGATTCCTTCCCCTCTAGGCATAAAATAACCCCAGACAGGTTTACGTGCCATTAAAATCAATTAATTTCATTATAACCTAAATGGCTTACAAAGGTGTTAGTTGATAAAGGCTAACCTCTCTCCCCCCCCACTACAACTTGTCTAATAGCCAGGGTAATCTGGATATAGCCAAGAAAAAATGCAACAAAGTTTATTTGATTGCACCTGCTTGAAATATTAAAAATCAAGTTAAAAAAATGAATTCTCTTCATCAACATATTTAATGGGGGTCATATATAAATATAAAGAAATAACTCTCTCTCTCTCTCTCTCCAGTCTTTTTTCAAGATTCAATTTTCATATTTCTATATTATTTTAGAGAAAGAATGTTTGATCCAATATTTAATGCTGTAGAAAATAGGACACTACAAGCAGAGTTAAAAAATCCTGAATGAGGCTGTTTCTTTTTCACTTAGCACTAATGCCCTTGGAAAAAGCATAAATTTGTCTCTTCACCCCTAGCTATGGGTAAATGATAGGGCAGACTGGGTTCTCTAGCCTTGGTTAAGCCAAGAATATTAGCATCTTAACAGTATGGACAGATGGACTTTTGGTGGATATATTTACCCAATCTCTCCACCACAGGAAGGAAGTGACACAAGGCCAATTCTTCAGTGGATTAGTTGGTTTGGTTTTATGGTATGTCATCCATTATAGGTTATTACATTGGCATGATGGTTAGAGTGTTCGCCAATGGCCCGGTAGACTTGGGTTCAATCCCAGGTCGAATCATACCAAAGACCCCAAAAAATGGTACTTGATGCCTCCTTGCTTAACACTCAGTAATATAAGGTAGTGATCAAGGGTAAAAAGGAGCAATCCAGGGAAAGGAGTAGCATCCTCCCCTACACCTCGGTGTAGTAGCTATCGAAAAGGGAGCCTTCTCGTCACCCTCGACTAAACCCGCCAACTTTACTTACTTATTTAATGTCAAATCCTCTTTATACACATATATATATATATATATATAATTTGAAAACACATTTTGTAGATAACATTCTTAAACAAGCTTCAGCATTTTCTTTTTTTTTTTGCACACAGTTAAGTATTGCTATATAATAGTCACAATGTAACAGTAATTTGTTTGCAGACATAGGGTCCAATCTCGATGTCAAATAGAACAAACTATCTGCTCCAGGTTAGAGTGGACCTGGGAACGATGACAATGAAGGGGTACTCCACATTCCCCAAAGCTCCAAGACTGGAACCTCGCCATCAGATGGTTTAATATCATATCCAGGACACTCGTGGGCGTTTTATTCCTCTGCAGAGATGTAGTCAGTGTATTCTACAGCCCTAGCTGACTGGGCTAAGTGGAGTAGTATATCACAATAAAAATAATTCAAGTTGTAAAAAGTTCATATTCAATTAATTTACTTGGAGGTGAATAGAAATTAAATGTAGTTACAAGGGGTACATCAAGAAAAAAATTTGAGAAACCCTGTTGTATAGAGTTTAATGTTTCAAGATAGCAGTAATACCCTTGGGAAAGGTATGAATCCAATTATTCTCCCTCCAGCTATGGGTAAATAGTAGGGCAGACTGGGCTCTTTAGTCTTGGTATGGCAACTAGTCTGAGAGAAAGAAAATCCTGTATTCAAACCTGGAGAGGAATGGGCTCTGCCATGCTATTCCTGTCCAAGATGGGCTACATGAGTAGAGACGCTACAACCAAACAGGGTTCTGGTGACCATTGCTGGTGTGAATTCAGAATTTTTCTTCTCTTAGAATGATTACTTTATCAAGGCTAAAGAACCAGTCTGCCCTACTGGGGACGGGGATAGATAAATTAATGCTTTTCTCAAGGGCATTAATGTGAAATCAAACATCTTCGTCGAGGATTTGAACTCGGGTCACCATGTCCATTTCCATTACACCACTCTTAGAATGGAACAGAGAAATAAATTGGATTTATAAATTTTTATAAATATTACAACTGAAACCAATGCTGCCAACATAGTCACACCAGATAACATTTTGGCTGCACTAAAAAGTAGAAAAGGGCAATAAATATCTATTTGATAAATCTGATCTCTGGTATTGGGTTATGTAAACAGTTAAGCTTAATGAGAGGTTACTGAAAAGTTCTTGACCAGACCAAGAAAGGAATGACGAGGAGAATGAAGTAGCTGGATGTCTGAGCGTAATTTTGCATCGCAGTCGACGTAGCCAAAGTTGGAGGCGACTTAAAGTGGTTCCTGTGTGTGGCGTATTGAATTCATCTAATTCATATTCAACTGGGAACCCTTGGTCTCTGAGAATAGATTCAAGAGGTCCATAAATTAGATGGCTTTCCTCATGGTGTCGTGATGCTGCTGTCAATGAAGAGAGCGGACAGTAAGTACGTCTGTCCTTTTCAAAAAGTTCTGAGGAAGAGAGTGTTTAGCGGGCTTTGCCCAATTTGGTGCTGCCCGAAAAAATGAATAGGATAAGTCATCCTCATTGGGTGAAAATATGTGTAGGAGGTTATATTGTGTTTTTGATATTTAATTTCCATTTTGTGGTGGTATATTTAATTTGTTTTTATATGTGGTTGCGTGTTCTCAGAAGTCGGAAGGTCGCCATTTATAGCAATGGGGATAACATTATTATTATTATTATTGGGTTTTTGGTTTAAGGTTTAAGTTGGTTTTACGTTGGTTGCGTTAGTATTTCGTTGGTTGTTATCCCCTCGCTAAATGTTGATGGAAAATCAAGGTGGTGAAGAAGAACGAAGACGTCGTTAGCAAAGACAATTTTCAAGACATACATGCAATCTTTGTCGTCTTTTCCAGGACATTGGCATAGTGGGTAGAGTGTTTGCCAATGGTCTGGAAGACCTGGGTTCAATCTCAGGTTGCATTATACCAAAGACTTTAAAAATGGTACTTGATACCCCCTTGCTTAACACTCAGCAATATAAGGCACGTAACAAAGGTAAAGTGGAGCAATCCAGGGAAAGGAGTAGTGCCATCTCCTACACCTCGGTGTAGTAGCTATTGAAAAGGGAGCCTTCAGATCGCCCTCGACTACGGTCGCCAACTTTACTTTTACTTACACAGCTTTGTATTTTTTGCTTTTTTTTACAATAATTAATCATTAATATAATCATTAAATATAAAACATAAATAATTTTATGTATATATATGCATCAACGTATATATATTGTCATCCACAGACAGACTGTTTCGTTCTATCAGAACTCTTCAGTGTGATTATGTGGTATTTTGAATTTCGACCCGGCCAAAAATGCCATTCAGGGTGATGCACCGGAAGGAAGAGACACATTCTAATGGCAGTTATGAGAGGAACTCGCGTGGGCGGAAATTGGCTGATGAAATGGGACGAGGTAAAAAAATTCCCATGGTACACTCATAGACTGACGCACCGGAAGAGAGTGACCTCTGAACTGCATGACAGTTATTTCCGCTTGATGACGATCCAACATTCGATTCCAAAGATCGAGTAGGCAATTGAGTGGGCGTTGAACTATTATATAACTCAGTCAAGACAGAAGTCAGAGTTCCAGTTAGAGTAGAGATGGAGACAGACGAGATGTGGTAGGTAAAGCCACATCAGGCCGAAGGGGCCTTGGGGTCCCTGAAGAGTTCCAGTTACAGTTGGAGACGGAGTTATAGACGAGTGTGGTAGCGAAAGCCACACCAGGCCGAAGGGACTTGGGGCCCTGATAAGTTGGGGCCCAGAGAAGATGCTGATAAGATGCAGTAAAGAAAGCCATCATCCAGCAGAGAGCTGGGCCGCTGGGCCTATGGTTGAGCATCAGGAGAACAAGAAAGACACAACGCTGACAGCCATAAGAGTAGGGGTCAAAATGTTGCAGTTATGTTCGGTCTCCAACTTCCTCTCACATATTTTACAGAATAATTTACAAGGACAATAATGGCTGAAAACACAAAAAGAATCACTTGAACTACAGCAAACAAAATCTTACTTAGAAGGCGACCTTCTCTCTATGTAACAACTAGACACGCAGGACACTCGAAGCCGGGATCAAAACCCATCCAACTTTACGTTAGACTAAGTCTCAAACCGCTCGGCCAACAAACGGACCACGTTGGTTAAGGGAATTTTTAAGGTATTTATGTAGCAACAGCAGCAGCGTCCGTTTGTTTACATTTTTATACCCTATCGGCTACCAGAGTGCTCTACTTATATATATGATTAAATTCATATATACAATAAATACTCATTATATATAAAAAGAAAAAATAATAATTACATATATATATATATATATATATATATATATATATTGTTGCTAGCACGGATTTCCTAGACTCTCTCTCGCCATTCATCTCTATCGTCCATCGCTTCCGGTGGGTCTTCTAGACTACATCCTGTGTCCCTACAAATTTGTTGAAGATAAGTTCTTGTTAGTCAGCCAACACTTGCACGTCTGTGTGAAAGGGTCCATAGTAGAATGTCGCTAATGAGCTCGCCCTTACTTCTCCTGCAGTGTCCTGCACGTCTTGTCCGTCTTATTTGGATTTTTAGAGATGGGATGTTGGTGGCCGTACAGCAGCTGTTCTGTGAGATGTTGCTTCCAGGATTTGTTCAATATAGTTCGTAGCACTCTTGTGCAGTTCCCATCTAGATTTTTCTCTATACGCTTAATCAGCGTCCATGTGGTGCATCCATATAGTAGAGTTGACACAACCGTTGCTTGGAAGAAATTGCCTTTTATTTTATCGGATAAGTTTGACTTCCATATGATCGATATCCTATTGATGGCAGTCCATGCCTTCGCTAGTCGCAAATGGATGTCATTTTCAGTAGATGAGATGCTGCCTCCAAGATACTTGAACTTGTCCACCAATTTCAGAGAACCACCACTTAGTGTGGAAATGTCTCCTTTTTGATTAAAATACATGTACGCCGTTTTCTCTGCATTTACATGGAGGCCAATGCCACCTACTGCCTGCTCCAGACTATGCAGCAGGGATTTAGCTTGGGTAGGTGTATTTGCAAGAAGCGCTAAGTCATCTGCGTAGTCTGTGCCCGTAATTGTTTCTGCGGAGTATCGTCTGCTTCTTGTCGTTATGGAGGTGCCCGTGGTGTAATGGTTATCGTCGTAGGAAATGGACACGGCGACAAACCCCTCCGCTCGGGTAGGATATGACACAAGGTCAATTTTTTAAGCGGAGTTTAACAGGTTTGAATTCAGAGTTTTCCTTCTCCTAGACTTGTTACTTCACCAAGGCTGAAGAACTTAGTCTGCCCTACTATTTACTCATAGCTGTAGGGAGAATTATTGGATTCATACTTTTCCCAAGGGTATTAGTGCTATGTGAAATGCAATCAGTCTCGTCCAGGATTTGAAGAATCCTGAAGAGCATCGAATTTGTTTTTTACACACCAGACTTAATTCCATGTAAATTTTCCTCGTTTTCTAAACTGAAAAATAATCTCAAGGGTAAGATTTGAAGATGAGAGGAAACATTAAAAAGAAATACAATGGTATAGCTTCCCACCATATAAAAAGAAAGAGTTTTAGAGGTGCTTTGACCAGTGGAAAACTCACTGAAATAAGTATTTAATGCAATGGGGGATTATTTTGAAGAAAATTAATATTTAACTCATTGTTCATTTCTGTCTTGGTAAATACAACTTTAATCTCAACCAAGGAGACTATTTTGAAGAAAATGAATGTTTCATTTGTGGTTCATTTCTGTCTTGGTAAATACAGCTTCCGTCTTGATACTTTTTGAACACACATTATATATGATAATTTATCCTACTATGTATTTACCCACTTCCTCCACTTGAGCAGGATGTGATAGATCATTTTTTTAAACAGAGTTCAACAGGTTTAAAGTCAGAGTTTTCCTTCTCCTAGACTAGTTGCCATATAAAGGATAGAGCCTAGTCTTTCCTACTATTCACCCATAGCTAAAGGGAGAGTAGTTGGATTCATACCTTTCTCAAGGGTATCAGCACAATGAGAAATGCAAACTGTCTCATCCAGGATTTGAACTTGTGTCCCCATGTCCATTTCAACTGTTACACGAAGAGTGCGTCCTTAAAATAATTTACTCTCGTATCAATATGTTTAATCTAGACAAAATTGAAACGTTTAGGGTGCTGCTATTTAAATCTACCATTAGTGTATAATTGGGAGAAAAAGACTCCCTGTCTAAAAGCTGGAGAATTATGATCTGATTCTTAAGGTAACATGGAGAGAATTTGATCTTAAGGCAGAGGTGCTGAATTATATATGAACAATTTAAAAATTTTTTTTTATTTTACAGGATCTATGTTAGTTTAAACATGAAAGAAAAATACTGTGACATACCTAATGGCAGATATTGTTGTGTATTTCCAAAACTGTTGTTGTTTCAGCTCAATTAAGATGTTGAATCCAGATTCTTTAGGCAGGTCCTCCCCATTTGAAAATTGAGACTATCTTCCTTCCGTCTTACTCAAGTTTAATAAATACTGGGATGCTTCCCTTATAGTGACAACTCATCTATAGGCACTGTGAGACTGTAGCCAGGAATAAGCAACAAAAAGATGTATATTAGTAGCTATGTAGCAATGTGTGTAAGTCTAATGTAAAGTTGGGCAGGTTTTGATCCCAGCTTCAAGCGTCCTACATATCTAGCCACACTGAAGAGTTGTGATACAACGAAACAGTCTGTTTGTGGATGACAATATATATGCTCCCCCACGGGGGTTGAGCACTCTAGTGAAGGAATTTATGGCTGCCACTCGAATATTGCAAAGCTCTTTGAACAAATTGAGCACTCTGGTATCCGGTTAATTATAAATGTAAACAAACGAATGCTACTACTTAATGCCTTATAATTCCCGAGCTGAGGTGGCTCACTTGTTTTCTGAGCGGTATGAGACTAAGTCTAACGTAAAGTTGGGTGGGTTTCAATCCCAGCTTCAAGCGTCCTACGTGTCTAGCCACACTGAAGAGTTGTGATACAACAAAAGTCTGTGGATGACTATATATATATATATATATATATATATATGCATTGAGTTTCTCAGTATGCTTGTTCTACAATATTAATATTAATTCAGTAGGGTGCTGTTTCAAAAGTATAAAGATTATTATTTAAAAAAAAAAAAAAAAAAAAAATTTTATACTTTTGAAACAGCACCCTACTGAATTAATGTCACGAGTTGCCACTGTTCACTTACCTGGTATAGCTGTGTTGGGTGGGTGAGAAATAACAGTTTAGTTGCAGGTAGCCTTCTCCCCAGGCAGCACTTTCCCTAAAGGGGAATACTAATGAAATCAAGGCAATTTTTAAAACTGCTCCATAGGAGAAGTATTTCCTGCGTGGTACTCACTATTTAAAAATGACCTTGTGTCTATTTGAGCTTGATGGGATGCTAACATATATATATATATATATATATTTGTAGTTATGTAGCAATGTGTGTAAGTCTAATGTAAAGTTGGGCAGGTTTTGATCCCAGCTTCAAGTATCCTACGTATCTAGCCACACTGAAGAGTTGAGATACAACGAAACAGTCTGTCTGTGGATGACAATATATATGCTCCCCCACGGGGGTTGAGCACTCTAGTGAAGGAATTTATGACTGCCACTCGAATATTGCAAAGTTCTTTGAACAAATTGAAAACTCTAGAAAAGTGGTTAATAAATTCTCATCAATCAGCGTTCTCAAGCAGGAAGACTCAAAAGAGCCATTATGTCCAGGGGTGGAAGCACAGTGAGCCAAAAGTGAGATGAGGGATGAGCTGCAATAAGGCTGAAAGATTGGTTTTGGTTTGGTTTATTTGTTTAATGCATATCAACCTTCCTGGGTTATTTAATGCCAAAGCCATCCTTATTGAAGAACAGTAGTGGTACTACTAAACCCATATCTGGTGGAAATAAGGCTGTTCGTACTTTGCCCAAAGGTATTATTAATCAGAAAGTGAACACAATAGCAAGACTGGAGTTTGAACTCACTACAATGTCACAGTCCAGTACATTAGCCGCTACGCTATGTGACTTCCACTGCTAATAAGTGGCTATTTAATGCATTATACTGATCACTATTTGTTTTCATAACGTCTCCTTATGTTACATTTTTATTTTTAATGTCAACATCATGCCGCCATATCAAGCATTGTACTTTATCGGTTTCAGAATACAAATATTCCCACTTTTCTGGAAAATTTGGGTTCTCTTCACTCATCCTTTTTTTGACATTCTTTTTTCATTTCAAATCTGTGGTCGACCAAAAAATGTCCTCTTCCTTCAAAACTCCTGTTTTAGGAAAATACGAGACATGAAACTTTTTCTGCCGAAAAGTAGTTTAAAGGTCATGTATTTGAGACTCTATTGTAGCTTGTGACTACTGTAGTGAGCTTGAACATCACAGGGTGTCCTATACTTGTAGCCTTATGCCATACCAAGTTGAAAAAAAAAAAAAATTCTCAGCGAGTCCTTCACAGTCAAAGAAGTACTCTTTTGAAATCAGTTTTTTTTTTTTAATTTTGAATCCATTATTTTGAATTTCCAGAAATCACATCAAATAAGGTAATTCACAAAGCTGAACCTGAACAAATAAACAACACAGGTGATTTGCTTATAGTGTTGAAGGCTTTTTTATTTTTAGCAAACCCCTCCACTAAAGGCAAAATGCAACACAAGATCAATTTTTAAGTGGAGTACAGCTGGTTTGAATTAGAGTTTTCCTTCTCCTATACTGGTTGTCTTACCAAGGCTAGAGAACCCAGTCAGCCTTATTACTTGCTCACAGCTGGAGGAAGAAGAGACAGGATCATATCTTTTTCAAGATGATAACTTATATCGCTAGCACTTCTACAGAAAAGGTTTAGCACCCAGTGAGGATTGAACTCACTATTCTTAAGCAATTGCTCTCGTTAACAATTACATCACAACATGAAGGCTCGTGTAGGATCAAGAATGGTGCACGAATGGGCCAAAGATTATCCTGAACAACACTCATCAAGATTTTGAAGGTTTTTAACCATTACCCTGTCACATTATTACTCATAAAAGCCCCAACATAGTAGCCTTTTGTTAGGTAGTTGTGAGATTCAATTTTTGTAGAGAAATAAAGGCAACAACAGGATCCCTCACATTTTACTTAGTAAACACTGAAGAGATAGGGAGTGAGAGAGTTTCAAGTCACAATGAGATGACGGAATAATATTTTGCATGAAGATGTAGTATTCTAAAGGCAAACTCGTAATTAGCTTTTAGGCATTCGTTTCATTAATGTATCTCTCTGGTCTATACTTAATGGTACAACTTCTTCTCTCTGAAGATTGATCATCTGGTTCCAACTTGATCTCTCTTGAGTTCTCTAACTTTTCAAACCCTGCAAGTATTCAGTAGAGTCTTTTACTGTCATGTCACAAAGTTGACTGTCCACACAGCTTCTGCATTCATATATTGAAATGTAAACCAAGTGTTGACAGGGGACACTTGGTACACCTTTCTTTCAATTGAATATTCATCGCTGCTTCCCACTAGACAGGATTTGATACAAGGTTTTCTTTATAGTGGGGGTTTTAGAGAAGGGGAGGTCAAGCACGAGTCAAGACTCATGCCCAGCTGGACCATGTTGGTCATAGGCTCACTGGGTGCAATGTGAGCCAGATGACCCTGCTGGGACTTGGACTCACTAAGTGCAATGTGAGTCAGGCACGTATTCTTGCTCATAGCTTGAACTAGACCCAAATGTCAAGTGCCAGGCTGTGCTGTTATGATAGTTCGCCCACTCAAAGGTGGTCTGGCTGAAGTTGGGGGCCATTGTATTGAATCAAATTTTGAACATGTTTTGGGCTGGGTATTTTGCAAATTTTGAGACAGCCAAAAGTTAGCATGCAAATCCTGCAAGCCATTATGAGTTGAAGAACAGTATAACAGATGGAGCCTTAAACCACACATCAAATGCTCATAAATTGTCTCTCTCATATATATATATATATATATATATATATATATATATATATATATATATAAAAAGCTATGTAAATATTTACTTGGGTTAAAGTGGCGCTCCTGGTGTCATAGTGCTAACACCCTTAGAAAGAGTATGAATCCAACAAATTCTCCTGCTAGCTAGGAGTAAACAGTAGGGCAGATTAGGCTCTTTAACCACACTATGGCAAGTAGTGGAGGGAAACACTGAATTTAAATCAGTTGTAGTCCACTTAGAAATTGACCTGTTTGTGGTGGAGGGATTGAGTAAATACATTTGGCTTTAGAAAGACCTGTTGAACAACTTTTAAAAAATCTATCCCCCTCACCCTCCCCGGCAAAAACGTAAGCAACAAAGATATAATGAAAAAGACAACACAGTTTTTTTTCCACATGAGAACATTATACAAATTTTATTTTTCATATGAAATTGGTGTGACACACCAGAATATCACAGATAGACAGTCTATCATTGCGCATGTTACCAGCGATCAGACCCTCCCTCCAATCCAACAACGAGGCATGGGTCACACACACAGGAAGGAGAAAGGAAGGGAGTTGTCCACCAACCACAGTGAACCTTTACTGCTACCAACATGGCGGTGCCGCAAACCCCACTTATCCCACTGCAACCCCTCTACCCACCCTGCTGGGGGAGGAGGAGGGGGAAGGGAGAAGGGGGGAGGCAGTAGTAATATCAGCATTCTTAAGAGAAACCACAACCAGCAGTTAAAAGAGAAATACTTGTAACATGAGTGAATGGACATGTGACCAACCTAAATCGATCTTCAATGAAGAAGGAAATGTTTGACAATTCCATAGTTTTCTTTTTTTCTTTTTTCCGGCTTTTTTTTTTTTTTTTTTTTTTTTTTTAAATCTTTTCCTTATTTTTTCTTTTTTTTTTTTCTAAGCTTTTTTAAAAAGCCTTTTTTCCTTTTTGATAGTACAGACTGAAAAAAAATTTTTTTTTTTTAATAAAATCATGACAGATGAAAAACACAAGCAATGTGTGTGCGTGTCTGTGTATATGCATGTGTGTGTGTGTGTGTGTGTGTGTGTGTGTGTGTGTGTGTGTGCACATATAGATGCTACCATCATTAAAAAAAAAAAAAAAAAAAAAAAACACTAAAGGGTAAGAACATCTGTATTGTTTTTCACCTGAGCTAGTGTTAATATCCCCCAACTCCAATTCAACCTAGCACTTGGGACAGAACCTCAGGTTGATCACCTGCAGTCTGCTGCTCTACAGCTTGAGCTAAATCTACAAATGTGTGTGTGTGTGTGTGTGTGTGTGTGTAAAATGGGTAGAGTTCAGGAAGGGGGTGGGGCATTCAACCCAGCCTGCATACATCAACTAATGTCAATAGAAATGGTGGCAGAAGATAATGAAGAAAAAAATTAGACTAAACGTATACAGTGAAGCAAATTTTCACTATTTTTGACCCCCTCATCTTTGTCTTGTTGCTTTTAGTAAAAAAGAAAAAAATTTTTTTTCAACAATATAAACGACCAGAAAGGGATGTCGAGCTAGAATGTTTCAATAAAAGCAGCAAGATGAGATGAAGACTAGTCAAAAAAAAAATTTCATAAAAGTTGCTTGGCTATTTGTTTTCAAACATGTCAGCGCTTGTACACCATTTACATGTACCCAAGTTAAAACATTCAGAAATATAAAGTAAAAAAGCCATGCAAATGCTTTTAATGACCCCATATGAGGGATCAAAAAAGCCCTTTTCCTAGTTGTCACTTTTCATCTCCAAATGTTTAAAGCTACAATGACAGAAAAGGTAATCAACAATTCACTGCTAACATTTTCGACTCATCTTACTGAAAAATACAAATTGGTGTCTTAAAAAAATTTTTTTTCTTTGTTAAAATTTTTTTAGCGGTTTTCTTTTATTTTTTTTTTAAAGTTTTGGTTTTTATTGTTTTTTTTTGTTCTTTTTTTTTTTAAAGGACTTTTAAGCTTTTTTTTGGAGAGGGGTTTGCTTTTGTGCAAAAGATTTTTTTCTTTCTTTTTTTTCTTTTTTAAATTTCCATAAAAATTGCAGAAACATCAACTATACATCAAACAAACCTACCACTGATTAAAGTGTTTTTCTTCTTTTTTCACTAATTGTTATTATCAGAAGCAAGGGGAAAAAAATCGTTTCTAGATTCAAATTTTCTCATTTTTTAATAAATTTTTCAAATTGTGGAGGTGAGGTAAAAAAAAAAAAAAAATCCCCACCCCATGAAGCCTTAATCTTTATAAAACTTGACATACTAAAAAATAGTTGTATTCTAAGACATGCAGGTAGGGTGAGGCAGTGATGTGGGGGAGGAGAAAGAGGGCCCCTGTCCTGTAGTCCCTACCCAGCAGCAATAACTAAATAACCACAGAATTCTAAACTGACAACTTTAAATAGAGTGGCGGTGTCAAATTTTAATATCCTTAACAAGTCTTGGCTGAAACCAGAGAGCAGCTGGCCTTCAGTTCTATCTTCTACAACTGGAGCCAAACCTGCAAGTGCAGATGATGAAGATAAAAATAATAAAAATAAACAGTATAAAAACTAATAAGTGGGTAGAGGTTGGGGTGTGTGTGGGGGGCATTGTGTATAAGGTGAAAGGCAAACTGTTTGGTGAGACTCTCTGTGGACAAGACAAACATTTTGACATTTCTGTAAAAAGGAGTTTGGCCCTCCACACCTTCTAGACGATCCCCCAACCCAGTTTAATGTGCAAACAATTCAAACAGCAAATTTCACACACAAAAAGCAAAAGTACAATAAGTCAAATCAGTTTGGAATTATGCTTGAGTGCATTTCATTTTTTTTTTTTTTTTAAAATATTTTTTTTGTTTTGGAGGAGACATGAGGCAGAGGTTTCTATTCAAATTATCCCCCTCCTATTATACCTGCTATTTTTTTGTACGAATATTTATTATTGGATTTGAGGAAAGTTATTAACCAAAATATTGTTGCTCATGAGACACAGAAGAAGAGGTTGATTCAAAGAATTTTTCACCATCTACTTTTCCACTAAGATTTTAGTTTTCATTTTATTTATTTTTTCTGCAATATAAAAAGATGGTAGAATATTGGAAACATCAAGATGTTCCTTTTTTCGTGGAGGGGGGAGGAGGAGGAGGAGGAGGAAAAAGGTATTTTTCTTTTTCTGAGAGATGAATTATAGATTAGAATTTGGCTAGGGAATGTAGAGAAATAGAAAATAAAAAAAATAATCTATACCGCATCCCCTAAAATCTGTGAAGTCACCCATTACTTAAATAAGAAAAAAATAAGAATTCTGGTGAAATTTGTCTTTCCAAAAAAAATATCTTGGAGATTAGAAAAGGAATCAATTAGCTAGGGGAGAAGATGAAAATATATAATTCCTAAACTAAAATTTCCCAAATAAAAAAAAAAAAACAACCAAAGAATAGATTAGTGGCAAAGTTAAATTTCTGAAGAAAGAAATACAAATGTCTGCCCTCACAAACAGTAAAGAAAAATGCCTTAAAAAAAAAAAAAAAAAAAAAAAAAAAAAGGTGGGGGAGGGGGGAACAAAATGTAACAAATTAGAGAAACTAAATATATAAGGAAATTTTGTGAAATGAATTTTCAAATCAAAATGCATCAAAAGAGGTTGAAATTTAATTGCAGAACAATAATAAACCTTGAATACAAAAGTGAGAAAAACAGAAGATTTCAACTTTATCTCAAATAAGAAATAAAACTATTCCTATAGAAAGTCCACTTTGAAAATCTTTAAATATTTTTGTCTTTGACAAGAAACCTAACCCAAGAAAATTCCTACATGAGACAATTAGCCTATCAACCACGGAAATTTCAAAGATGAGTTTACCCCTAGAAGTAGATTCTCTTAGTTTTTTTCTCTTATTGTTCAAATGGAATAATATAGCATTAAACATTTGAATGACCAACTAGCATCTAACTTTAGGGACAAAAACACAAAAATGGCATCAGTGAGACATTCAAAGATTTTAATAATTCAAAGTTGTTTCTTTCTTTTTAAAGATTCACCCCCTGATAAGTAAATATAATGAAGCTGGGCTTCTAATTGTTGCTCATCAGAGTTCATCAAGGATCTTAGTAGTCACAAAACAAGACAATTCACAAAAGAAAAGTTATCTGCTGAAAAAAAAAAAAAAAAAAAAAAGAAAAAAAAAAAAATCAACAATTTAGAGAAATTGAAGGGCGTCTGAGAAATCTTAAAACTATTTTATGGTCAACAATCGGTTTAAGTCTCGTGGAGATAGAGAAGATAATTGTCTGAATTATATGCAACTCCCATGACCATTCAATCTCACCCCGAGTTATCTCCCTTCTGTTTTTATACTGCAGAGAAAAGAACATTGATAGAAAGGATCAAATGGGTCTAATTATCAAATGACTGAAAAGCTTCCAGCAGGAATCTTAACTGTGCCTAATATTCCTGCCAACATGTGTACAGAACAGAATACCCCCCCCAAACAAACAGGTAGATGCACCAATAAATCTGTTACTTGCACATTTCAAATTCTCTATTTTTAATCATCACACACTCAATCACTATCCATGCTGATCCACTGTGTGTAAGCCAAAGTAGAGGCAATTGCATAATTTGTTTACTTGGCTTTTCATCTATTATTTACAAAACCTACAAAAGGAGTGAAATGATATTTTATATATATATATATATATATATATATATATATATATATATATATATCTCTGATGTAGGCAGAATACAAACTGTCCCCAGTTTGAATGGAGGATAAAAATGTCCAACATTTTTATCATTATTTCATTTTTTTTTCTTTTTAATAGAAATATGACAATAGCATACACTAAGGTCTAAGCAACGTCTTGAAAGTTGTTGAACAAAATCAGTCTACCCGTATTTACTTTTTTAACATCACCATTCTTGTTGTTAGCTGTGAAGATGTATGTAGTATATGTTTAATGACCTGTGCTGACAGGGGGTTGTGAGAGAGAGAGAGAGAGAGAGAGAGAGAGAGAGAGAGAGAGAGATAGATACGCACACACACTGACTATGATGGCTGCTGCCCGATATTTGTTGTGCCTTTTTTTTTTTTTAAAGGGTGAGATGAGAAACATTCACACAATCGTGGCTGGCTGGCATTCCCAAAAAGAAAAAAGTAAAACCACATGTACACATATCAAAAACTAGTAAATTTGATGAGAGACAGAGAGAGGGAGGGGGTTGGGAGAAAGAAAACATTACATGCACTTTATGTCTTTACTAACAATTATCAATGAAATCCAAGCAAGCAGCAGCAGCAACAACTGGCAGATAGATGAGATTATTATTATGATGATGATGATGATGATAATGAAAGGAATAAGAGTAATCAAAGTGGTTACAAAAGAACCAGAGTTTATATTTTGTACAAGGTTTGCTTCTTTGAAAATCCCAATCTATCGCACACTGAATGAAACACTTGAAGGTGGGGTAGGGGGTGGTGGGCATTTAACAGAAGTATAAGGAGGCAGAAAGAGAGAGAGAGAGAGAGAGAGAGAGAAAGGAGAAATAATGATTAAAGTATCTTTCTGGTGGAACCATTTGAATAGATTAAATTAAATTATGGAGGCAGGACAAACTTTTTTTTTTTTCAAATTTTTTAAAAGTTTTTTTTTTAAATTTTTTTTATTTGAAGTTTTTTTTAAATAATTTCTTTTTCTTATTTATTTGTATATATTTTGATGTGACAAGCCTCACCCCAAGAAATGCCAAGCATGACAAATTACCATATATCAAGGAAGGAAAGAATCTTTTTTTTTTCTCTATGAGAGAGAGAGAGAGAGAGAGAGAGAGAGAGAGAAAAGAAATTCAAATTGTGGTAAACTGGAATGCCAATGTTATAGGAATATAAAAATTTGGTCCAAGGTGATCTAACAGCAAAACAATTTAGAATGGAAAGAAACAAACCAAGATATGTGTGAAAAGTCAACTTTGCTGTTAAAGAAATTCGGGGGGGGGGAGAGAGAGAGAGAGAGAGAGAGAGGGGGTTTGTGTTTGTAAAAACTGTTGGGAATTTTTTTTTATTTGAAAAATATAAGAATTAATTCTATACTATGTAAATCAGTATTAAAAAAACAAAAAAAAACAATTCATCTTGAATATTTTTAGATAAGAAGATTCAGATTAATATAAGTGTTTGCTTTAGCTTTGTTGTGAAATTTAGTTAAGAACAATTTGCATAAAAATAATATAAACTGGGAGGGTGGAAGAAAAAAAGAAAAAAAAGTTGACTCCTGATTCCCTTCCTCCCAATAAATAAAAAGGCTGTAACAGAATTTAGAACCTTAAATGTGTTGATCTCCAGACCAATGATCTTATACATACAACTAACTATATTAAATCTTCCTAACATTTGCCCAAATCTATATTGAGAGAAGATTTAGCATAAACCAATTTTTATTCATATTTTGGAAAAGTGGATTCAATCTTATTTGTACTTTATATTTGTGTTTCTTGGAAAACAGTTTAAACAAAACAACATTAATTATAACTGCTTAAATCATTGAAGTAGTTTCTTTGTTTTAAGTTATCTCCCATTAAGTTGGGAACTTTTTGGGGGAGATTTAAAAGTAGAGAAGCCAACAATTTTTCACTGTTGATAAACCAGTAAAACAAAAGAAAATGACTTTCGTCTGTATGTGCCAGCAAACAGTGTACTAAATTAATGATAAAATAACGAGTAAACCAATACATCTCTCATAAAATTTTTAGGACTATTAAAGATCCAATGTTAATAATATAATTTATTACTATTAGTTGGCAACTGTAGTCGAGGGCGACCAGAAGGTTCCTTTTTCAATAGCTACTACACCGAGGTGTAGGGGAAGGCACTACTCCTTTCCCTGGATTGCTCCACTTTATCCTTGATACATACCTTATAATGCTGAGTGTTAAGCAAGGAGATATCAAGTACCATTTTTAAAGTCTTCAGTATGACTCGACTTGGGATTGAACCCAGGTCTCTCGGACCATTGGCGAACTCTATCCACAAGGGCAATTAATAAAAATGTATTTTTTAAAATTTTTTTTTAAGATCATTCAATCAATTTTAACTAATGCATTTAAATACTGCAAAAATTGGTGACTCTAAAGAAATAACTACAACTTAATTCAGCATTAACTTTATTATTTGTAATTTTATTAAATATCTATTTTCTGATCCGAGAGAAAAGAATTTCTTGCCACAGAAACCAAGAGGAAATAAATTAAAATAAGATCAAATTGATTCTTTCAGTTCAACAATTGGCAAACCGAAAAGTTTGGTCTCTTGTCCACAACGCAACAATACTATCTTAAAAAAATCTGTTAAATAATTGACGTTACATTTAATGTATGAAATTTATACGCAAACATAATGACAATTATAGAACAGAGGTACTTCATTTACAACTGATTTCCACTCAGTTCATTTAAAAGAATAAGAAATACAACTAACATCTTTTAAAAAATGTTAATGGATAAGTTGGTGTAAAGTGGATTTTACAAGCACATGAATGCAATGACAACATTAAATATAGGATTGAAAGAGTTTTTCAAGGTCTAGTAGGCAAAGCCAAATGTGTTTGTATTATAATTTGGTAAAAAAGAAAGAAAATAAGATAAATGATAACAAAATAGAACTAAGGTGATGGTGAACCAAAATTAGAAAATATCAGATGCTATCCTGATTTTTGGCAGTTATTTCATAGAAAAATCTCAAGAGAATAAAGAAACAATATGAAAGAAGTTGTGGGAGTAAAAGAAAGAAAGAAAGAAAAGGCAAAAATAATAATAATAATAATTTCATTACTTTTGGGACGGAACACTTCCCCATAGAGATAATCTTTTTTACGTTTTGTTTAGTTTTTTTTTTTTTTACATTACAAAATTTATCTAAATGTTTAAAAAAATAAGATTAAAACAGTTGCATATTTTGTCTTCAAATGACAAAAATTTGTTAATATGTATATGACAACTTGTGGCCCACTTAGTGTGGTACCAAATCTTTCTTTCTGGGAAAACTTTGCAGAGTTTAAGGATTTTTTTCTTTTTCGTTTTTTTTGGGGGAGTTATTTTTAAACATTTTAAAAATTTTATCAGCAGGGTTAAAAAAAAAAAAAAAAAAAGTGCTGAAATTTATTTTTTCTTTTCCTTTTCAAATATTCCAACCCAAATTTAGCAATGGGCCACCCCCCCCCCAATGTAACAAAAAAACAAAAAAAAAAACAAAAAAAAACCAAAACAACAACAACAAATAAACAAAAAAACAACAAAAAAAAAAAAACCCTATGAAAATACTAAGAACAATGCATGCAATATGTATTTTGATAGCAAATGTTAAATGTAATAGAAAAAGGTAATATTTATGACAAGGTTATAATTTTTACAACTTATGCAGTTAGCAGATATAAATCCCCAGAAAATAAATATATGTAAATGCCTAAAAAGCAGGCAAACCCAGAAAGTATATATCACTAAGAAATTTTATTTATTTGACAATAAATAAATAAATAAATAAATAGATTAAAAAAAAACAAAAAAAACAAAACCTCACTTGAGCTAAGCCCCCCACCCCACCCCGAATTAATACTAGAGAATTAGTCGATAAAAATCTATTCTGCTTCTAAGTGAAATTCAATGAAATTTTGTGCAGAGCTGAGAGAGAGAGAGAGAGAGAGAGAGAGAGAGAGAGAGAGAGAGAGAGAGAGAGAGAGAGAGCGTGTGTGTTTTAAGTTAAAAATTGTAGGAGGGGAGAAAAAAAAAAAAAAAAAAAAAAAAAAAAAAAAAAAAAAAAAAAGGTGGTAGGAGCTGGAAAAGGGGCTGAGAGTTGGAAGTGAGATGGATCGGGTTCTCATTCATATGATATGCAAATAGTCGACTACAGCTAGGTAACCATTTAGGAACAAAGGCATTTGGGAACTGAACCAGTTGACCACAATTTGAAGACACGCTCACACACACAGACACATGTGCACACCTCTTTCAATTTTGGGATGATTTTTAACTTCACTTTTTTTCTTTTGAAAATCTTTTGTTTGCAAACATATTTATGTGTCTCTCATAGATCAGTTAAAACGGTAGACTTTTAGAGGAAGAAACCTCTTAAAAAGTTGTCGCTCGTAACCGAACTAGATGCAGTGGTGGCTAAGTGTGGAATTTTATTTTATTTTTATTTTTTTTAAATTCAAATTTTATTTTTAAAGATGCAGGTGGTGGATAAATGTGTTTTATTTTCTTTTACAGATGCAAGTGGTGGCAACGTATTAGCTTTTTCTTTTTTAAAAATATCTTTGTACTTGTTTTTTCTTTTTTTTGACAAGCAGCAAAACATCAATAACAACTGCCCTGCATCTTTTCTGCTGCCAGAAGAAAGCTTTTATTTCTTTTTCTTTTGGGGTAGTAGTAGTAGTAGTAATAGTAGTATCATAAGCTCCATTGCTGTACACTTGACATCAGTGCAGGTAAATTGTCATACAAGCATTTTTTCTTTATCTTTGTTTCTTTTTCATCTTGTCTGTTTTTTTTTTCGTGTGTGTGTGTGTGTGTGTGTGTGTGTGTGTGTGTGTGTGTGTGTGTGTTATTTTCATTGTCATAATCCTTCTCCATGGGAGAAAACTTACCATCACATCATGGTCGTTGCTTCCTGCTGACAGAGGGTAAAATTTCAAATGTTCCATCCGCTACAGATAGATATCTGTCTATCCAGCTCTTCGTACTCCCTGGTTAAATCTTACTGTAGTCAAACACCGGCCACAGGCCCTAACTGCTGTCACCCAGCCTACTGCCAGCTGACCCACCCCCAGTTTAATGTCTGTCTGGTGTGTCAGTGAGTAGTAATAGTGGTAATACTGTACGTGGCGGCACAGTGATACCACCAAGTTGACAGTAAAGAGGTGCAGACAAGAGTAGTAGTAGTAGTAATAATAGTAGTAGTAGTAGTAGTAGTAGCAGCTAGATAACCTACACAAAACAATGCACTGTACACAGAGAGACAGGCAGACCAGGCAAGAGCAGCTACAGCTTGTGGTTCATCACTGGCAGGAAGATGGAGCATTCTAGGGGTACAAGAGGAGGAGTACAAAAGTCAAATAGTCCATCATTTAAAACTCCAAGAAAGGATCAGGTTACATCCATTGGTACAATTCTGTCTTTACTGTAATTGCTTAGAAGACTTCCATCTTCATAAGTCTGTCTGTAAAAAAAAAAAAAAAAAAAAGAAAAAAAAAAAAAAGAAATGAAAAGGGTTTTAAAGACAAATAAAAATGAGATACTGATCTTAAAAAAACAAAGAAAAAAACATAACAAAAAAAAAAAACAAAAAAAACGAAAACAAAAAACTGACAAGATAATACATCACTTAATAAGTCCTGGGCCTGACATATAGATGGCACCATTAATAAGAAATCCATATGATTTTTATAAAGTACCAACCTTCAAATGGCACGTGTCAAAATTTGAGCCCAATCAAATTATTAGTTTATAAATTACAGATATGTAAGTGAAGCTACTGTTGCAAATTTTTAAAACAATGGAAAAATCTGAATTTTGTGTGTTGATAAAGCATTGCTTTCTGGTGGGAAAAATACTATTCAAGCAATGCAATGGTTTGATAAGTGTTATTTGGACTCTGCTCTGTTGGAAACAACAGTTAGGAGGTGCTATACTGACTTTAAACGCAGTCGTAGACACAAATGATGATGATGAACACTCAGGTTGCCCAAATTCGGTAATTCTCCCGGAAAACATCAAAAGACTCTGGAGTTAAGTGGTGGATCCATGTTTCATCCATTGTCACATATTTATGAAAAAAAAAAAAAAACCAACTCCTTTTTATTGTGTTGAAACAGTTGCAAACAATGCTCTGAATCGTCAACACATTGTCCTGGAAAACATAAAAAGACTCCAACTCGTTTTGGCTGATCATAAATTGAAGTTAGCTGAGGAGTTGAAGATATCAGAAGGCAGTGTATTCACCATTTTGCATGAACATTTGTCAACGAGAAAGCTGTGTTCAAAGTGGAAATTTACTAAGCATTTTGCTTAGATGTGGCACAAGGCCATATGAAAGGGGCACCCAATGAGACTCGAACTCACTCGTGTAGGTTTGCTAGTCGAGCTTGCTAACCATTACACCACCAGAGGCGCCTAGTAATTTACTAAGCTTTTTGCTTAGATGTAGCACAAGGCTGCATGAATTGGGCACCTAATGAGAAGCTGTGTTCAAAGTGGGTGCTGTTTGCTCAAAGTCGATCAAAAATAATGATTGACGATTTAGAACATTGTTTGCAACTGTTTCAACACAACGAAAAAGAGTTTTTGCGTAAATATGTGACAATGGATGAAACATGGATCCACCACTTCACTCCAGAGTCAAATCGGCAGTCAGCTGAAAGCCGTCCAAAGTGACCAAAGACGCAAACATCAGCAGGAAAGGTTTTGGAATCCGTATTTTGGGATGTGCAAGGTATTTTGTTTGTTGATTACCTTGAGAAAGGAAGAACCCTCAATGACGAATATTATATAGCATTATTGGTGCATTTGAAGGAAGAAATCGCCAAAAACGGCCACAAATGAAGAAGAAAAAGTGCTCTTTCATCAAGACAATGCACTGTGTCACAAGTCGATCATAACGATGGCAAAACTACATGAATTGCTTTCACACCAACTTATTCTCCAGATCTGGCCCCCAGCGACTACTGGTTGTTTGCAGACCTCAAAAGAATGCTCCAGGGAAAGAGATTTGGCTCCACTGAAGAAGTGATATCAGAAACTGGGGTGTATTTTAAAGACAAAGACAAATTTTTCTACAAAAAAAGGCATTGAATTGTTAGAGAAGTGTTGGAATCAGTGTATCACTCGAGAAAGAGATTATGTTGATGAATAAAGTTGAATTTTGTCTAAAAGTTGTTGTTTTATTAGTTAGACCCAGGACTTGTTGAGTGATATGTTAAAAAGAAAATATTTTTGTGTGAATTTTTATTATTTTTTGTGAGGAGGTCCCCTGTGGTGTAGTGGCTAATGTGCTGGACTGCAACATCATAGGAAATAAGTTTGAATTCTAGTAGAGCTATTATGCTCACTTTCTGGCTAATATTCTTGGGGAAAGTATGAACTTTCTTAGCCCACCCACCTATTAAGTTAAATAGTACCACTACATTTCTGCAAAAATGGCTTTGGCATTAAATAATCCACAAAGATTGATGTCATTAAACAAACAAACCAAACACTATTATTGTTATTATACACTGGTGTACTTGGATTAGTCCTAATCTTAGTTATTATAGTCATAATGTTTCAGCCATTGTACACCATGGCCTTCTACAGATATTTATTTGTCAGGTGTATGGGAATTTCAAATAACTGAAGAAAGAGTTTAGATCAAAATTCCCAGAAAGTTACTGTCCATGACAGAAACCTGAAGAAAGCTAGAAGGGAGAACAGCTGAAATGTTGTGACCATAGCAATCAATGAGATTACTCATGTTATGTCATGTGGACAGCAGCCATTTTGTTAATGTAGTTGAGTGAAATGGCAGAGAACTATGCCAAAATTACCTGTTGACAGATAAAACTATATGAATAAAAGATATTTATATTTGAGATTTGAAAATAAAAATGTCCCAACAATATAAACTTCATGGGGCCAGATGATTGTCCATACACTGGTGAAATAAAAAGAACTGCATATAAATATGCCTAAAGAAATCAGAGAGACATGTCCAAGTAATGACCATCCAAAGCTTGCATTCTACTTTTCTTATGACCTCAAAGCAAAATTAACATCAAGGGACCTGTTTTGGAACCAGTTGTAACTGATTTGATTGACCCTCACCCTAATTTTCTGACACATTACGGCAATTTAAGTATGTGTGTGTGTGTGTAAATAAAATGGTCTGTAGAACAGCTTTCTCCACTTTTTCTGATATAGATTCATCTATATCTCCAGCAGGATGTGACATGAGGTCGATTTTTTTTAAAGCGGAATTTAACAGGTTTGAATTCTCCTAGACCAGTTACCATACGAAAGTTAGAGTTCATTCTACCTTAGTATTTACCTATAGCAGGAGAGAGAATAGTTGGATTCCTATTTTTACCAGAGGTATTAGCACTATGCGAAATGCAAACAGCCTCATTTAGGATTTGAAATGGATACGGCACCAAAGAACTCCATATACATGCACACACGTTTATTCTCTCTCCCTCTCAAAATATTTATCTCAAAGAAAGAAAACTCAATGGATAGATACTATGCCAACAAGTTGCAAAATGCAGCTCACCTCTTCAGATGGTTTATATAGAATGCAAACTTTTCTTTCTTTGATATTACAGATATATTTGCTCTGTATGCGAGTTTTTCTATATATTCTTATATATCAATAGCAATACACTGAGCACTTTGTTAGAATTATATGAAACTTTTCATTTATCTTACATATGAATAATTCCAAACACATCTCTGAAGATTATATATATGTACACACACACACACACACACACTATTTTCATAAATATATATTTATTTTAAAACTACTTCAAAACCTTATCTAAATTAAAAAGTTGTATCCTTTCTTGAAATTAAAAAAAAGAAAATAAAAGTCAGTTATAAAGCAGAGAATAAACAAATAAAATTCTTTAAAAATAATTTCAATCTAGACAATCAGAACAATTTGAAAGTAAATAAAAGAAAAGCGTTTTTCTTATTAAGACAGTGTTTGTGTGTGTCTCCTTTTTTTAAGTTGAAACTATTCAAAAAGAACATTCAATTTTTGATTCTTCAAATTTACTAGGTTTGAAAAATGGCATCTTCCTCCCTTCCCCCAGGACCACAGCATAAATAGCTAAAACCAAGAATCCCTTGTGTATGTGTGTGAGTGTGCGTTTCTTACTTTTTGAAGGATTCCAGAGCGGTGGTGGTGGTGGTGGTGGTGGTGTTGGTAGCTGAAAGCTTGAGAACGGATAAAGCAGATTTTGATGATGTGATCACTTTACTAGAGGTCATGTTGTTTAAAGCTGGTACAACTGGAGATGAAACAAATTCTGATGGCAGATGGGAATCTGATGGCTGATTGAGATTTAATTGCAGTACAGCAGCTGGTTGGCTTGTACTAAATTGGTTATCTTTACCTGTGGACAATGTAATAAAAGTAATAATAAAAGTAAAGAAAAATGAAAATAATAGTAAAAAAATTTTTTCATATCAATTAGACTGACTTATTTACCGTCTGGTTTACATTTTTTTTTTAACCTCTTTAACCCTTTCACTACCAAGTTACATAAAAAAAAAAAAAATCCATCTTTAACATATAGGACATAGTAAGTAAAGTTGGTGACCATTGTTGAGGGCGACCAGAAGGCTCCCTTTTTAATAGCTACTACACCAAGGTGTAGGGGAGGGCACTACTCCTTTCCCGGAATTGCTCCACTTTACCCTCAATACGTACCTTATATTGCTGAGTGTTAAGCAAGGAGGTATCAAGTACCATTTTTAAGTCTTTGGTATGACTCGACCTGGGATGGAACCCTGGTCTCCCGGACCATTGGCAAACACTCTACCCACTAAAATCCTATATTTTACAACCAATAGGTAAAGCACAAATAAGTAAGAAACACCAACACATAAATCAGATCAGAATCACTAAAACAAACACTTTTGTACAAATCCATGAAAAATTAAGACCGAAAATTAAATAAGTTGTTTCTGGAATCTGACAGGACAGGAGAGTCATGTGCTATGTTTTCTCTTATGTCCACACAGGTGAATTCCAAATTAACTTGCTGTTAGGTGCTTTCCTGTGCAGACCTAAAAGCTTTCATTTAGAGCTGGTTATGTGATCAGGATATCTATTTAATCCTGTTTTTGGTGGCAATGAATACACAAAAGGAACTGGACATGCAAACACTTGACTTAAGTTCTCTCAGGTAACCATGACACACATACACACTGACAGCTACATGGACATGTGACCACCTGACTAAATTTCCATCTTAAAACCTTGACAACATACAAGTTGACTGATTTCACACACCTAAAGACAATATTCATAGACACGGTAAAAGTAAGTCTTACCATATTTCTGTCTGTCCACTTTCTTTTGGAGCCACCTTAATCAGATTTCACATATTGCCTCCCATGCCCACACATTCAGTCAGCAGCCAAACATAATTGTTGGCGACCATAATCGAGATTACCCAAAGGCACCTTTTTCAATAGCTTCGACACCGAAGTGTAGGGAAGGGCACTACTCCTTTCCCTGGACTGCTCTACTTTATCTTTGATCCTGTTCTCTATAATGCTGAGTGTTAAGCAAGGAGGTATCAAGTACCATTTTTTGAGTCTTTGGTGTGACTTGATCTGGGATTGAACCCCAGTCTCCTGGACCATTGGCGAACACTCTACTCATTAGACAAACTCAGTTAATATGTGCTTCTCTCTCTCTCTCTCTCTCACACACACACACAATATTGTTTGATACTAATTCTTAACAACAAAAATATTGACTAACTTTTGATCTCTTACGATCACAATATATATAAAAAAAAAAAAAAAAAAAAAAAAAATTACCATGTAAATTATAAATCTTCATGTGTATATAAATGTATAACTATTTTAATCTGATTTTCTTCTTGTCTACAAAAAATCATTCCTTTGTGTTGCTTTTAAAAATTTGTGCCGTATTTGTGGACACGACATGCAGATTTTAATTTTTTTTCCTTTTTAATCTGAGAAGACTGACCCCACAAACCCATTTCATGACCAAGTTTGTTTTTTTAAAGTTCTGGATATGTAAAATTATGCTTTGAGTACAATGTTCTAAAGGTTAAAATGAAATTCGACTGGGATGTTGGGGTCCCAGAGGGAGTGAAAGGGTTATGAGAATAGAAATTTACATTTCTACATTTACAGACAAAGAGATTTTCTAAGCATAAAAAAAAAAATCTGTTTAGGCTAGGGCTTCTCAAACATTTTACTTATATTTTATATTTTACTTATATTTATAACATAAATACCCAAGGTGTGTGTGTGTGTGTGTGTGTGTGTGTGTGTGTGTGTGTGTGTGTGTGAGAGCAAGTTTGGTTGGGTTTATGGCACATCAACCATTGTAGGTTATTTAATGCCAAAAACATGTGTATATCAAATATATGATTTGTAAACACATCTTGTAGATAATATTTTTAAGTGAGCCTGAGCTCTTTTTTTGCACAGTAAAATGGCTTCAAGCATTTCTTACTAACACAAATAATTCGATTTACTATTAATCATTTGTTTGTGCACAATTAAATGGATATACAGATATGATTTGTAAGTGAATAGTTTGTAGGTATTTTCATTTTTAAATGAGTTACAAGTATTGCTATTTAACACTTATAATTCTATTCAGTATTAATCATTTGTTTGCACACAGTGAAGCAGTTACAAGTATTGCTATTTAACACTAATTATTCTATTAAACCTTATTCATTCATTTCCACACAGTCAAATGATCAAACAGCTCTATTTCTAACAGTTCAATTTAGCATAAATTATTTGTTTGTACACAGTTTAAATGTCCAATAGTTTTATTTGACCCATAGATAGGACTATCAGGTTCTACCACTCCAGGTCAGAGTGGACCTGGGAACAACGGCAATGAATGAGTACTCCATATTCTCCAAAGCTCCAAGTCTGGAGCCTCACCATCAGATTGTTTAATGTCATATCCAGGATACTTGTTGTGGTAGTCTTACCCCTCAGCACAGATGCAGTCAGAGTATTCTGGGCTTAGAGTGAGTGAATAATTTTTCTTTTATACTGGGTTAAGATAATTTAAAATATTTTTATTTGTGGGTGGGGTGGAAAGATATTTTCTCTACTTTCCTCTCCTTATTTATAAAACATAAATCATAATTAATTAAAATTAAAAAGTTGCCAAGGTCTATATTTTACTAGCCAATATTTTGTGATTAAAAAAAAAAAAAAAAAAAAAAAAAAAAAAAAAGTAAGTAAGTAAGGTATTTTTATGGAACTTTATGCATTTTTATTAAAGTAGAGAATATTTTTTTAATAACTTGGGGCATTTCTTTTGTCTGCAAAATTTCTAATGCAAATTATCATAAATAAATATAACAGATAAACAATTTTCACACTAAATATTAAAAAATATCTAATTACTTTAAGTTTACTCAAAGAATGTGTATATTAGATTAGATTAGATCCTTTATAATTGTAATTTATTCATTAATTCTATTTTTGGAGAATTTACATAAATATACATACTTTCAAATAATTGGCATAATAATTTGTACATTGAGTGTCTAAACCAGGGCTTCTCAAACTTTATTTGATGAATCTCTTGTAACCAAATTTAATTTCCATTCAATCCCAAATAAAATAATTGAAAATTAAATTAAAAAATAACTAATTTAACTGTATTTAATACAATTTAAGTGAGAAAAGAATCATATATAGAAAACTTCTATTTAAAAATATTAATATACATATACTATATACCTTATATATAAAAAAAGGTCTCAATTTAAATAGGTGTGTGTGTGTTGGTGAGTGTTTAGAGAATCTTCACACACATACACATTATTTGTCTAAATTTTTGAGATGAAGTTTGGTATTTTGTACCATTTAAAATATTCAGACTAGTGTGTTCATTGTTATACTAACAAAATTTCAGTTGATATGTTCTTTGGTTTTTTGGCTAATATGTCCTTCAGCCTTGTTCAGGTGTTTAAATTTAGGTGTTTCATGTCGAACTCAGGAGCCTACACAGAACCTTGAACTGAACCTTTTATTAAATCCACAGGGATAGAAAGTTCTAATTCCATTAACCATGACCAAGTAAAAATGTTAAGTATTCCTTGTTATTTACCTGTAGTCAGGATTGAACCTGCAATCTCCAAATGATTTCACTCAGAAGTACTTTTCAACCAATGCCTTTATCCAAAGTGCTAGTTCAATCCCAGCTACACGTAAAAAACAAGGAATACTTACTACAGCTTAACACTTGTACCCAGTCATGGTTGACGGAATTAGAACAATTTACTACTGTGGATTAAATAAAGGGTTCAGTTAGAGGTTCTGTGTAGGCTCCTGCATTTGACATGAAACACCTGAACAAGGCTGAAGGACATATTAGCCAAAAACTTGTGAGAATAACAATAGAGATGAAGACAATAGTCCGAATATTCTAAATGATACAAATTATCAAGCTTCATTTCAGAAATTTAGACAAATTATACATATGCGAGAGTGTGTATAAGGATCTTTTTCAAATACAAATATATATATATATATATATATTAGATAGATAAGCTTCTTTATATACTTTCTATATAAAAAGGTCTTCAAATACTTAAGAAAAAAAAAACCCCAAAGTGGTTAGTTTTTATCATACAGTAATGGTAAACAAGCTATTTGTACAGATGAACAAACACTTTACACAGTATATGAACTTCTTTTCCCAATCAAATTCTGCAAGAATATTTTTGGAAAGAAAAAAAAAAAAAAAAAAAAAAATTTTTGGAAAGAAAAAAAGAAAAAAAAAGAAAAAAAAAAAAAAAAGTCAACTTACATTCTGTGATGGGACCATTGGATAATGACGACAACGATAGTGAGGATGAATGGGAATTAGCACCAGATGAGTTTTGCAGCTGTGTGGTGTCTCTCACAGCTGACACAGCAAACTTTGCACTAGCAGAGTCCAAAGTGAGATGGGATGAAGAATGGTTGGATGACGATGTGGAATGTTGTTCAGGTGTCTGAAAATTATCAGCCTCAGAAGATTCCAGGCGTTGACGCTGTTTTTGTTGCATTAACAAAATTTCTTCTCTGTGATTCTGAAAGCTTTCAAAGTTAAACTCTATTGTAGATGCACTGTTGGCTGTCGTGGTTGCTGCTGCTGCTGATGCCGTCGTCGTCGTCGTTCCTGCTGTGGATGCAGAACAAGGACTACGGCTCTCCTCCTTGATTTGCTGTCTCCATGTGTAATGTGGACTGAAACAGCAAAAACAATCATTGGCATCTGCTATGACAGACCAAGTACTTCAAACTCAAGTCATCACACAAACAAGTTTCCATTAAACAAAGGAAGAAAAATTTAAAATAAAGTAAAAGTTGTGACACCATTGACCTTAGTGTGTGTGTGCATATATGTGTATAGTTTCAGGTTGACCATAGGTTTAAATGTGTATGTGTGTGTATATGTATATATGTGCAAAGGTGTATCTATGCGGTATGTGACAAGAGAGGAGGAGGAGGAGGAAGTAATTACCCCACCCATCACTACCTGGCTGGCCAGTAGGTCAAGTTGGGTTTGAACAAAGTGACCTGGCCACCTTGAATGAGCATATAAGGATACCCGCAAGAAGGAGAACAAAGAAACAGGAAATGATGAAGTACTTTCTATTTTTTGAGTGAGGTGAAATAAAGGAAAGCCCTGTTCCAGGCAAGGAGAAGTCTCAAGCCTCTGGTGCTAATGTTATGTAGGGAAGGAAGTGAATTGGCAGTGACCAAGAGATATGCGGAAGATATACAGCTGTCAATAGTTCTAAAGATAGCAAAGTTGCAGGCTAGAGTTTGCACCACACACTAAGGAAGGAGGGTAGCATATAGGAAGGGAGATCCCAGAGAGTCACACCCACCCCTCCTGTTGACCAAGAAGTAGTTCAGAAACTTGTTTGTCTTTTTCTTTTTAATTATGACATCATCTTGGGTTTTGTGCCCTTTGATTGGCATCTGCAATAATCACAGCATGGGGTCAAAAACACCATCAATACAGGAGATATGCAAAGCAGCCCCAAGCAGTTCCATCACAATTGGTGTTTTTGACCAGGATCAACTTGTGAAAAATAGTGAAGATGAGAGAGAGAGAGAGAGAAAGAGAGAGAGAGAAACAAGAAAGGAAGCAGCTAACACACAAGGACATCAGGGGAAAAAAAAGTAATCAAAGAGAAAAAAAAGAAAGACAAGAAATAAAACCATAATAGAAAGGAAGAATGGAAAGAACAATGGGGAGTAGGAAGAGAGAGAGAGAGAGAGAGAGAGAGAGAGAGAGAGAGAGAGAGAGAAAAGAAATGAAAAAACATGAGAGTGAAGAAAAAGAAAGAAATTAACTGATATGTATGTTGTTAAGAAAGAAGAAAAAGAAATAGAGGAAGACAGTGCAGGAAATAGAGATTACAGTTTGTGGAAAGGGTTTGAAAAAAAAAAATTTAAAAAAATAAAAATATGATGAACATACAAAGAATTGACATAAAAAAAAAAAAAAAAAAAAAATTTTTTTAAATTATTATTTGAACTTTTTCAAAAAAAAACAAAACGATTGACTATAAGCCTGTAGTTTTAGAATAGTGGTGTTTTGTAGAAATGCATGGAAGTTTTTGTGTTTTGGTTGGAAGGGTGCAAGATAAAATCGGCTCATAAATTTTGACATATGATTACCATGTTGAAAAATCAGTAGATTTTAATTTTATCATTTATGGATTTTGTAATAGTTTTTTTCATAAGTGCTATCTTGAATTTAGATGGTAAAATTTTAGTATTTCAATGATGTGAGACAAAAAAACTTTTTTTTATGCGAGCCATGTGGGAATTTTTTTTTGTTTTTTGCATGGAGCAGGGAAAATTCTTTGAATGAACTTTATCATTGATTTTAATGTATTTTCAAATTTTTTGTTAACTTAATTTTATTTCATGAAGGTGCCATATTAATTCTATTTTGAATTTTGATTTTAGCAATGGAGTAATTTGTTTTAATGTTTTGTTGTAGTAGGGTTGAAAATTATAGTCAAAATAGGGTTTTGTTATGTCGAAAGATAGCCATGGTAAATTTAATTTTGGGAATTAATTTTAATAGGAATTTTTTTTTTCTTCTAAATTAAAATTTTGTGTGATATTGTGGATTCAGGCCAATTTTTTCAGAATCTGTTCACCAAAAAATTTTGATGTATTCTGTTTAGTCAGTGGATGAATGAATTGTGGAAAAAGTTAAAAAAAGGAGCTACAGAGAAGGCCGGCTGATGAACATCCTGATATATAATACACTGATAAAAATCAGATACCCTACAAGATGGGAGATGGTGAAATGGTAGGAACCCTGCTCCATGAAAGAGAATGCGGTGTGATGAATGCAATGTTAGAGAGCTATGGAATAATCGATAATTTAGATACAGTTTTTAAGGTGACAGATGCTGGGAATTTTTTGAGTGTGTCAATTTTCAAGAGCACATGGAAGCTGGATATTCAGACAACGAGAATAAACAGAGTTAAGAATTGAATTTAGAATTGAATAGATCAAAATAGATGTCTTAAACTATGGGAATTTGTAAAGTGATCAGATATGTTACACCTTTGTATGAGAAGCAATTATTTTGGTAGTTTGCTTGATGAGAAAATAGCAAATAGGTGGTGTTCAAGCAGGGGGGGGGTGTTAGAGTATGCGAGTGGAAACAGGTTGGAATTTGGTACATTAAAAATTTTAATAGGGTCTCCTAATATTCTGAATAGACTGATAGCATAGACTTGCTGTGTTTAATCTAATGTTTTTTTCTTTCTTTGGAAATTAGGGACTGATCTTTTTTTAGGGACTGAATTTCAAAAATCTTTTAACTTTTGAATCCCTCCATGAGGTCCCTCCCATCTCAATTGGAAATTCATTCCTTAAGTTTTTTTTAAAAACTATTTAGTTATTTTTTCTTTAATCCTAAATGAAACTTTTTTCTTCTCTGTCACCACTGCCATCCTGGTTCCAATCGTGCTCCTCTGTCAGACCTTGGGTATCTGGTGAGTAGGAAAAAGGGGGTTTAGTTTTTTGTTTTATGACATATCAGCCATTGAGGCCTATTTAATGCCAAATCCTTTTTATATGTATGAAATATGTGATTTCTAAACACATTTTGTAGATAATATTTTAAAATGAGCTCAAGCTCATTCTTTTTTTTTTTTTTGCAAACAGTTAAAAGGTTTCATTTACCTCTATCTAATAGGAATAATTCTATTCAATATCAATCATTTGTTTGCACACAGTTAAATGTTTTCAAGTATTGCTATCTAACACTAACAATTCAATTAAACATCAGTCATTTGCTTACAGACATTTAAATGATCAAACAGTTCTATTTCTAACAATTCAGTTTAGCATAAATACACAGTTAAATTGTGAAAGAGTTCTATCTAACCCTTAAACAGAACCTTATCAGGTGCTACCACTCCAGGCAAAGCAGACCTGGGAGGGATGGCAATGAAGGAGTACTCTGGATTCCCCAAAGCTCCAGCATTACCAAAGCCTGACTATCAGATTGTTTAGTGTCATATGCAGGACATTCAACGAGGGAGTTTTACCACAATGCAGAGATGAAGTTAGTGTATTCTGCAGCCCCAGCCGACTGGGCCAAGGGAAAAGAGGGAGCAAAGCCATGAACGCATAGAGCCAGTGAATAGAGAACAAAGGATTTAAATGGTAAGAGGTGACGCAGACAATGGTTACAAGGTGCTGGATGTTGGAGAAATGGGATTGGAAGATGGTTCCTGAATGCAGACCCAGTTGTCCAATATGTGGCCCTGGGAGGCAGGGGTGTGTTGACCAAGGAAGCATAGTGTCAATTTGTTTATTTTTTGTATTTTTGTTGTAATTTATCAAATAAATGACAAAAATAGTTTGGGGAAGTGTGTAACACCATGAAGCTTTGGTGTGGTAGTTTATAAGGTTAGATGTATGTGAGTGTACATATGTATATAGGTGTATCTATGTGGTATCTGACAAGACAAGAGACAAAGAGTTAATTCACCCATCTACCACTAGCCTGGCTGGCTAGTAGCTCAATGTGGGTTTTAGCAGAGCAACCAAGATACCCGTGGTAAAGAGAACAATAACACCCGCCCCCCCAAAAAAAACAAACAAACAACAACAACAAGCAGTTCCTGTTTCTTGAGTGGGGTGGTATGATCCTAAAAGTACTGGAAGTTTTGACTACTCTGAGGAAAGCAATAAAACTCAGCTCTGTTTCTAGACAAGAAGTTTCAAGTCTCTGGTGTTAATGAAAGGTAGATAACTGAGTTAGCAGTAGCCAGAGAGAAGCAGAAGATACGCAATTGTTAGTGGTCCAGAGATAGCTAAGTGGGAGGCTAGAGTATGCACCACCACATACCAGAGGGGTTGGTTTGGTGTATCAGCCTTTGTAGGTTATTCAATGCTAAATCCTGTTATGATTTGAAAGTGAATAGTTTGTAGGTAACATAATTTTTAAAAATAAGCCAGAGCTCATTTGTTTGCACACAAATGGTTATAAATACTGTTAACATTAGTAATTCTATTAACCTATCAAGTATTCCTAGCTAATACAAACAATTTGCAAACAATTAATAATAATCCTTAGTAAATAATTGAACAGTTCTTTGGAACCCTAATGGGTATTACCACTCCAGATCAAAGTAGATCTGAAAGTAAGTGTAATGAAGGAGTACTCCACATTCTTCCAATTCCAGAACTGGAACTTCACCATCAGATGCAGTTTAATGTTATACCCAGAACATGATTTTAAGTATTGCTATCTAACACTAATAATTCTATTTAATATTAATAATTTGTTTGCATACAGTTTAAATGGTTTCAAGTATTGCTATCTTGGCACAATTAACCCTTAGCCATTGCCTTCTAGCATCTTAAGATAAAATATTGTGGTTACTAGTTTGCCATGAGATAATTTTGAACAATACAGTCAGAATAATCATATAGGAGCTAGGGCTTGACATGACAAGCCAACTAATCAGATTAGGCCTCTCCAACTGCCCATCTAGCTCAGAAGGTAGAGTGTTGCAAGTCATATGACCACTTTGGTTGCCAGGTCACCACCAACAGCTAACACATAGCCTGCAGTGGTTAGCAAACAGTCCTTTGAAAACCTTTTTTTTGTGTGACATTGCCTTGGGCATTGTGTATCTTGATTGGCATCAGCAAAACTATAATGATCAGTGTTGGGGTCAAAACATCATCAATGCAGAAGATGTGTGAGCAACCCTAGGCAGTTGTCAGAGTGTAGGAAAGCTGAAAAGTTCTTGGTTCAAGCAAGAACAACCTTTTTATTTAAAGAAACTTGGGAAACAATGTCCCAAGTGTTTTAAACAGCAAGAAACAGTGGAATACATGTACACATTTCATGACTAAAGTCATTTCTTTCTTTGCTGAGCCAACTTTTCAACACATTTTAGTAACTAGCATAGGACTTAATTCACTGACAGCATTTTTTTGAGATTTCTATTCTTCCATTTTAAATTCAAGCAAAAACTAATTTATTATAGTAAATAAAATGATTTTGTCTTAATTTGCTTAACTCTTTTTTCTCTCTCTTTTTTTTATTAAAAAAAAAAAAAATTCAGTGTTAACATCTTTCTTAAAATTGCATTTTTTATTTGTCTATAATCATTTGTCTGCTCAAAATTATATTATGTATTCCAATCTAATAAAAGTAATTTGCACACATTTGAATGGTTTCAAGTTTTCTTAAGACTAATAATTTATATACAATAAAGTTTCCAATAATTATTCTAATTTAATAATCATTTGTCTGCAGAGTTATATGGTTTCAAGCATTCCTATCTGATCTAATGATTTTTAAACAGATCTATTGACCCATAGATTTGACCCTAATAGGTACCACTCCAGGTTAGAGTGAACCTGGAAGTAATGGCAATGAAGAGGAGACTCCACATTCCTCAGAGTTCTGGAACTGGAACCTTACCACTGGATGCAGTTTAGTATCATATTTAGGATACTAAAATGCTATTTCTTGATGATTGTAGACTCAAAATCTGGAATAGTTGCAATGAAAAGCAATTGAAATCACAACAAACCAAGATGAAAGAAATACAAGTTAAAAAAATTAAATACTTGAAGCATTTTAAGAGAAATTGGCTCAAATCAGTTTTTATGTAATCAAAATATGGATTTCTAAACTATTTAGAATGTAAAATTATAATTTTCTTCACGTAGAAATTTCCAATTTAACCATCTCAAAGACATAAAAAAAATTCTGAAAAAAGATGAATGCTTTTATGAAATACTTACATTTTTCTTTCCCTGATGTATGTGATATATTCACGATGGATACCCGTGGCAGTATTTGAGCTTGACAGATCCAGCTGTTCAAGAATTGCATTTTGTGGAGTAAAAGCTCTATCTACAAGAATTCTGAAAATAAAAATCAGTAAAATGATAATACAAAAATCAAAGCTTATACATAGTACATATAAAAAAATGCTTGAGGTGGTGGGGGTCGTCATTGTAAGTATTATTTTTTTTTTTAATATAAAATATATTTAGAATAGAAGAGGATATAATCCATATATGAACAAGTGCAATGTAAAGTAGATTCTGATCTTGATGTTTCAATCTATTGTTGTAACTACCCACTTTCATCTTCAAGATAAGTACAATTTGAATTTATATATACTCACATAAAGGCTATCTTCAACAACAATTAAGCATGATGTTGAGACACAAATTTATGATTTTAAATTAATATGAATAACTAGTTATCTCCCTTGAAGCCCCAGATTGCTATTTTCAGCCAAATAGGAAGATAGTTTACAAAAATACTTCTTGACCTCAAAAATGAGGTTGGTGTGTGTGGTGGGGGATATTGGTTCTGCCTTCTGACATCACACAGAAATATAATGAAGCTTTTTGGAGAAAGCAGAAGGAAAGAAGCATAATTATTAAAACTCTTTTTGTATTTTGTTAGAATATTCTTTGCTGTATAATCCTTTATTTGTTTTTAATTCATAAATTTCATTTACTGAAGAAAAAATTGTTTTAAATTTTAATGGGCATTAAATTATATTTCAGCCAACAGTTCCTACAAAATACTAAAATATATTGAATCAAGAATGACTTAACCTTTTAAAAGAATTATGAGCTACTGTCGCTAATAGAAAGTTCACCTTTTACTTGAGCTTTCATGAACATGGCATTACCAGTTTAAAAAAAAAAGGAAAGAATCCCATTTCTGGTTTCTTTTCTCCTTACCTTCCACCTCGTCCCACTCGTCTCCTTGCATAACTTATACAATTGTGTGGTGGAGGTAAAGACATAAGTGAAAACCTAAATCTTTTGTCTGTTAAACCACCTTCCTCAGGGCCACACCAAGGCCAGTTTCCTAATCGGCCAACCAATGGCTAAAAGAAAAGATACAGAATACATTTTTAGACAATTTTATCTTCTTGCATTGAATGAAATTATTAAAAAAAAAAATACTAATCAGAAGAAGCATTATTGAAAATTATGAGTTAATCTTTTTTCAATTACTGCTAATTTACTTTTATTTTCAAGAAGTTATTCTATAATAAAATCAGAGAATGATCAAGTTAATGTCTCCAGAATTACAGAAATATTTCATCTGAAAAATGTTAAAATAAATGCATAGAATTCTTAAATAAATTATGCCTTTTAACCTTTTACAATTATTCAACCAGGTATGCAGACTGAAAAATTACTTTGCATCCTTTCCATACCTGAACATTAGGAACAATATGATACTGCAAATTATGAATAATAAAATAGTAGTTTTATTGAACATGGGTACAGCAAACCTCTTTGCCACAGATATTTTACCAAGTGAATAAACTAGAGATAGATCGGTAAGAAATTAAAAAAAAAAAAAAAAAAAAAAAAAAAAAAAAGAAAGAAAGATTCATTTATATCAGGTATGTGCAACCTTTTTCAAGAAGCAGACTGCATGAGATGACTCCTCATTAGGCAGGTTGCTCAACTAAAAAAATTAAGGTAATTTTTTGTTGAATGTACTTAAATCATTTTCACTAAAGAAAACTATAGGCCTTAGAAAAAGGGAAAAGTTGATTTTTTTTTCCTCTTCAATATAAAGATCTTTTCTATCAACAATTGAAGTCTTGGTATAATATTATCACAGATATCAATGTAATTAATACATGCTACTGCCATGATACATTAGAAAATAATTGAAAAGGTGGTGGTGAAAACTTGGAAAAATCAATGTATTCAATATGAAAATATGATTTGTATGTTGAAGGAAAAACTGAATATTTAGAGAGAATGTGTGAGTGAACAAGTGAGAACAAAACAAGCAAAATTTTAAGAAAATGTTATTTCCCTTGAGAAGTTAGGCAGCCCATTTAGGAAGTACCATGGGTCACAGTTGGCCCAGGAATATGTTCCTAATAAATTCAAACAAGCCTATTCTTATAAATGTGAATATCTATCAACAATAATTTGCTAGAAATTGTTTGACCAAACAAACATCTGCTTTGTATTCTTGATGTTAGACCAATATTTTGGGATGATTTATTCTTCAGTCTAAGTTGAAGAATGGAGCATTCAAAACTCTATAAACAAAACCAAGAATAAAAAGAAATTCAATTGCCTGAATAGTTTCTGGAATATTAATGGCTCTTCTCAAAATCATAGAAAAAAAAAAAGAATTTGTATTGAGATTTTACTTAAACCTAATGTAATCAATGATTCACAAATAGAAGAAAGAATCAATTATTTATGGTTGTTATAAAATAGAAGAGTAAATGAAGTTTTTCTCTTACTGCATAATAATTGCAATGCTTTTTCCTTCTAAATGCAAACTGTCCATCAGGATCATTTTCATCTTCATGATCTGATGGTGACATGCCCTGTGAGAAAGAGAGAAAAAAAAAAAAAAAAAAAAAAAGAAGGTTTAATAGCAAATGTTTTCTGTTAATAGGATGCAAAAATATATACAGACTGAAGGATTAACAAAATACATAAAAATACAAGTAAATTAGGTATTTTAAAATCACTTTTGCATTTCAAGGAGAAAATTTTTTTTTTTTACAAATTAACTTACAAGCTACCATATATTCCTACATCTAAGACACATAGTTTATAAAAGTAAGAAACTACCTCTCACTGCAACCCCTCCAAGCTCCATAGCTGTTGTTTTACTAAGTGATATTGGCATTGAGTTATTTTAATACTAAATATCTGTCTTATATGCCAGGAATTATAGTAATTAGTTTTTGTTTCCAACTTTTTCACTTCCAAAAATAATGCCAATTGACAGTTTACAATTATAGAAGACTCATTGATTGATTTCAATGGCATACCAACTCATCTAGGGTTATTTTATGCCTACAAGTTAGGGAATTGAGAACATTGTACACACATATTTATATGTTTTGTGCAACTGTTTCTTAAAGAGTTTTTTTCTTTTTATCTGCATACAGTTCTATTGAATATGGGTAACTTTTTTAAACCGATCTATCTGAACCCTAACAGATACAATCATTCCAGGTCACAGTGAATCTGGGAGTAATGGTAATGAAGATGTGTACTCCACACTATAGAATTTAAGCCTCATCATCAGATTCAGTTTAGTGTCATATTCAGCCACCCCACACTCCAAAGCATGGGGTTGGGGTGATTAGATCTTACCCGTTTGCAGAGAATACAATCAGTGTATTCTAAGCTATACTAACAGGACGATACTCATTATTTAAACGCTCTTGAGGATTTAAAGGTGTTGTTATAATGGAAGAAAAAAGTATAAAAAACAAATTACTTTTCATTACCCTATTGTCTCATAGACAGGTATGTGAATTGTACAATGTAGAAGATCCAACATTATATTTGGCAGTTAACTCATTTCAGCTAATAATTATTTGTTTTAATTATTTCAAGGTTATTAATTAATAAGGCTTTTTTGAATTTCTTTTCAAATTTCTGTATGACTTTAGGCAGCATTATTTTAAGAGATTACTAATCTTAGATTCTGAAATTTTCATGTGCTGTTGTTGCAAACTAATTTCTACCAATAATCTTTCAAGAATAGAAAAATAAACATGCTATTAAAACCTATGTGCAATTAAATAATGCTGTTAAAATGAGAGTTAAAGTGATTAATATCTTTATTTTCAACTTATTTCATATAAAACCTTTAAAAAGGAGCCTCAATTAGTGTAATGGTGAGAGAGCTAGGCTGATAGACCATTGTAAGGGTTTGATTCTTAGCAGGTGCCTACATACTTCTGGCTTTGAGCCAAACTAAGCTAAACTTAGAACTAAATCTATAAAGTCTTTTAATATCTTATTTCAGGTTATGTCATACCTAAATCAGGTTAATCACATCAATCCAAGTCAATTTTTATGTTATTGCTTTTGACATGTATAATTGTAAAATACTGTGGAAATAATTTGTACCTTTCAAAGTTTGATGCATAATGGTAAACATTTGATCATAACTTACAAACATTATCAACTGAGAAAGGCTATCATACACCAAAACTTTTCTAAAAGCACTTCTTTAAAAGAAAAGGAAAGTAGTCAGTTGGCTCATGAGTATCTATCATAGTCCCAGATTTTACCTAATTGGCTCATGGATTACCATAATGAATGTAAACATTGGAAAAGGTTCTAGTTGCAATGTTTAGAAAGTAATAAGAAAAGAATAATGAATAAAAGGTCTACAAGTACTTACAGGTGAAAGCCCTTCCTCATCAGAACTATACATGTCGGTTTGTAGAGAATCAACATCATTGAAATGAGTTGTTTGGCTACTATTGAGACTAGCGCCTTGTTGCTGAGCAATTTGTCGGTGTTTCCTTTTCCGATAAATACGCTTTTTGTTGTTCTGTAATGATTCCTCCTAAACAGAAACAAAAATCTTTTTAAACAGATAATTTTTGACAAGACCAATTAAAATTTTTTTACAAAGAGCATAAAGAATTAAAAAAAAAAAGGAAGCACTAAGAATTTGTTTCAACTTCATCTGTAATTTGTTCAGATTGACCAAAATAATAATAAAAAAAAAAAAAAAGAAAAAAAAAGAAAAAAAAAAAAAAGAATATCCAACTTGCATTCCATTCACCAATTCTTTTAAGGTAATCAAATAAAAAGCACAAATCAATTATTACAGATTTGGGTAAAACTGAACTCAAAATGGTGATGGCTACTAAAAGGGAAAAAAAGGAATGTGAAGCTTTTTGCTAGAGTAAAAAGCAAATTGCTTACTCCATTGACACCATCAGCCCATTCTCCTTGCCTAGCCACTCCATAGGGAGAAATGTAGGATGGTCTGGAATGCTTCTGAGCTTCTGCATCAGCTAAAAGCTGACCATGGAAGTCTTCCAACTGATATCTGTGGAAAAAGACAAAAAAAAGACAGTCATGCAACTATGACCATCTGCAATGCTGAAACATCTATTACAAGATTTCCAGGTTTATGTTGACAAAAATATACACAGAAACTCAACAAATATAAAAAAATGCAGAGGGAATAAGTTTGTTTCTTTTGATTAGCCTACAGATTTTAGCTAATTGGCTCATGGATTACTATAATAAAAAGTCAATTTTTATGTTATTGCTTTTGACATGTATAATTGTAAAATACTGTGGAAATAATTTGCATACAGACAGGATTTTATTCATGTAAAGTTGACCATGAATGTATCCATCCTGCTTTTTATTGCAGCAATAAATACAGATATAATGCCAAATTTTTGAGAGGATTATTAGTAAATGCTGTTTAGAGGTTAATGCTTATGGTTTCCTGGTGGCCATTGTTTTTTCTACAAAAGTAAACATAAGAACACACTTTTTTTTTAAAGTCTTGACTTTCTGGATACTGCAGAGAGGGAGAAAAAGTTACTGCTGGTGGTGGTGGTGGGGTAATAATTTTAATTTCTGGATGTATGTTTACTCTTTATGCTTAAACATGGGATAAAAATTCATTTTAGCTAAACTGATGGGCATAAAATAAGGGCCCAATTCAGCATTATACTTACATTGTAAATTGAACTCCTTGCTAAAGACTTTAAAAGTTTTGAAAATTTCCAAGACTGTTACATAAAAATACGCTTCAGGGTTCCATTGAATAACAATAGAAAAAAATTCATGGCTTCAACTAGCTATGCTGGAGTTATGGACAGACAGAAAAGAAGATATTAAGTAAATTATAGTAAGATAACATTTTGGGGTTTTTGGTTATTTTTTTTTAAAATTCTCATAATGAAGAGGTTATAAAATGACTCAATAGTGACATTAGAAAAGAATTACTATTCACAAGCTGAAGCAAAAATATTGTACCAAAACCTGTTAAAAGATCTATTGGCTGTAATGAGTAAATGATATCAAGATTACAATAGAGAAGGTTCAATTGCCTGGATTGTTAGCAACTCTTCTCTAAAGTTACAGACAACATAAAAAAAAAGTTTTGAAAATGAAACTGTAATTCATACCGTTTCTCTAAAATTTCAATTGTTAATTGTAGCATTTCCTTTTTCGTTTTTTCTCGCCTTTTTATCATTTCAAGCAATGTCCTGGAAAAAGAAAAAAAGAAGATGATATTAAATCATGTATAAATGAAAAAAGTATGAACTAAGAATTAAAATGAATTTGCCAAAAAGAACATTTGACCAAGTTAAAAGTGCAGCAAGAGTAACCCAAACTTTTTAGACCTTATTTTTCCATTGCATCTATCATTGGGAATAAGGAAAGTTTTGGTAAATGAGACAAAGCCTGGCCTGTTTACCAACATTTTTCTTGATACCTGCACCAGAAAAATATGGTCTAAAAATGTTTAACTTCAGGTTACTCTTACAGCACTTTTAACCTGGACAAACTTGCCTCAAAAAGGAAATATACCGAATTAAGTCCCCTTAGAGAGTGACTAGTCTCAACACTCCATCCATTTACAACAAAGGTTTTGCATTTTACAATGATGAATTTTAGAATTTTATATATAACTAAAAAAGAACCCACCATATCTTTTCATAACTGTAAAAACGAATTATGTGCAAAATTTAGCATGGGGAGAGGAAAAAAGTGACACGTTTTTTTAACACTTCAATTAAGATAGTTGTTCTTGAGGAAAAAACATGAATCCAGCAACGGGTGAATAGTAGGGTGGCTTAGTCTCTTTAGCCTTGGTATAGTAACTAGCTGTACTTTGCTTAAAAATTGACCTGCTGGAGGGTTTAAGTAAATATATACTTGGTCTTCACACAGTAATATATTTAATTAGTGGCTGGAATTAAGTTGTTGCTGCTCTTAGCAAGTTTAGTAAATGTTCATTAGTGAAATGCTTTTTTTTAAAACTTGATGTTTGTTATGCCAGAAAATCCACCTTTTAAAGTGTATATAAGTCAACCTTGGTTATGGAATTATTTCACAGCCTTTGAGTTAGAGAGACCTGCTTTAAAACTATTGAAAATAGTAAGTCATGTGTTTTTGTGTATCAAGATTGGTTGGTTGGTCAGTGTTATGGTATGTCATCTCTTGTTGGGTTATTTTATGCCAAGTTCAGTCTTTTTCTTTTATTTTTTGCAATTACAGGTCTCAAGTAAGTATTCCTATCTAATGATAATCATTTGTTTGAAAACAGTTATATGGTTTCAAGCATTCATGTTAGGAGGCATTTATAATGTAATGATTATTGTTGATGTGCACCAGAACTCCAGTCTCACCACAAGATGTTGTTTAGTGTCATAGTCAGGACTCATTTTCTGGAGTGGAGTCCTACTCCTTTGCAGAGGATGCACTCAGGGTATTATTCTAGGCCCTGCTGATAGGGTGCTTTGTGTATCAAGTCCACAGAATTGTAAAACAGATGCTTTTGTATAACACAGCAAAGACAACTTTTATTTGAAGAGTGTAAAACAACCAGAGTTTACTTTTCAAGCCATGGGACTGACGAACATCAAAACCACAAGCGTTACTACAGCATTTGACTCAATATTAGGAAACATGCCTGAATTAAGCTTTCTTAGATCATCACCCATCTCTACAGCTTTTAAAAAAGCAACAATTGTTTTAAATAGATTACAGCAAAAACAATAAGAGATAGCAAAAACCCATGTTGAAGATGATTTAGAACAACTATTAAAATATTACAAGGAAAAGTCTTAACATTTATATTCAGCAGTATCTACCATAGACATGATAAGCATGTTTGCTTTTGTAAGATACCTTTAGTGAGCTGGATCCTCACTGGGTTCTCTATGATTATAGTCTTGTGACATAGATAATTTAAACAATCATCTATATTTATGTTTGTTACTTTTGGCTACATTGGGATGAACCATGTGTTGGTTAGTGAGGCTCAAAATTATACAACCATTTAAAATATTGATTTGATAGTAGAAAAAAGTGCTACCTTAAATTTTAAAATAAAAAAAGTGTGGATAACCTTATTCTAAAATTTAAGGGTTTTTTTTGTTTTTTTTTTTGTTTTTCATTATAGCTTTTAAAGTGACATAATTTGAAACATTAATAATTGAAAGGTTAAACTTATATTTTTAATGCATTGAAAGTATTATTTACTTCAAATAGGTAAGGTACTGTGAGAGATAATATGAGAAATAAACAGAAAAATATTATCAATGTATTTATACTTACACAGCCCTATAAAGATCTCGTCGTAATTTTAACATTTTTTCATATGATGCTTCATCATTTTTCCGATTCTAAAATGAAACAAAAGAATCATTTGTTAAAACAGCGAATAAAAATAATTCATTACTTTATTGGCAGAGATTTAAATTAGTCTTCAATTAATATTAATCAAGTTAAATATTGTTCCAAGAAATAATCAGAAGCAAAGATTTTTTTTTTTCACTTAGCACTTTTATCAAGTCACAAGCAAGTAATTTGGGGGGAAAAAATAAATAAAAATCATAATATTTACATATCTATAAAGAAATATTTTTCAAGGTTCAGAATTGTAAAATTTGTTCTATAAAGAAACATGGAGAAAATATCAGCAAAATAGAGAAAAAATTGAAAAGTTGGCAAATATTGTCAGGGTTGATTGGCAAAAGGAGGTTGATTTGCAGATAGTGCTGGTGTAGATTGACAAAAGAGTGACAAAGCTGATCTTAAACTTACTTTTCGAGTTTGCATTTTTTCTGTTCTTCGCCTGAAAGCCACATAAGGATTATTGGTTGTCGACCCATCTCTCTTCTCAGTTTTCACTTGAAGGATCAATGGATGCTGCTGTAAACACAATAACAAATTCTTTGAAGTCAGACTAGAAAACCTTTGTTATTAGCATAAAAAAAACAAAAAAAGTTGGAAAAGTCTTGACTCTTAGACAAAATTCTAGACAATAAACTGACATTTGCATCGAAAATTATTTGAGAGTAGTTGCTATAGTTATACAGTTTATATTTGATTTTTTTTGGATGAGATTATATAAATAAAAATTTAGCAAATATAACGTGGTTCCTTTTTAATAATTTTGAATTTTCTTTCAGAATATAAATCAAAAGAGATTTATTTTACTGTCTCATAACAACTGTTACATTTAGTTTATGAAATACATATGAAAATGTAATCACTATTATGAGACAAAGGTAGTAACAAAAAATACAATGCGTATCCCATAATAGTGATTACATTTGCATACATATTTCATACACAACTATTATGGGACAGAAGTAGTATTTATTAATACATTAAAAGTTTTTTCTCTAAAGTACCATAAAATTATGTTGTTGATAAATGCCTTTAATTATAATAGATTGATTTCATTTTCCATTCAAATTAAAATTTATATTAAGATAAATAAATGATTTTAATGGTCTGTCAACCCATCTCAGGTTATTTTATGCCTAAATGATAGAGAATTGTGTTTACTGTACATTTATATTAACATATTTTGTATAAGTATTTACTTAATCCCTTTGCTACAGGCAGGATATGATATACGGTGAATTTTTTAAGCAGAGTACAGCTGGTTTCAAAGTTGTCCTTCTCGTAGATAGGTTGCAACGCTAAGGCTAAAGAACTCAGTCTGCACTTCTATTTATCCATAGCTACGGGAGAAGAGATTAATTCATGTCTTTTCTCAAAGGCATTAGTGTGAAAGTGAAATGCAAACAACCTCATCAAATATTTGAACTTGGGACAACAGGCTCATTTCTCATCACCTTATTTGCCCATCTCTCTGTAATAGAATATGCTGATAAGGTATATAAGATGTGACACTAGGTTAATATTTAAGCAGAGTAAAGCTGGTTTGAATTCAGAGCTATTCTTCTCCTAGACCAGTTGCTGCACCAAAGCTAAAATCTCAAATTTGCTCAATTCTTTATTTATGCCTTTCCCAAGGGTATTAGTGCCAAGTGAAATTCAAACAGTTTCATCCAAAATTTAAATGTGGGTTACAGATTTTATTTCTTATGATGACAAGCATCATGTTACGCTTGCCTCCAATATGCTGGTGATGTAGAAAAGTCACACACATTCATATATACAGATAATAATATCAAGAACAATTTCACTTACAGTGCGCAACCTCTTATTCAACCAGTAATCATATACAGCAATTATCAGGTCATCATCTTCTTTTAATAGCAATTTGGCTTCTTGAAGTGTAACCACCTAGAGGAAAGAAAAAAACAAAACACATATACAATTTAAAAACTTTAAAGAATATTCCTTATAACAGAGTAACACAATTTTCCACTGAAATTTAAATTCAATACAAAAAATATTTCACTTTCAATTAAGAGGGCGAGTCATAGGTTTTGCAATATTTTGGGACATACTAGTTTGTAGAATTTATATCATGTGACTAAAGTTCAAGCTGTGGAATATACCCACTGTAGTTGGTAATATGATGGTAGTTGGTGAGTTGACATGTTATGCATTGCTTCATTCTGTGTTATTTGAAAGCTACACAGCTGAGCATGTAAAGTAGCTAATTTGGAAACTTATGCTTAAGTTTGAACTGAGGGCATGATGCCACAGAAGCAACCAAAAATATTTGTTGGCAAAAGGTGAAAGTACAACTGATGACAGTATCATAATCAAAAGGTTCAAGAAATTTTGCTCAGGTTGCAAGAAGTAAGCCTAAAACCTTGGATTCTGGCGTCATGCTCCTAGTCATAGACGCAAATCTAACACTGGACTGTGAGCTTGACATTTCACAGTCCAGTGTGGTTTGTACTCTTCACAACCTTGGCAAAAGCATCTAGAGTTGTCAAACTGTGCCCCACATTTCCAAAATATTGCAAATCTTTTTTATTCATCCAAGTATTTTCTTATTGTCCTAAAAATGCATTTCCATAAGGGACCAGTTCTTTTGTTCAATAATCTTTTTTTTTCTTTAATTCAGTTAGAATATTCAATAAAAATGCTCTTTATATTGTCTATAACTTTGACAAGTCATAAACATTCCAAATTTTGTCTGAACAATTGAAATCATTCTTAGTGTTCCTGATATTGGTAACCCTATTTACCAACCCCTCCGCTCGGACAGGATATGACACAAGGTCAATTTTTAAGTAGAGTTTAACAGGTTTGAATTCAGAGTTTTCCTTCTCCTAGACTAGTTGCCTTTCTAAGGCTGAAGAACCTAGTCTGCCCTACTATTTACCCATAGCTGGAGGGAGAATTATTGGATTCATACCTTTCCCAAGGGTATTAGCTCTATGTGAAATGCAATCAGTCTCGTCCAGGATTTGAACTCGTGTTGCTGTGTCCATTCCCTATGACGATAACCATTATTACAGCACGGGCACCTCCTGATATTGGTAACAGGGCTGCAGAGTTAATACTTGAAACCTTGTAACTGACCCCTTTATACATTAATATGAAAAAGGAATACACAAATTATCTATTTTCTATATTGATGGAAAACATTAAAGGTATTTCATCCGTGACATTTTTATATGGGGTACAGTTCTTTATAAGATAAACATCCTAAAATACAACACTTTGAAATTTACAAATATAGTCGATTGATTATAACAGCATATCAATCTGTCTTGGATTATTTTATGCTTAGAAGCTAGGGAATTGCATTCATTATATGTTTATATTTTCATTTTTTTGTGTAGTTGTTCCATAAGAGTTTTTTTTTTTTTTTTTTTCCAGAAAAAAAAAAAAAAAAAAAAAAAAAAGACATCAAGTATCCCTATCAAGTACAAACAATTTGAACACAATTGTATGGTTTCAAGTATTCCAATCTAATACTAATAATTATATGGTTTCAAGTAATTATTTCTATTTAATAATAGTCATTTGTTTGCATACATTTGTATTGATTCAAGTAATTAATAATAATCTTTAGCAAACAATTATAGCTTCAAGTAGCAATTCTAAATACAAATAATTTACAGTTATATGGTATTAAGTATTCCTATCTAATATGAATAATTTTCAATCATCTATTTGAGGGGATTCATGCAACAAATAGGTACTACTACACCATAGCAAAGTGAACCTGGTATTAATGGCAATGAAGAGGTACTTCACACTCTACAGATCTCTAGAACTGGAGCTTCACCATCAGATGCAGTAAAATGTCATAACTAGGACATCCCCTTTTGAGGGGAAAGGTATCTTAACCCCCTGTGGAGGAGAAAGCATATTTTCAACCCCACCAACAGGGTTTGAAATTTGCAAAGAACTTGAAATTAAAATAAACCCTCAAAGTTTGGTTTCTTTATTTAATGGTATATCAACCTTTGTGAGTTATTCAATGCCAATGCCATCCTTGTTGAAGTTGGGAGAATAAGGGAGTTCATATCTTTCCCAAGAGTATTATTCTGAAAGTGAACACAATAGCATAACTGAACAACAAACTTCCTTAGTCCAGCACATTAGCTATTACACCATAGGAACTTCCTCTATCCTGAAAGAATAAGCTTCAAAAATAGGTTAATCAGTTGTGAAGTAGTAAATTATTACTGTTTGAATTAGGAACTAGAGTCAATACATTTTTGATAGACTCTAATCACTCAAGAATTCCTTCCAGTTCTGACTTGTCGGAGCTGGAAATTCTGAAAACTCTGGAAACACATGACAAATCGGCCAATCCATTTTTCAGCCATTGCAAGATGCATTATTTTGTTTTTTCGTTTTTTTTTAAAACAAGACTTTAAAGTAGTTGAGAATAATAAACATCTTTCACCACTATATATAATATCTTCTATAAGTTGACCATTATATACAAAGATTTTTTAAGAATTATCAAAACTTTGTATGGACAATCTATGTATAGAAGTATCTTATAACAATCTGGTATGGTTTGGTTTATTTGTTTAATGGCACATCAACTCCTCACAGATCATCTAATGCTGAAATTTGATTCATTTGTAGATGTTTAATTGTAATCATAACTATATTTTCAATGTTCTATTTCATTTTTTTTCTCTTTTTTTTCTTTTCAAATAGTACTTTCATCTAAAATCATTAGTTAGAACACAGTTATATGATATCAGGTATTCCTATGTAATACAAATAATTTGCACACAGTTGTATGATTTCAAGTATTCCTATCTAATGCTAATAATTTATGCACAATTATATGGTGTAAAGTAACTATTCCTATTTTATAATGATTAATTTATTGTACAGTTATGATTTCAAGTATTCCTATCAAATACAAATAATTTTCAAACAGATATACTTGATCTTTAAATGGGACCCTAACAGTTACCACCACTGTAAGTGAGAATGGACCAGGGAGCTATGGCAATAAAGGGGTACTCTACACTCCTCAAAACTGGAGTCTCACCATCTGATGTATTTTAGGATCATATAGGGTATATAACAATCTTGATTTTGTATGTATGTTATCATACTACAACATATCAAGTTTTTGGGTTAATTTTTTTTTTTTTTTTTTTGTTTAATGGCAAATCAATCTTTGTGTAGAAGAACAGACTATTTAGTGCATAGCAGAGTGAATAAGGGGCTTCATACATTTCTCCAAGGGTATTAATCTGAAAGTGAATGTAATAGCATGATTGGAGGCTACAGTTCAGCATTTTAGCCATGGGGATTTCCCCCGTCAAAATTTTTGTATGCATAATAGTGTTAAAATGCATTAACTTAAATAGGACACTTTTCAATCCAATGTGCAATTTGATAGTGTGATGTCAGCAATCATGCCTACCACAATCATATCATAATTTCTAAGATGATAACTATTAAATGCTAATTAGAGAATACTTCATCTTATTTACAATTAATTATGATATAAATTATATAAGATATAAGTTTATACTAACTGACCTGCCAACGATGGCCTTTAAGTAAGTATCAATAAAGCAGTTAATAAAAACTTGTTACATATAAACTTATAATAGAGAAATAATCCATTTTTGCCAAGATAAAAGACTTATCCTGTAATATGGTTTAGTCATGAGGTGTTACTCATGTAGTGTGTCTTGAGCAGGAATAGTCTGGCAGAACCCATTCTTCTCTAGGTCTGGTTTTGAATTTAGAGTTTCCCTTCTCCTAGGCTGGTTATCATACTAAGGTTAAAGAGCCCAGTCCATTCTACTATTTACCCATAGATGGAGGGAGAATAGTTAGATTCATACCTTTGCCAAGGGTATTAGGGGTATGAGAAATGCAAACTTGATCCAGGATTTGAATTTGAGTAGTTGAGTGCACTTCCTATGATGATAACCATTATGCCTTGAGTGCCCCATTAGTTTAGATACAGAAACATTAAATTGACAATAGGAATTTTGAAAATGCTTTTCTGCTAGAAAAACAGCAATTTTTTAAAAAATGCATCTTTAAATCCAACTTTTGAAACATTGCGTTACTTCCTTCTAGTAGAATAGATATATTAAAACCTACTTTTACAATTACATGTTTTAAGGATAAAGTAAAAAAAAAAAAAAAAAAAAAAAAAAAAGTACCTGTTGACCACTGCCTTTTTCCAACCGATCCAACATTTCTTCAAATTTCAAGGGTGTAATTTCCATTTTCTTTGCTTGCTCATTTAACCAGGCTTCATCCTCACTATCCATATCATAGTCAGGTATTTCCTGTTCCATATTGAAAGCTAGAGAAAAAAATATACAATGATATTTTAAAATTACATGTTCAGATGAAAAAAAAAACAAAAAACCAAAAAAAAACACCCAAAAAACACACAGCTGACTTGACAAAAATTCAAACTTGTATTTTTGAGGATTCAATATATGAAAGTGAAATAATTTAGATGAAATCAAAAGATACCCAAGAAATTTATTTTGAAGATTTCTAAATAAATGTATCTGGGTAAGTAAGAGTCTAGAAACATTTTTAAAATTCTATTTTAAAGCTTTAAAGATGAATTCTATAATAGACTTGAGAATTATAAGAATAAATAAAAGCTTAGACATTACAAGTATGGAAAGAACATAGTGCAATGATTTGTTTTGTTTGCAATTTTATGGATAACTTTTCATTATAATTCTTAGTATAAGAAGTTGTCTAAAGTTTTGCAATGTACTGCTACATTCTGGTTTGCAGCAGTTATTTTATGTGAATGAAGCAGTCAAAGTAGTGGAAAGTACCTGTAGTAGTTACTGTGCTGACACTATGTATTGCCTCACTCCATGTGTGATTTAAAAGTCACACAGATGAATGGGAAATGTAGTCTAATTTGGGAACATATGCTTCACAAGTTCAAACTGGCCCATAATGCTGTGGAACCAACCACAAACATTTGTTGTGCTAAAAGGTACATTAACCAGATGATTTAAGGAATTCTGCAAGGGTTGGAGGAACCTTGATGTAGGTCAAGAAAGCCCAAGACCTTGGATTCCAAGGTTGTGCTCCAAACCATAAAGGCAAATCCAGTGAATAGCACTCAGAATTTCAGGTGAGCTTGGCATTTCAGTCCAGGGTGGTTTGTCATCTTCACAAATTTGACAAAAGCATCCAGCGCTGCTAAATTGAGCCTCATGTTACCAAAATCTTCTAAAACTCACCTCAATATTTCTAGTCATTTTTTGGCAACTCATCACCAAAAGAATTACAATCAAATTAGAATAGACAAATGTATTAGCTAAGTAAAATTTTAGATGAAAAAGAAAAAGAGAAAAAAAAGAAAAGAAAAAAAAGAAAAAAAAAGAGAAATTTACCTGACATAATTGACAATGTTAGATAGATTTTTGCATATTTTAATTAAGAAAATGTTATTTTACTACTTATGTCCCATAACAGTTGTTGCATTTAATGTGAAATTTATATGCGAAAGTATCAACTATTGTGGAACAGGTTTTCTTTTACTGTTTTTGTAATGGAAGGTTATGAGAAGGGGGAGTGTTAAAGAGTAATTTTTCTTCATTATATATGTTTAAGGAGTCATGTCTTTAGTTTTGTAACTCAGAAAAGAGCTGTCATTGAACATTAAAATTGTGCAACCACTTTAATAGGGAAAAAAAAGTACAAAATTTAGTTTTTGATTTTTTACTGATTAAATTATATGATTCAATTAAAAACCAATTGATTTGTGGAACTCTTCTGTTTTTCATAAGTAAGTATAAAGGGAGAGGAAAGACATTTTAGTTCTTAATGCCTGCCATGTTTGTTTAAATATCACACGGATTCTATTGGTGAAATTTGAATTTAATGTTTTTTCAAAAATTATTTTGTAATTCAGTACTAATGGCAAAAAATCCCTTCTTTTTTTGGAGGACAAAAAAAGTTTAAAATCAAGTAGTACCTTTTTTAAAGAAGTATTTTAACAAAAAAAAAAAAATTGTAATATTACATTTTTAATTCTTAGTTTTAATTTATTGTATCTACCTATAATGTAACATTTTTAAAGAGTTAAAAAAACAAAAAAAAAAACACTATAGAATTAACAAAGACTTTTCATTTGAATTAATACATGAAATTTTCAGAGAAATAAGGAGACATCTTTAATTCTTAGCTTCTTTTTATTGTTACATTTTAATAGGGTAAAAAAAGCAATAAATTAAATCAAAAAACTATGTTTCAAACCTCTCAGAAGTTTAGGGTTACATTTTTAAAAAAAATAATACTTCAAATAATATATATATATATATATATATATATATATATATATAAAAAGTAAAAGAATACTGTAATACATGAATTCTTAGATTGTTTTAAGTTTTTAGAGCCTAAATAAAAATTTGAATTAAAACTATGCTATCTTTTCAAAAATTAACTAAAAGTTGTTCTGTAACTGAGCACTAATTTGTAAAAAGAAAATTTATTCGGGGGGAACAAAACAAAAAAACAAAACAAAACAAAACTTTTCAACTACAAATAAAGACTTTTTATTCTTAGCTTACTCCTCTCTCTTGCTTTTCTCTCTCACTCACTAGTGTTCCTAAAAATCCTTTTAATCCGGTCATGGGCTAGGTACTTCTGCAAGCATCATATAAAACTAAGGTTACATGATTATAAAGCTTTTTGCAGTACTGAGAAATTTTAGGGATTCTTAAGTTAAAAGGGAAGAAATATACAATTGGAAAATTAAGCGTGTTCCAATCAAATGTTGAAAATATTTTCCTCTAATCAATGTGAAAACAATAAAAATTCAATGTCCACAATGCTAATATTTTCTGAGGTACTACTTTGTGCGAGTAAAATCTGCTTAAAAAAATCAATTTTCTCCATAATTTCATGTGCAATGATTAAAAAAATAATTATCTTTGCTCAGAGAAAACAATCTACTGATAAAATAAATGTTACAAATAAAGTTTTTTTAATACTATGACTACTGTGGATTTTACAAGTATATAAAAGCTGAGTTAATAAAGACAGCATAGATGGATGATTTGGATTTTGCAAGAAAATAAATAATAATGAGTAAAATGTCAAAGTGGAAAGGAACAATTTTTGTGAAATGAACATATTTCAATAAACTTAAATACACAGAAAGGTGGAAGTGACATTTTCATTACTAATTATCGACACCAAGTGGTAAAAAAGTTGGTACCATATATACTCATGTATCACAACTTTCTGAGACCAACATTTTAGCCTAATATTAAGGGGTCAACATTATACAAAAGATACAAACTCTGTGAGTGTAAATAGGCCTAAGCTAACAGGTAGACCTACAATTTCTAGCTGCAAAAGTCAACAAATAGACCTGGATAATATTGGATGATACTCAAGTATACATGGTAAGTTTTGTGTAATTAAGTAAAGTTGGCAACGATAGACAAGGGTGACCCGAAGGCTCCTTTTCGATAGCTACTACACCAAGGTGTAGTGGAGGGTGCTACTCCTTTCCCAGGATTGACCCACTTTACCCTTGATCCATACCTTATAATGCTGAGTGTTAAGCAAGGAGGCATCAAGTACCATTTTTTGAGTCTTTGGTATGACTCGGCCTGGGATTGAACTCAGGTCTCGCAGGCCATTGGCAAATAAAATACAGGAATTTAGCTGATTGACACAAATTTTGTACCCAAATGGAAAAATAGATTATTATATTTATAAACAAAATTTTTCTTCATCCTATAGTCTATTTTATCTAATAGGACAAAAATCATTTGGCTTATATTTTATTTTTACCGTCAAATCTTCAAGTTCTTTCATTCCCTTTATAAACTTACAACTAAAAACATTAAACAGATCAATAGACATCACTTTTATCCTATATCTTTACCAAATACAATGCTTAAAACTAAGAAATACAACCAATGTTTCTTTAATTGATATATAATAAATGATTTGCTCATCAAGATTTTTGTGATGATAATATGAATATTTTCACTATACTACCTTTCAGTCAATTTTTTTTTAAGTATATAATTTTTCAAGTGTTATTTTCATTGATAGCTATTTGATCTTAGCAGAATTTGTTTTTAATAAATTTAATGAAATGACATGAACTGTGACCAATACAATTGTGTATCTGATGCAGTTACATTCACAATATAATTTAATGAAAACAAACAACTTCTGAATGATAGAAGCAAATTGTGCAGTAGCTCAATGTAAGGCATTATCCCATTGACTGTATTGACCAATTCAATGTTAATGTATAGAAACATTGCTAGAATGCCCAACTGTAGTGTAAGATTGTGTAAAAGTCATTTTACAAAATATAAGTAACAGTGAGTGCCTTTATAGTTTTCATGCCATTCTACTACGATATACAATTGCTGATCAACTTATGTTTTTTTTTTTAATTTAAATAACTAATTGATTTGTTTGAACATACCCTCTATTTTGCAAATTTTCAGGAAATAATTTGTCCAATCTACAAGGATTAAAAAAAAAAATAAATAAATAAAAATAAATAAATAAAAAATCATCTGCCTACAAAAGGGTTCACATGTTACACTTTCAGAGTCTATTTGCTAAATACTTTTATTCCTTGTGTAAACTCACAATTCATAAAACATTAAACAGATAAAAAATCAACACTTTAAGAATCAAATATGAATTAAAATTGTATGAAAAATCTTTACTTAAAAAAAGGAGAATCTGTCTTTACATTTTTTTCTTTTAAAATTAAAACTATCTATTACTATCATTCATTATCATTTAAAACTATTAGGAAAAAATAACTTTTCCCCTAAATGGTTATCATTATTTCCTAATAGTTTTTCTTGGGTTGAATATATATATATATATATATCTCCTTTAACTGGACATAAAGTTTCATATATATATATATATATATATATATATATATATATATATGAAACTATGTCCCATTAAAGGAATACTAATCCAATACAATGTCAACCTATGTATTTTAGACATTCTTGATGGAGAGTCCTGATGGCGTAGTGGTTAACATGTTGAACTGTGACATCATAATAAGCAAAGCTCAAACTTCAATCACCCTGTTATGTTCATTTTTGAATTAACATGCTTGTGAAAGGTGTGAACTCCCTTACCCCCCACCAGGGGTTAAATAGTACAACTACTGTTCTTTACAAGGCATTAAATAACCCATGAGGGTTGATATGCCATTAAACTAAGAACCCAAAGCTTAGACATTCTTAATGAATTCAATTCCTATCCATTTATGTAATATAAGCTGCAAAACTGTTAAAAGACCATTACAAATCAGAAAGTAATGAAAGCTTCTTGGTGTTTGTCGAGAAAACCTCAGACATTTCATTCTTGTAGAAAAAAATTATAAAGGAATGTAATACTTACATTTACCATTGAACAGAGAGTAAGTTTCAATCATTGTTTTTTTTATTCTATTTATGAATTATTATATACTTCTAAATTACATCTTCTACAAGTTAGTAGATGATCATTTTCAGTTTTTTAACTTTTTTCTTTTACCCATAACTTTGACCCTTAAGTAGGTCTTAAACTTGCTGAGATTTCATCATGCTAAGAAAGGGAGACCTGTGTCTTGTAGGTAATTTACCAGCACCTCACTAGATGATGAGTCAAAAAACAAAACAAAAAAAAAACCCAACTAAGATTGAGAGAGAGAGAGAACCTAAAGAAAGAAAGATTTGTAAGTCTTAGAAGATATATTTTCAAAGTGCATAACCATTCTTAAATAAAAGGAATATAATGATTCAAACCTATTCTTATCTGGATGGTGAATGTAGGTCTTCTAATCCTATACAATTTTTTTGTACATTATTGCAGACATTTCATCAATATGCTATCCTGGATAATCACTGGCTTTTCTATGCACAATTTTATTTGAAGATTCAAATCCAAATAAAATCAATGAGTAACAGAAAAGAAAGAGGAGAAATCTGAAAGAAAACTAGTTCTTTTTTTTTTAGTAGAGCAGTATAGTTATTTTAGTGATAATAAACAGCTATAAGTGTGGGACACCCACTTTAGTGGTAATAGTCTGGCATATTTTGTTTTGTTTATAATCTTAAAAACAGTAAAAATATAACTTAAACCTCCAAAATTTATGGAGAAGATACTGTAAATGATCCAACATGTTAAAAATGGTTTGTAAAATTTTATGCAGGATAATACTCTATGATCAAGTAGATCAGTTGAGATTGACTGATCAAATAAAAACAAATTTACAGTTTAAAATGTGGGAAGCAGCCAAAATAAATATTGAAAATCACTTGCACAAGCTTGGTTTTGTTAGTTGCTTTCATGTGTGGTTTCCTTATAAGTTAAGCAATAAAAAAATAAAAATTACTGGACTGTATGTCTATGCGCAATTTACTACTTGAACATCAGGAAAACATTTCATTACCCTATGAGTGCTCCCATGAATGATGTTTATATGATGAGAAACAAAATTTCCACTACTATGAGTGATTTGTATCATTAGACCAACTGAAGACAGCCATTAAAAAAACATTTAGAATTATTGCTCTGTCCAATGGGCCTAGTATAGATCAACTGCATCCCCTGCAGAGAGGTAAGACCTGGCTGAAAAAGGGGGCCTTGGGTATGGCACTAAACTGCATCAAGTAATGAGGTTTGAACTCAGGAGAGTGTGAAGTACTCCTTTGTTGCTAATACTCCCAGGTTCACTCATGAAAGAATGCTTAGCATAATGGTTATTGTCATAGCACATAGAATCAGTGACCAGAGTTCAAATCCTGGATAAAGCTGTTTGCATTTCACTTCACACTAAGGCTCTTGGAAAACTTATGAATTAATCTCTCTCATTGTCAGCTTTCAATGTATCAGTAAAACCAACCCCATAGTCTGCATTCTTCATTTTTCTCTTAATTTATATTGAAATTTTATAATTCTGGATTGAATACGTTATACTTCACATTTTTCTCTACTCAATTTTAATTTAAAAATACCTTCCCAATATGACAATTTATTTCTAGAAGAGATTGATTCACACCTTTCCCAAGAGCATTAGTGTGAAGTGAAGTGCAAACAGCTTTATCCAGACTAAGTATAAAATGTTACAGCTTAGCTAACAAGTTTTCATTCATTGGTCATATTCACCAGATATTACACCTATAAATTAGCATTCTCAGAAATCAAATGACAGATGGAAAGAGGGAGAGAAAACAACCAACACCACCCGAAAGACTGCAAAACGCAATTTGAATAGTCCTTTTCGGAGAAAGATTTAAATTTTGAGGGAAGATAGAATAATGAAGTTGCTTGAAATATGATGGAAGATAGCAGCACAAAATGATAAAAAGATTGTTTAATAAACTTAATGTCAAGGGGGAATTTTTTTTTATTAATAAAACAAATGAACATATACTTTGGCCACAACAGAAAATAAAGTCACACTATCCTGAACATTATGTACATGAGGCTTGAGTTCTATCAATACAAACCTTATTAAGGGATAAGTAAATGTGATCATTAACTGTAATTAAGCTATAAGTTCTAATCCCTTGGGATTATTACATTTAATTGAAACACATTTAAGTTGTCACAAATCAGGGACGAACTCATAAGAGATGTACTCTTATGGACCCCCACACATGGCCGTGCAAAAGTAGGATGACCAGCACGAACATACATTCAGCAGCTATGTGAGGATACGGGATGTTATCCTGAAGACCTACCTAGGGCGATGAACGATAGGGAGGAGTGGCGAGAGAGGGTCAGGGATATCCGTGCTACCAGCGCGACATGATGAGGATGATATATATATATATATATATATATATATATCTATCTATCACATACATGTAATATATGAGAAAGAATTTTAATTTATATGGCTGTTATTATTGAATGGTCCTTAGTTAATTCAGTCATATTTATCAAAATGATGCTAAACACTAAGTCATGATTCTACAAACTTCAATAACCATCTACAAATAACTCTTATTTTGCTTTATAACTAAGAAATAAGTTAATTCTATTTCTTGAGCAGAAAAAGGCTGCAAAAATGTTGATTAAATGTTAATAATATCAACAAAATTATTCCATCTAATAAATGTTTGACTACAATGAAACAGTATTTACCATAATCATTTGTGTATAAGACACTATTTTCCAAGATTTTCCAGCACGAAAGTTAGGGGTGTATATTATACACGAGTACTATCTGATTAAATTGGTTTTTTTTTTTTTTTTTAGGCTACATGCCTTACCATATTTGGAATGGGATGACCTAAAGTAAGTTATATCTTGTTGAAACTAATGTGTTTTACACTGTTACAGAGAAATCTCCACTGGAATGTGTGTTTATAATTTTGTTTCTTCTAATATGACACAAAATGTAAACTACATAAATTCTTATTTTTAGTCAGTGAAAACAGATAAAAGTTAAACAACAGTTAAATTTAGCAGCTACAAAAAGTCAGTGAGTATTATACCCAAGAATTTTTCTTCCAGAATCTTGCAGTTCAAAGTTAGAGGTATGTGTTATACACAAATAATTATAGTACAAAGGATTTCTTTAGGGATAATATTAACTTTTATTCAGAAATAATTTCATCACACATAAGTAAAAGTAAAAGTAGTTTGGTTCCAAGTTTTGGTACTACAAATCTATAGAAATGATACAAAACAATCATTTTAGATCCCCTTAATCTAATATAGATGGAGAAATGATTATTGACAAATGGAATTGGTAAACAGAATTCAAATTGTGGCTGATGCTGTTTGCATTCATTTTTGATATAAATGCCTCTAGGAAAAGATATGAATCTATCTCTTCCCCTCTCCCAGCTATGGATAAATTAGTAAGGCAGACTGAACTACTAAGGGCAACTGGTCTAGGAGAAGGATAACCCTGAACTCAAATTCAATACAACAGAGACCATTGCAACTTATATTTAACAGAACTTGAAGAAAGCTTCCAGTGGACTGAGAAAAAGGTTGATGGGATAGAAATAAATAACAATTTCTATTTTTTTAATTTTTTTTTTATTAAGTGACTGCCTTTTATAACTACAAGTGTAGCAGGACATTTTGATTTAATTCAAAATATTTTGTTTTCTCTGACCTAAGTTTTTGTTAAGCTTTGCCAATCTAGCACAAGGAATGAAACATGCTTTTTTTGTTCACTTGAGCCTGGACCTAGCTGTTTTGGGAGATTTCTTTCATGTATGAGTGATTTCCCATCATTACTAAATAACTTAGTACATCTGTTACTGTGCCTCTAATTATCATGTTGACTAACATTTAGTATAATAACAGTTAACAATACTGCTATTATTAAAACTAGAAATTGTCAGTTTTCTAGTCATTCATTGACTGTTGCTTAAAATAAGAAAAACAAAGTACAAATACAATTATTACAATTAAAGTACAAATAACTAACATTTCTTATTTGTTACTCAGAGTTATTTCATAAAAAATAGAAACTAGTTATACTTCTTATTTGAATATGGGTTTACATGTACTGTCAAACTATATATATATATATATATATATATATATATATATATATATATATATATATATACCCCACACACACCCACAGTAATTTAGGTTTTTGAGTTTTAAGAAACTGGAAGTACCAGTTCTACCACTGAGGAAGGAAAATGGAAATATTAGTTCATTCAATAAAAAGGTGGTAGGATTCACAGGAGAAAATGTGTTACTCGATTCTTGTGTTGAAGTTATTAGTTACTCTTCCAAATAATTGTGACTATATAACATTTTGGTACATGCGAAACAAAAACAGCTTTAAAAAGCGTATGCATTTTAAATTCTTAAAAAAAAAAAAAAAAAAATTATATATATATATATATATATATATATATATATATATATAAAATAAAAAGAACCCTTACTTTCAATCACATCTCAGAGAAAGATACCATGACAGATAAGAGTGATGAGAAAATAGGGGTAGTGACTGATGAAATATATATGAGAGAGAGGTAGGTCTGACAATGATCTTCTGGATTTAAAATTGCCATCATGCAAGCACTAGTAGCAGTGGATGGAAAGTATATCTTTGAACAGTAGAAATGCTATTTCAGTTGCTGTAATGCCATGAAATAGTGAACATTTTGAATTTGTGATTTAAACTCATTTCTCACTCACCATATCTATCCTCTAGTGATTATTTCCATTGGGGATACAAAAAGGCTCAAATCTTCAAACATAGGTTATAGATTGTTGACAAAGTAAAAGATTTTATTCATCATGAAATAGTAGCAAAACTATAAGCAATGACTAAGTGAGCTCAGTGTGAGGTTTCAAGAATGTATAGCTCATGAGGTCAAGAACAATAACAAAATGGCAAATAATTTCCTTTCTTACAATAAAATTAAATTCTGAATAGGATCTAGATTACCCAACTTAAAACATTTTTTTTTTTTCAAATGTTGCAAACCTGAGAGGTTGTTCTGCTGGACCATATATATATATGTGTGAATGATAGAATTTAGAATAAAAAGAGTGCTTGATGCTATCACATGACCATACCTCATGCTATATAAATGCTTGATTAGCCACTTTTTTCACATTTTCGTTTGGTTTGGTTTCTTTGTTTAATGGCATATGAACTTTTGTAGATTATTTAATGCCAAAGCCATCTTTCTAGAAGAACAGCAGTGGTACTATTTAACCCACAGCTGGGAGGATCAGGGGGTTCATACCTTTCCCAATGGTATTTGTCCAAAAGTGAACATAATAATGTGACTGGGATTCAAACTCGCTTACTACAATTCCACAGTCCATCGCTTTAACCATTACATCACGAGGACACCCCCTATTTTCATTTCAAGATTATGTAAAACACATGAAATTTAAAGTAATAGACTAATAGTGTTCATAATTTACACATACACAGAAGATACAATGAGTAAATTGTTGCCATTTTAAATAATTGATTTTGTGTATGTGCTATGTTTTAAGTTTTGTGTACTTTACAGCAAACTAGAGCAAGTTGGGCACTTTAAGGAAAGCAGCACCATAACACAATTAACTCCTCCAATAATTTGGAAACAGCCTGCTGTACTGCATGGCATTTATGCCAGAAACACCAATACAAAAATTTCATGGAGTTAGAACGTCAATCTGAGAAGAGTGCAAAGAATTCAAAAAGAGTAGTGTATTATTTGGTATTTCTCATACAATATGAGAAAGGGCCAATTTTTATCACAGGCCATAAAGGACAAGAAGAAAGACCAGGCTGCAAAGCTTTTAAACAAATTCAAGCATCTCCATCTGTAATATAATGGCTGAGGGATTTCGTTTTATATATCTTGCCTTTCGGTTTAGTTAGGCTGAGAACCTTTCGCTTAGTGCATGGGTTAGTTAGGTGCAGCATGAGCGCAGGTGTTCACGTGTGTGCGTGGGGAGGATGTGTCATTCAGAGATGTCAAAATAAAAATCCCAGATAGGACTTGGAGATGTGAATGACGTCATGCACCGGAAGCGTGTGCAGAGGATTTTGGGAGATTTGAGAAAAGTTGAGTCGAGTTCTGCCTCAGGAGAAGACGGTTGACTTTTGCGAGCTCGCCGAGGCCTTGTGTTGGGTGCGCACGTGGTTTGGAGCAGATGGAAAAGTCAGCATAGAAAGGTGTATCTCTCTCCTTATGTCAAAAAACCTTTAAACTCAAAGGTAATAAAAAGTTTCGTACCTGAACTATGAAGTTGTAAGTGTTTTTCGCGTTTCCTATATTCTATGTATATATGTTATGAACATTCTATGTACGTTTCATATATTTATGTATGGGTATGTTACACTTCAACTGAATATGATTTATTTTTACTCGAAATTTCTGGCATGATCAGATGGTGAACTCACAGGGCAACTGTTGGCTTGCTCCATCCTGACAAGATGTACAGATATTAATGAAAACCAAACACCTAAAAGCACATCATAGCGTTTGGGGTGGTCACTAGTAATGGTGATGTTATACCTCCATTCATCTTCTCATGTGTCCTTTGACTCAACAAGGAGGCCAACATAAAGTGCCTGGAGGAGGTAGTGCTGCTTGTGATCAAAAGGGTGGCTGCTAGAAGACCCAAAATCTGGCAATAGGACTGTGCTATGTCATACAAACAGGAGAACCCAGTAACTGTAAGAAAATTTCTGCAATCACACCACCCCTAACATCTGATCAACTAACTCCCCAGATTGCAAGTGCAGTTGAGCAAGAGACCAACAAAACTGTGCAACACCAAAGACAAACTGAAGGCAAGGATAACAGCAGTATTTACCAATTTAAACAAAGAGACCATTGGAAAGACTTTTCGATAAATTTAATCTATAGTATTTCAAGGTATTTTTTATGTAATTTTGGTAAATATATATAATAAAGTGAGATGTCAGGGCTTTTTTCATTTTTAGATAACATTTGATCCTTCACATCATACATATATATATATATATATATATATATATATATATATATATATATATAAAAACGCATCATGTTCCTCTGTATTTTTTCTTTTACATTCAGTACTTCCTGAATATAAAGCTAAAATAATATGAAAAATTATCCTCTTTATAAATCATCTCTCCATTCATTTCAGAGCAAAAAATAAAACAATCAGTTCGTTAAAAATAATTAAAGGCATGAATAAATAATGGCATTTTATTTAAAAAAAAAAAAAAAAAAAAAAAAAAAAAAATGCCACAAAAGCACAATAACAGATTTTTCTATTATTCAATTTGCCCATCTTTTTGTCATGGAATATTAACACAAAAGTGTGTGTGTGTGTGTGTCTGTAAATTTACATCAAGAGAAAAAACTTGAAACACTGAATATTAAAGATTAAATCTACAGGTAGGTAATATAACTTATGATCTCATATACAGATCAACAAGTGCACAGTTTCTAAAATAAAGTCAACAGTACTAAGACTATATTCACACACTTTATATCCTCTTTGGATATTAACACAGGCCTGTATATCTGTAGTTTTGCAAAAAGTGCACTGGTATGAATGTTACTTTGTTACAAGATGCCTGAAAATTTCGTCTGAATATCTATGACACCCAAGCAAGCACATACAGTACCCAGATCAAGTAGAAAGAAAGCGGTGGAACTATTTAACCCATAAGATAAGGGGTTCATACCTTTCCTAAGAGTATTAGTCCAAAAGTGTACATAATAGCATGATTGGAATTTGAACATACTTACTATAATGTCTCGTAAAGAAGTCTAAATATAAATTGTTAAAAAGAGTTGTATGATTTTGTTGTAAGAAAAACTTTAAAGTCTATAAGACCACTATTTGTATGAAAAATAAAAATGGCAGGAATTTCAGAAAATGCAGCTTTGATTTTGTAGCTTTATGATTAAAAACCTAATGCATTTGATATTACAATTTTAGAGACATAAATTCACAGGTAGAAATTTTATGTTTCTATTATCTGTTATGTATCTAAAAACTAACCTTGAACATGAATATATTGTTTTGATGGTTTGAAATCTTCTTTATAATAGGTTTCATATTTTTCAGATACTTGTACCACTTCTGGAATAGGGATGACCAAGGCTTCTGCTGTTCCATAGACTTGCTGGGCAGAAAGAGCTCGTTGCAAATGATGCTCCTAAAAATAAAAATATTACAAGATTTAATAATAGATATAAATTTGCTAAACAACAAGAGAAAAATATACAGTCAACAAATAAATTATATCTAATTTAGGGAGTTTCTTTTTTAAGAGATAATAAAATCAGAAATCTGTAAAGAGAAAACGACATAAAATCAATTTAAATGTAAATGGAACATGAAAACCTTTCCGGAAGATTGCTTCTCTAAGAACAAATCTTGGAAAGCATCTTGAAAAAGCTAAATTTAGTTATTTGCTTATGCAATTAGACAGCAGTTTAATTTGATCTAATTGAAATTAATTGAGAAAATAGGAATTTGCTATTTGATGAATATTATTAGAAAATATTGGCACATAGCATAAATAGAAGAGATTTAGATTTAAAAAGTTGAAGAAAATATGTCTATAACATAGGAAAAAAAAAAAAAAAAAAAAAAAAAAAAAAAGAAAAAAAGGACAAGAGAGACTTGGCTACACAGGTAGTCTATGTAGGAAACAGGTGTGTGTGAATAGGAATCATAAATATACAACATGATATCTATTGATAGCAATATTCTTTCACAGTAAGTATTGAACTTTTTTCAACGTCTTAACAAGAGTCAAATAGAAAAATGAAGAATAAGAATAAAAACCAAAAATAAAATTTTTTAAAACGTTATTGAAGGAGAAAACAACTTTGAAATGTTATTAAAGTTCACTAGGCATAACAAAAATAATAATGCATATATTTATAGTCTTAATGCTTCTATAGCATCTCCATATATCACCTGACTGTAGTAATTTACTAAGCATTTTGCTCAGATGTGGTACAAGGTCATATGAATGAGGCACCCAATAAATTTTAACCCACTCATGAAGGTTTGCTAGTCTAGCGAGCTAACCATTACACCACCTGAGGTGTCCATATCATCTGACTGTATTTTTTTAAATTTTTTTAAAAAAGTATATGAAAATAAGAGTAATGAGACTTAAATTGAGGGGTGAGTATTGATTTATCTGACTTCCCACCAAGTCCGATTAGATATAAAAGTCATTTCATAGTGAGGGGCCATACATATATCTAAACTTGTGCTTTATTTCACTCGATATATATAAAAATTATAATACAGCAAGAAAGTACATGCATAACAAGATTTATATTAAAGCAGGGCACTTAAAATGTTTTAAAGCAATTTCCCCGTCCCATTTGCAACCAAATAATTTTGTGGGGTCTGCATTTGCATTAAAAGTCATTTTTCAATCATCAATTTTTTGATATAATGTGAATAACTATGGAATACTAACTTGAACCCTTCACTCCTTCCTAAATAGATAAATCAATATCCTCAACTGTTGTTATGAGAACCCAAGAGATTCACAGGTCATTCAGTAAAAAAAAAATAATCTTTGTCTAAAAAACATGACCATGCTTATCTCTTTTATATATGCAAGTTATTTATATGTAAGTAGGTATACAAATATCACATAAAATTTTGTTGTCAAAGTAGCAGCCATCTTAAGTTCATGAATTTTGATACTATTCAACAGAATATCTTTCATATCTTGATTAACAAATCTTCATATGTAGCTTTAAAAATCAGGTTGTGAAAATTATATCTTGGTATTAATTTCCACTGGGCCATTGGCCTAATGAGTAGAGCGTTTGCCAATGGTCTGGGAGATCATGGTTCAATCCCAGGTCAATCCAAAATGGTACTTGATGTCACCTAGCTTTACACTCAGCATTATAAGGTAAATATCAAGGGTAAAGTGGAGCAATCCTGGAAATGGAGTAGCATCCTCTCTTACACCTTGGTGTAGTAGCAATTGAAAAGGGAGCCTTCAGGTTACCTTCAACTAAGGTCGCCAACTTTATTAATTTCCAATATGATCTTTGGTCACCTTCATAAATAAGTGATTGTATTGTTTGCCATATTCTTTGATTCTATTCTCTAATAATTTTATCAAGGTTTATGAAAGCCTTTAATGATCAAACTCATTTCTTATAAAACTCCATGTTTAAATCAGTTTTTGTCAACAAAATTAGCTTTTTGATAGTTCTTCCACGTTTTCTTGCAATGAAAAGCATTAAGTTATGTTAACTTTTAAATTTTTTTTCTTTAACATGCTTTCATTTTAGCAGTTATATCTAATCTATTTAATTTTCTTTCCTGTTAGTAAGACAATCTTACTCCTAATGATTGATTTTAATGGCATGTCAACCTGTCTGTGGTTATTTCATACCTAAAGGTTAGGGAATCTCATTCATTGTATGTTCATATCTACATTTTTTGTGAAGTTGTTTCTTAAGAGTTTTATTTTTTGCACATGTATCAAGTATCGATTTGACCCATAGTACTACTACTCAGAGTGGACCTGGGAGTAATGCCATTTAAAAGGTACCCCACACTTACCAAATCTCCAGAACTAAAGCAACATCAAATGCAGTTTAGTGTCATACCCAGGACACTTACTCCTCTAAAGTATAATCCTTAATGAATATCTTCAAGAGAAAATCATTATTAATGCTTTATTTGATGTAATGTTATTGCTTTTTAGCATCAGTTTTGTAATCATTTTAAACTGAAATGTTAGGAAATAATTTAGTTAATTTAGCATTTAATTTCAGTACAATTAATAGTATACTTAAATCATTATATCAAGTCATGAAAAAAGCAAAGTTAAGCAGCAATGAGTTTGCTCAATTCTGAGATGGGTGATGACAAAAGCAGATATTGTAAACAACCAGAGGCCTGTGTGCCAGACAAAGCAAAGATAAGTAAATAACAGTGAAGTAAGCATTAAACAACAAGGAATCGAAGGTGAAATATCTGTAATTAAATGTCAACTTAGATGGTTCAGTTTAGTTTATCAACTTATAAGTTATTTAAAGCCAAAATCTGATTCATTTGTAAATGTTTACTCATAACTATATTTTCAATGTTCATTACATTTTTTTAAAAATTGTACATAATTTTTTTTTAAATGATCATTTGTTTGTACACAGCTATATAATACCAAGTATTGCTATCTAATACAAATAATTTGCACACAGCTGTATGTATTGGACCTGATGAAGAAGGATGGGTTCTGCCAGGCGTTCTACATGAGTAGCCTTCCCACAACTAAACCAGATTAGAGGACCAGTGAGAGAGTATGGCTGCAAGTATTCCGATCCAAAACTAATAAATCTATACACAATTTTAGTTTCAAGTAACTATTCCTATTTAATAATAATCATCATTTGTTTGCACACAGTAATAAGGTTTCTAGTATTCTATCCAATCTTATAATGGAGATTATTTGTCAGTAACAAAACTATGTCACTACTGACATCACAATTCCCTTAATTATCTATGTTATATTCTCAATGATTATTAAATAATCATCATTTAATCCTTATTAGCATCTTATCTATTAATGATGTCTATTAATATCTAGCCCATGTTATTAATGGGTTTAAAATCCGGCAATGTATGTTATATATCACTAAGATATAAAGATTTACATAGTATATGGTTTGGATGATCTGCATACTGGTTTTATCAAAATTGGGTTTAACCAATAATTACTTGATGCTATTAATTAGTGCTATCAATTTCTAATATTTTTATCCTCAAGTATATTAAAAGCAGTCCAATATATAATTTTATATAGAAATTAATTGAAATTTAAAAAATAAATAGAAAATAAGTATAATCTTTTTATATGCATTCATATTTAATTTTGTTAGTCTTTCTAATTTGATACATTTTATTGAATCATCAAAACTTAAAAATACTTGCACCCAGAGGGTGCATACTTTTGTTTGTACTAATAATTTTCAAACAACAGCTCAATTCAATCCATAAATGAGACCCACACAAGTACTACCAATCTCAGAAAGAGTGGACCTTGGAGTAATGGAAACAAAGGGGTACTCTACACTTTCTAAAGATTGAGAACTGGAGCCTCACCACTAGATGCAATTTAGTGTCATATACAGACTTAAAAAGGAAAATCTACCAAATTTTCATCAGCTAGATAAAATTCCCCTTTACTGTAATTCATTTAGGTCTCATTCAAGTCATTAAGCTCAACATTAAATCACATCACACTTATCTTTTGTTTTACAAAATAAATCTAAGAAAATACTCAATTAGCACCCTTGAGAAATTCTGATTTAAGTGATTGAGATTACAGAACCTACACTAGAGCATTTTAGCACTATCACATTAACAAAAATGACATCATAATAAGAACAAAGAAATACAATTAAAGTAATTTATAATGTGATAAATACTAGAAAAGTAAAAATCTTGTCACAATATGCTATATTTGGTGTTACCATAATATACAAAAATGGAATTATTTATTTTAAAATATAATGCTAAAAGTGATACAATTTTTTTTTTATCCTCTTTCATACTTATTGTGATATTGCTCTGTATTTTCATGCATAGAGCACTGTAAATATTTTATGGTTTAAAAACACTTAGGGTTCAATTTTAGTAGTTGTATTAAGTTCTTATTTTAGTAAAGCACTCGTACCAGTAAATTACAATTTTAAGATTTTTGCCCACCATTCAGGAAACCAAATTTGAGTACTCAGTGAAGAATACATTAATTCCTAGATTGATAACATGAAATTTAATTATGAGTGTTTATCCTGTTTTATTATCATCATCATCCAATTTTATACTTGAGTGGGAGAAAAATTATATCAGTTAGAATAGCTAAAACAGAGTCAACAGTACTTGTGACTCAGTTTCTCACCTACGTGATCACTGGTCTGATTTATCCTAACTTAGATATGTATGCTCTATCACTGATATTGAGCACTCTTTATTTTTATAAATATAGCAAACTATATTGTCAACATATGTCTGTGGTGGTGATGGTAGTGGGGGGTATGTTCCAGTCTAATATAAATTATATGTTGGCAAAAATAGCTTTCCCCTTTCATAAATGTACTAAAGAATAGTTTTCAATAGATATTCCATCTCTTCAAAATTTGTTCACAGTTATATAAAAATTACTTAATAAATTTAAAAAAGAAAGAAAAAAAAAAAAAATGCTAACAAACAATTTTTAGTGGCATCTCACAACTACAGTGGATTGTCTACTTGAATGAACTTTTTTTTAAAAAAACTCTTAGATAATTAAAGAAAGAAAAAAAGTATCTATAAACAAAAGGTGAGAAACTAAAATAATTTTAATGTAATAATTTTCCTAATCAGATTGAAAACTCAAGGACAATCAAAATGAAAATAATAAACAAAGAACAAGGCTCAACATTAAACCTTAAATACACTTTAGAGAATATTAATGTCTTAGTGAATCATTTGTTAATAATATTGTTGATCAACAATTTTAATTTCTTTCTTTTCAAATAAATAAATAAGAGAGAGAGAGAGAGAGAGAGAAAATTTGAAAGTGAACAAATTCATTTTAAATATAAAAAACAAGTTTTAAAAAGTGTTCAACACCAGCCAGCAAGCGGTATAAAACCTAAAACAAATGAGGTTCACTTATCCCTCCTTGGCTGCACATTATTAACAGTTTAATTACAATCATATATATATATATATATATATATATATATATAAAAAACCCAAGTTAAGGATAAAGAAAAATGCATTTCCTATTACAACTATATTAGATGTAATGGATCTTCTACTACTGTATTCAGAGCACACTTCATGTTCATCTATTTAGAAAATGTTTTTGTCAACTTTGTTGAAGTATGTTTATTCTAAAAATAAAAATCTATAATATACTGACAAAAAAATAAAATTGCAACATTCTGAATATTTCAGTTTACTTAAAATTCAGCCGGATTACAGTAAATGATCACATATTGATCTGTATGTGTACACCGGTTCAAAAATAACAGCACTCAGCCCCCATATTAATACACTTATCCTATTTAAGTAAACCTTAATCTATGTTGACGAAATTTCAATTTTAAAAAATTATTTTAATTAATTTGAGGTATGCTCCATGAAACTAGAAAAGTTAGATCTCAAATAAAATGGGTTTTGTTTCAGATTTGTGCTTAATTTATTTTTAATCCATTAAAAATAACAGAAATGCTTTTTTTTTTTTTTTTTTTTTTTTTTTTAAAGAGTGGCTAGTCCATATTTTGTGCCAGGGGTAATGTGCATGTGTATATATGATGCACTGATTTATATCTAAATGATCAACTTCTGTGAGTTTAATGAAAGCTAATATATTTACTGAATGAAACAGGTATAAAAATCTAGATAAAATTACAATACAAATTTCAGTGGATAATAATCTTAAGATTTCTTTTCCTCAAGTTAGATAAGATTTTTCATTGGCAGCTGAATAAAATAATGCAGATATTTTAGATAACTGAAAAGATTTATTTTAATGATGCTGTTATTTACCTGATAAACTTTTAGATTAGGTAACTAATTAAAAATCAAACAGGCCAAAAGAAAAAGTTAAAATAGATATCACATTTCAGTTAGGAATCAATAATTTGTGATTTTAAACTTAAAATATTCAAAAAGATTCAATTAAAGGTTTGGTTATCTTTGTAGGAGAACAATAGAGGTACTATTTAACTTTTAGTTGGGAGGAATAAGGAAGTCCATACCTTTCCTAAGGATATTAGTCTAAAAGTGAACATAATAACATGATTGGAGTTTGAACTCACCATGATGTTGCAATCCAGCATGTATGCAACTATGCAAAGGGAACTCCTCCCAGTTAAGATAAAATGCCAGAAAGCGATTAATAGTTAAGACCAACAGAAATACCTGCAGTTCATACCATATATACTAGTGTATAAGTCAATCTCATATATATTGGTTTATAGTCTTGAAATGATTATTTTACGGAATTAATTTTTGAAGTCAAGAGTTGCTTCTAGTCTTTCAAATTATGTTTGAATTTCAACTGTAAAAAATGATTACACATGTTTACTCCTATTTTTCACCTAAAAATTCAACCTATGCACAAACACACATGGTCTCTTTGTGCATATTAAACTGACTTATATATTGATATTGCCTTTACTTCCAGTGAGTTATCTAGTTTACATATTAATGCCATATTACACACATCAAAATGTGGATACTCCGGTATACTTTTCAATAAATGTAAAGAAGTAAGGAGGTGCCCTTAGTGGAAAGGTTGAGGTCATAGGAAATTGAAATTGATGACTCAAGTTCAAATTCTGAACAAGACTTTATTCATTTCACTTTGCATTAATGATCTTGGGAAAGGCATGAATCCATCTCTTCACCCCAGTTATGGGTAAATAGTAGGACAGACTGGGTTCTTTAGCCTTTGTAAGGCAACTAGTCTAGAAGGAAAATGTTAAATTCAAATCAACTTTACAATACTTGAAGTGGCAAAGGGGTTGGGTAAATACCAATGTGTATTTTTTTTTTCATCTAGTACTGGTAACTCAATTAAGTAAAATTCAAACTATATTATAGTAAAGGAATCAGAATGTTTTCTTCTATATTCCTGGTTGGATATTTAACATTAAGCATTATAACATCCTTTTGCATAAATATCAGACTTAATAATTTATCTAAAAAAAAAAAAAAAAAAAAAAAAAAAAGAAAAGAAAAAGAAGCCGTTGAGCAGTTCTTTAAAAATAAGGGAAAAGAGGGATTTATTTTCCCTGTAGATATAATTACAGTTAGAACAAAGAAATAAAGTGACTTGTAATAAAATAAAATACCAGTAAAGTAACACTAGAAACTAAAGTCAGGTTCCTTAAACCACACCCAAATAATTTAAGAATCTTGAAGCAAGAGAGGTGTGTCAGTTGGATAGGATTGGTTAAGAGTAAGACCTTGGCAGTCTATACTGAAGGCCTTCTTATGGCACAGTGTATGACTACAACCCATCCCAAACCAATTAATCTGCTTTAAGTATAGAACCACACACATATGTATATTTTCAAGCAGAATAATTCCAAAATGCTCATTAAAATTTTCGCCATCTTCATTGGCCACTTTGTTGGTGGGGGTTAGAATATACTAACTATCCCCTGCAGAGAGGTAAGACCTCTCCACAAAGATACTGCATCTCATGGTGAGACGCCAGTTCTCGAGATCTGGAGAGTGTGGAGTACCTCTTTATTACTATTAATTCCAAGTCCACTAACCCAGTGCGAAATTGCAGTTTTAAACATATTTTCTATATTTACTTTTATATAAAATTGGTATATCTACCTCTAAATGAGGTGTGTTCAAAAAGTATCAAGATTGAAGCTGGATTTCCTAAGACCAAAATGAAAAGTTAATTTTCTTGTACACCTATTACTGATAATTGAATGAGTTCCCACTTGATCAGAGCATTCCCCTGCAGAGAGGTAAGAACCCTTAATAAAGGTGTGTCCTGGGTATGACACTAAACTACATCTGATGGTGAGGCTTCAGTTTTACAGATCTAAGAAGTGTTGAGTACGCCTTCATTGTCTTTATTCCTAGGTCCACTTTGAAACCAGGAATCAGTCACAAAGTTAGGGTCCCATCTATGATCAAATAGATCTTTTTAAAAATTATTTATATTCAATAGGCTTGTATGTAAAAAAAAAAAAAAAAAAAAAAAAAACAGCAACTCTTAAATGGGTTGAAATGCTGTTAAGATGAATCAATCAATTGATCTTCATTTGCTCAGAAAGATCCAAGTTGAATCTTCAGTCAAATCAAATTAGACCAATGCATTCACAGATCTTTACTACCCGAAGTTAAATTACAGACAAGAATTTTATGATAGAGGAAAGACAGCTACTAATGCAAATAACCTGAAAAATTCAAATGAATCTTATTTATATCAAAAAGAGAGAGAGAGAGAGAGAGAGAGAGAGAAAAGAAAAAGAAAATACCGATTAACCTCTATTTGCCATTTATTTAATACCATTTTGCAAGCTTGAATTAACTTAACACAAGCAAACACAGAATACAATTTAATATTGACAATAGTATTCTTACTCTACCTAAGAGTGATTTACAATGAATGAAATTGGGAAGCATGGATTTTCAAATAACCAACACAGCATTTGATACAAAGATTAAAGATTAAACATACAAAAATGCTCACAGTGGAAACATTGTTCTAAACTTGACACGATACACAAAAGTTTATAGAAAACGATTCTCATGTCAAGTCAATAGAAGATGAACTCATGATTCAACAATATTACATTACATGCTCCAGGCAAGTCACATTAGCCAAAGCACTTGGTTGTTGTTGTCCTCTGCATTAACTCCCCTCTTACCAGCATCTGGGCATCTCTCTGAGAAAACTTGTGTCAAACACCAGCTGATATTGCCCTCCAGTAATGTATCATAACAAAGATGAAACTAATTCTTTATAAAAAATAAATAATCTAAACACGGTTTTGTAAATCTATGAATGGGAAGTTGAGAATGCAAAATGTTATGACCTCATCCTTATATAGATGAAAGATGTAGACTTATATTTAGAATATTAATACAAGGGTGAGCCAAAAAGTAATGCCTTTTTCTTTAGTACAGGAATAATTACCGACACAGGAACATGTATCATACATCGAAGTGAAGCTAGTCCTCAGTGGATCACATCCCTACTTTTCAACAGTGACTGTTTCTCTCAAAAGCAATGTTCCACCTTTGAGTGAAAGCCACTTCATCACTGGCATAATGTTTGCCTCTTAAACCCTCTTTCATGGAGCCAAAGATGATAACCCATCTTCATTTTGATGTATGATACATATTCCTGCGTCGGCAATTATTCCTGCACTAAAGAATAAAGCATTACTTTTTGACTCACTCTTGTATTAAAGAAAAGAAAGAAAAAATTCATATTTATTAATCTTTATTTTGAGTTTTAAACAAAATGGTGCCATCTCCACATCAAATGGTAACTCTTAAACTGGTAGACCATATCTCATCTACTGAAACCAATGTCAACATATGCATAAGTAAAGTATAGGTTATCAAACATATGGAAAGCTCTCTGATAAAATAAAATAGGAATTCTTTCAAGTTGTAGCTCTGCCAGTAATATTGTACGACTGCACCACTTGAACTTTAATGAAGTGCTTGGAGAAAATGCTAGATTGGAACTACACAAGAATGCAGCATGCTGTTTTGAACAAATCCTGGAAACGGCATGCCACAAAATAGCAGCAGTCCAGCCACTTGCCTCCAATCTCACAAACCATCCAAGTAAGATGAACAAAACATGCTGGACACTGTTGAAAAAGCAAGGATAAACTCATAAATGATGTCCCCTGTGGACTCCCACATACCAGCACTGGCTGACTAGCAAAGATGTGCATTTATCAGTTGTGCAGACAGTGGATGCTATCTAGAGGACCTGCCAACAGTGATGGCCAATAGGGACAAAAGACAATAGAGAGTAAAGGGAATCCATGCTATCAGTATGACATGAAGATGATGAATTGTATATTTGACTTTACAATGGTTCATCTTATGGATACGCTTATATAAAACTTATTTAATATCTTAAATTTATCATTAAAAAAAAGTTTTGTCATTTCATCAACATTGAAAATTAATGAGTAGGTTACAAATTGGCTAAACATGTACTTGCAAAAATAAAAACTTGACTGAATGTATTTACCCAACCTATTCATCACAAGCAGGATATGACAATTTTGAAGCAGAGTAAAGCTGGTTTGAATTCAGGATTTTCCTTCTCCTAGACTGGTTGCTTAACCAAAACTAAAGAACACAGTCTACCCTACTATTTACCTTATTGAACATAGTGACATTTCTTTTTTGGTGTTAACTTCTTTCAAATCAAAATAAAATTTACAAAAGAAATATTTGTTAAAAGTGGTTGTTGGTGGTGGGGTGACTGCAGTTTAATTTTTACTAAATAAACTAACTTTATAAATACTTCCATTTTTATTAAACCATTAGTATGATAGGAACTAATTATTTTCACATCTTATCAAACCTAGAAGTTATATTGATGATTGTGTCCCATCCCATTAATAAAATCAATATCAGCATTATTTTTTAATTAGAGTTATGGTGTATATATACTTTCTGTTTCTAATGTCCAATCACAAACTTTAGTCTAATGCTTTGTCAAGCGGATAATTTTTCACAGCATATATATGCAAAGAAAACACAAATACTTAATGAAAATTTTAGCTACATGTAACAATGACTGAACTTTATTAACTATGCATAACACAATGATGCTAACTAATACACTAAAAGTAGATTTTTCAAAAGTGTTGGCAATAGTGAAATTGTACATGCAATACTTCATTTTGATTTATTGTTATTCTTCCTATATCTTTAGCACAATCTGTCACTTCAGTGTGTTTATATTCTATTCATAAAATATTATTATTAGGAGCCCATATGAAAACTGAACTTACAATGAATAGCTTGAAAGGCTCAAACATTTTTTTACTACCCTATGAGAATAGACTTACATCAATACATACTTTATCTTGCACAAATTACACATTTCAAAATAATAGTTTATTCTATAATGTATAGTTTTAGATTGATAAGTTAGAAAATTGGTTAGACCAGTGCTTCTAACACTATCTAATGTAACATACCAGCAGGATATTTTTGCAATGTGTCACAGACTGGTGCCATATTATTATTTGATTTATGATCAATTTCCAAATATTGCTATCTGTGGTATTGTACCACTGCATGTGAAAATAATATTAAACAATACAGAAAAAAATTTATGCATTTTTATTTTACATAACATGTTATGTATACCATGATAATGTGAAACTCGCCATGTACCAGCAGCTGATGACTTATGTACAAGTACCAGTATTCATAACACCACTTTGAGTAACACTGAGTTAGACAATCTTATGAATATTACCAACACATCTATAATCGTTTACCCCCTTAAAAAAAAAAAAAAAAAAAAAATGTTTACATATTACAATTTCTTATCTATGTCCTTTGCATTTGAACAAACAGACATAATTAGATTAGACTTTAGAATATTTCTTGGAGATGCAAAAAAATTATCAAGTAATTTTGCCTGCAAGTCAAATTGTAACCAATTTATAGAATATTTGGCCTTTGGGGAATATTTAATTGAATTTAGCATTTACTTATGCAACCAAATAAGACAAGAGACACATCAGCAAAATAACTGCTTTTCAATTAGCAAGAAACAAATTCTTAAAAGACAACCAATTTCCAAGTCAATGAAGTGTTCAAAACACAATGCTAGAGATGAATGATCTCAAGCAGCTGTACAGAAATTTCATTGAATATTATAATATATCAAATCTTAAAAAATTTCACATGTATAGCAAAAAAAAAAAAAAAAAAGGTAAAGAAGTTTTACTGAGGGAGCTATTTAATATCCACCTCCGGCCCCCTGTAAAGAGTTTGAAAAGCTTAATAAATAGTAGTTCACTTACTGTAATAAATCTTACAAAATGGGGGGGGGCTCAAGGATCATAACCCCTACTCCAAATCTATGCCTCTAGGTTGAAGCATCTTACAAACAATTTGAAATCTAAGTTAACAATGATATAAATGTCTATCAAGTATTTATATGGAACATTTAAAAAAAGTTAAGTTTTATAGTGAGTGTTTGAATTTTTATGTACAAAGATAAAAGCTTTCAATCTCAATGAGAAGAAACTGAAAATGCTTAACTTTACTAGTATATCACATTTAGCAAAAAAGAGAAAAAAATGCCAAGTCTATTTCAGTTCTACATAGAAAAACTGTTAGAAACCGACATATGTTTGTATTGTAGTTCTAGATCAAAAGTAGGGATTAAAACTCCAGCTGCTGGGAGCATATAGTTTGTCAAAGCTTCCAATATAACAAAGACAAAGAGAGAGAAAAGCAAGAAGAGAGGGAACAAAGAGTCTCCAGACTAATATACCCCTGCTTGGCTGCTGCCTTTGGGAGCAGACAACTATTTAGTAAGGCAGTCTCTTTTGTTCAATAGCTTCACTATCAGAGAAGAGTAAGGTTTGTTTTTTATGACATCAAACATGCAAGCAGTAAGTAAGATGAATATTCAGAGTAGTTAGGGGAGTATCTTGCATAAGATGATCAAGATGTTTACAAAAAGAAACTGCTCTAAGCTTTTGGAAGAAGTGGAGAGGGAAGATAAATGTGATAATCTCAAATCCAACAGATGCTATAAGATTGTAGAAGATGAAAGAGAATTTTTTGAATACTATTTTCCACAACATTCTAATACTAAAAAAAAAAAAAAAAAAAAAAAAAAAAAACCTACATAAATGTCTAAGAGAAATTGGCCCTTTTTTGTTTGGGGATGGAGAGTTTTTAGGTTAAAATAGAATTATACAAAACTGCTTTCAATTGTTTGTGCAGTATTAAATCATTCATTTGTTCACCAAGATTAACAATTGAAAATAATGTAGAATGTGGTTTGTTTTCAATTGGGAACAAAGAACATTCAATGAATAAAATTTGATAATCCAATTGAATACTTTTGAGTTTTACACAGTAGAAAAATCATTTCAATATCCCAGGAGGAAGAGAGTGATTCTCAAATTTAATAAACAACAGTAAAAAATGTTTACATGAAGACTAAATGAATAATCTGATCTTTGGCTCATGAATTTTATCAATGAAAACATTTGGATATTTATCAGATATTTTAAGCACATATTGCAACGGTGGGGGGAGCATATGAGAGAGAGAGAGAGAGAGAGAGAGAGAAAAATCTATGAGATTATATTTGAAAGAATATTTTAATTGATCCAAAACAATTATATTGCTTTTTTTTCTTCTTCTAATGACTATGAAATTGAGTTATCTTTCAGGTATTAAGTTTTTGAGGATAGAAAATTCAATATGTGAGATAATCAAACATTCGAGAAATGTCTGACATCAAAACACTTGGGAATATACATCTTTTTAGTAAGCAGTTTTATAAGGAAATACACCTCCACTCTTGAATTATAAGATTCATTATTATTGAATACTAATGAAAGTATCAAATCTAGCCTAAATTATCTGTATTATTTAAAGTATTCAAATCTTAATAATTTGGAGGTAAAATGTGATTATAATGTCAAAAGGCAATTTCCTAAAGATAACAACTATATAAGAAATTTCCTGAAAATACATTTATTTATAGTTCTTCCACCCATTATCTATATCAGTTTATCTCCTCACATACTTGTCATAAAAAGGATTCTTTAATATCATCAACTTGCACAAATACTAAAAATTCTTTTTATAACTTTTTGTCTTTATGAATTGACAACCCTCAAAACAATAAGAATACAGATTTAAAATAACTTAAAACTTTTATTTTAAAGATTTTATAACTATTATTACAATTAGGTAATTAAATTAAGATGATATATTTATAATAAAAACTGGTACAATACTCAGAATAACATTGAACAAATGAACATGAATCAATCTTGTATTCAGCAAAGTGAAAAATAATTGAGATGATTATAGCATTTGAAATTTGGTAATATTTAAACAAAAATGCTTTCAAGAATTGATGCTTGTTATACTAAACAATGAATGGCATAAGGTCATATTTATGAACAACACTAGATAACTAGTGAACCAATAGGAATTTCTGCTGTACATCAGTCCATGATGATATTGATGTTGCTATTTGGAAAGTAGTGATGTATACTAATTTGAATTTCATGGTTATCTCCATTATATCAAAAATTTGGATAAGTATAAAAAATAGCTTGTGCCAATGAAAATGAAGACTATAGAATTATCATTGGATAGGAAATTGCTTGATACTCCAAGCTAGATCATTTGAAGTGTATTGGCTTAATAAACATCTTACTATGATGAGTAGTTTTTGCTGGGTTATGTGTGTCCCTGTGGCATAATGGCTTAAGTGCTGGGTTATAACTTTAAAGTAAGTCTGTTCAAATTCCAGTTGCGCTATTGTATTCACTTTTGAACTAATACCATAGAGACAGGTATGAACCCTCTTATCCCTCTCCCAGCTATGGGTTAAATAGTATCTCTGCTGTTCTTCTACAAGGATGGTTTTGGCATTAAATAACTCACAAAGGTTGATATGCAATTAAAACAAAAAACAAATTGAACACACACACACACACACACACACACACACACACACACACACACACACACACCATTAATTATCAAGGACTTATACAAGTTAATTAAGAAAAAGAAAGAAAAGAAACCAAACAATTAAATCTAGGAATATTTTATAATTTTTGGGCTGAGAAGTGCTAGATACAATCAAGAATCCAAATGCATAATTATGAAAATATTATTATTAAAAAACACACACAAAAAAACTTTTGAATTTAATATTTCTTTTCTGAATAATGATAAAGATTGGTCTGGGCCATTGGCAGGCTAAGCTTGTGAATAATTGATGAAAGGAGAAACAGTGTGAAAGTGACCCAACTTCTGATGAATACAGAGAAGACTGAGTCAGTATGGTGCAGTCAGTAGAAGAGACTATAGCTTAGTCGGCCACTCACTTTGTACAAAAGATTGCAGCCGTCTGCCAGTGCAATAAATAGGAAATATTCAGAGAATACCAAGCCAACCTGAATTTTATAATATACACAAAGATATAGTACATACCTAAACTATTGACTCTAGACAACTTCCAGTTGATTCATATATTCAAGTAAATGTTTAACTAATAATTTTGGCAGTTATCAAAAAAAATTACTAATTTAAGACTGTTCTTACTTTATCCTTGACAATTTATAGAATGATTTAAGAGTAATTCAAAATTAAGAATGTTAACATATACTACAAGAACCATTTTAATCTGCTTTATATAATTATTATAAATGGCAGTAAGTGGAACTGAAATTTCAGGCATAAAACAATGAAATATTCCTGAATCTGAAAATACAAATTATATAAAAATATGCAAAAGCTTCAATAATATTTTTTTTCTTTATTCAATATTTATGACAACTATAAAAATCAAGTAACTAGGACTATGGCCAATTATAGAAAAACTTCAACTTATTTGTGACAAAGATTTACAAGTTCTAATTTGCATATTTGCTAATTCTTCGTGGCCAAAATGCTGGACTGTGACACTGTAATAAGCGAATTCAAATTCCAATTGCACTATTACATTCACTTTTGGTCTAATACCCTTGGGAAAGGTATGAACCTCCTTATCCTCACTAGCTATAGGTTAAATAGTACCACAGCCATTCTACAAAGATGGCTTTGGAATTAGATAACCCACAAAGATTTGAGTTTGATTAAACAAAGAAACCAAACTAATTTCTAAAGATTTAAAAAAAAAAGTGTTTGAATTGAATTTACCATAATTCATCATGAGTTTGTATATTGTTTTAGAGTGGTAAAGTTCAGAAAAGTAAAATGGCCCAAATGAAATAAAATAGAGAATAAGACAATTGTCTTTACTGTTACATAATAGTTACAGTTACTATATAAAATTTATAAAAAAATGTAACTATTATGGAATAGAGATTATATGTATTTACTCAACTCCTCCATCATGAATAGGATGTGACTCAAAGTCAATTTTTTTTCAAATGGAGTAAAGCTGGTTTGAATTCAGTTTTCCTTCTCCTAGACTAGTTGCCTAACCAAGAATCAGTCTGCTCTACTATTAACCCATAGGTGAAGGAAGGAGAGAACAGTTGGAATAATACCTTTCCCAAGAGTATTAGCTTGAAGTGAAATATGAACAGCCTTGTCTAAGATTTGAACTTGGGTCATAAATTCCAGCAAGGACATGGGTTGTATTATTTTATTTATAAGATCGACAGAGAAAAGTAGAGGAGTAAACTTGAAGAACCCTGACTAACAGTGTAAAATAAATAAGAATAAATTCTTTTAATCCAGAAGCGATATCAATCAACGACCAGAAGTTGCTATGTGAAGTGTCATCTACAACAAACAGTCAAAGAAGAAATTCTATTTTTTTTATAACAGCATATTAAGCACAGAAAAGTGCAATAAATACAGGATATAAGACAAAAAATGTAGTACTGACATACTTATAAATACTTCAGTACATTACTGAAGTGGACAAAATTATTTCATGGCAGCCTTTATATAAAAAATAAATAAGATAAAATAAAAACTCTTCATTTTTATTTTCTCACTAAGAGACAAGGTTACAGAAAATAATTGTCATTATAAACTTTACAAGTACAGAAATTAACTTTTATAGAAGATTGAGATAGATTTGGTTGAAAAACAATGAGTAATTCATCAGAATAAGAAATTGATTAATCTTAACAGCATGTCAACTCATCTAGAGTTATTCTATGCCTAGAGATTATGGAATCATGTTCATTGTATGTTCACATTTACATTTTTTGTAAAGTTGTGGTTTATGAATCCCCTCCTCCCACAAGGTCCTATCAAATATCAATAATTTTAAACAGATCAATTTAACCCATAGATGGGACCCTAACAGGTACTACTACCTAGAATCAGAGAAGGCTTTGGAATAATGACAATGAAGAGGTGACTCCACACTCCCACAGATCTCCAGAACCGGAGCCTCACCATCAGATGCAGTTCAGCATCATATTCAGGACATCAATTTTATTGGGGAGGAGGGGGGTGTCATGTTTTACCCCTCTGCAGGAGATACAGTCAGTGTATTTGAAGCCCTACCAAAGGAGCAAGTAATTAATCAGTCAACATGCTTAAGGATGTACAACATCAAAGGTTTTAATGCATCAAATAACAAAGAGACAATGCATTGCCCAGCATAAAACTGTTTCAATGATCATTGCTTCCTAATGGGCTCACATATTTTCTGTAAGAACATTCTCATTTACATCTTCATATTTCAGAGTAATGCTTTCAAAGTAGTTCTTTATATAGAATGTTAGAGACCTTATACAAATTAGATTGATGTAGTATCATTTATCATTGCTATAAAAATCTTTTAGATGATTCATCTAGCTATTTATAACAGAAATTAACATGATTAACAAGGAGGTAAAGACCTGTTACTTTTCTATTAACTAATGAAATAGAAGAGCAAAATTGGCTTTTGGACAAGTATCAAAGTGTAGAAATCATTTTTCTTAAAAAAAAAACAAAAAAAAACATAAATCTAAAAATTTTTAAATGGTTAAAATTCTCTAAAAATAATGTGAATCTTCAGAAGCTTCAATAAATTTATTTCAAGTTTGAAATTTTAAAATTATAGCTTAAACAGACTATCTTCTGCTGATAGATGGATTTAGTAAACTGCTTAAGTATGAAAATAATTCAGTTTATAAGAAATATTAGAAAAAAATAATTTTTTTAAAACCAAGTATGTATCATATAAAGATTTACATGTGATGAATTAATATCAAGTAAGGTTGTATTAATAATCTAGAGTTTTTTTTTTTCTTTTTCAGAAAGGGGAGATATTGTTAATACATCCTATTCATTGTGAAAATAGAATTTAGTTGGTCAAAAGTAAAACAGACCAATGAAATTATAAATTCAACCTAACAAGCTTATAGAATAATAATAATATCTTTCATTAGTACTTTTTCTTAAAATGGTGGTGACTAGCCAGTAATTAGATGTTTTTCATAAATAATTTGAAGCTTGAACTTTTTTAAAGTATGTATTTACCCAAACTTGCTGCCAATTTTCAAGTAGAGTAAAGCTGGTTTGAATTCAGAGTTTTTCTTCTTCTTCTAGACCCGTTAGCTAACTAAGGCTAAAAAACCCTGTTGAGCTTACTATTTACCCATGGCTAGAGGAAACCGACAAATATTTATGCCTTTCCCCAAGAGCATTAGTATGAAGTGAAATGCAAACAGCTTCAAGAAGGATTTAAGCTTGAGTATCTAATTACATTTCCCATAACTGTTTCACTAAGCACATCTTCATTTTTATGATTATTGCAAAATTAAATTTGTTTTAATTTTTTATTTTAAGTTTTATTTATTTTATTCATCTTATGAAATACTTGTTTATTTTGACCAGTTGACTTAGTTTTTATTTTTCTAATTATTTCACATGGGATTCAATTCATTAAGAAATTCTGTCCTTCCAAATATTATTTTAAAAATAGATCAAATAAAAGTCTCAGCTATAGATTGAAAATTATACAACAGTCAGTTGTGGGTAAATAATAGGGCAGACCGAGTTCTAAAGCCTTGGTTAGGCAACTTTGAATTTAAACAAGCTTTATTTTGCTAAAAACTGACATTGTGTCAGTCTGTGGCAGAGGGGTCAGATAATTAAACACACAACAGTCAGCATTATTTCTTTAAGAGCTAGAAATGAAAGACATTTTCATAAGAAAACTTCAAATTTCAATTTTAAAATTTTGTTCATAAAAGTAGAATTTAATCTCTACTTGTTTCCAAGCAGTCTTTAATGAAGTAAATAAGCATGTCAAAATTTATATTATCATAATTGCCAATAAATAAAAGGGAATAGTTTACAATTAGTATCTAATAATCTTGAGAAATTATATAGCATTCTGAGTGAGTGCAATTGTACCCCTACTATATATAAGTTGCAAATGGGATTGTAAACTGCTTTATTCTTTAAGAGTATTTTAGCATTATTGTATTAACAAATATACAAAAATTGGATTAACATAAATTTAGTTTCACATTAACTAAAGAACATATTTGTTTTATTTTAACAAATAATATGAAATGCCCATTATTAAGAGAAATAACAAGAACAGAATCTAAAAAGAAAAAAAACCTTTTAAGTGATATATTCTCTTGTTTAATACAAAAAGAAAAACTTCTTCAGAAATTTAATGACTTTAACCAAAAACTTAAAATTAATATTCTGACCAAAGATTTCCTTTATATGCAATGTATTTCATAAAATATCTAATTCTACATAACTAAAAAATATTGTTAAATGTCCAATTTCTATTGACACAACCAGACATTGGAACTCTTACTACTACTACTAGTAGTAGTAGTAATTTTATTCATAACTACAGGCTTATAAAATATGCATACAAGCAGATTATAAATATCAAAGAAATGCTTTTGAGAATCAATAATCATGTTCAATGTATTGAAATAACAATTCTCTAAGACATTTACATCTAATTCATTTACAGTGGCTTTAATAATTTCCTTCCTCACAAAATGAGTTGAGGGGAGGAAAAAAAAAAAAAAGCTAAAAGCAATTCATGACGTAAAAGGTGATCAGAAAATAAAGCTTATTTAATTAAGGAGCCAATTTTTTGAGCAGACAGATGGGAATTTTTAAAATCTTGTTTGGTATAGGGATACATTATATGAAAGTGAACCCAATATAAAAAGGTGATTCTTTTATAGAATTCAATTTAATGGCTAACCAAATAACAAATGCAAACAAACTCAGATGATAGATGGCCCTGTGCAATAACATGTTTGGGAGCCTCTTAAAAATAATTTTAAGTCAAGAAGTAAAATGATACTTTAGCTAATAAATTTATATAAATGACATCTTTATGGCATCCCTAATTTAAGGAGTGCTCATTCAAATAATTTCTGCATTCATTTCACTAAAGGGAACGGAAAAAAGATGAGACCAAGTTTTATCTATATTTCTCACAATAGGAGTAATAATATAAATGAATTTTTATCTTTAACACAAATAACTACTCGTTACCACACATACAAAGGAAAAACAAGAATGTGCTACTTTAGTATTATAGATGTAAAATATCCAAATAGATAAAACCATTTCAATTTTTAAAAAATACCTTTCTTTATAAACAGAATTTTTGCACATCAAAGTTATTTATCAATCATAGCTTAGATTTAATACAAGGCCACAAGTATGGAGCAACCAGTGAAGATTAAACTTACTATGTTGCCCAGTTATTTACTAAGCTTAGCTTAGATGTGGTACAAGGCCAAAAGTACAGAGGACCCAGGGAGAATAAAAGTTACTTGTAATGGTCTGATAACCCTTACACCAACCACTTGAGGTGCTTCAAAGATAAAATACATCCTAACAGTCTCAAGTATTCTTTTGGGATGGGTGGCTTAGATTAAAAATGATTCAGATAAAGGGTTTTTGTTGTCAATAGAAAACATGAAAAAACTCTTTACAGTAATTTCCCAAGACAGAAAAAATGTTGCTTATGAAATGATCTATAAAAATCCTAATTTAACTAGAATGAGATTATTTCTGACAAAAATTTAATGAACTAGACCAAGTTGTCAACTGACCAAAACAATCTGTGTTGGGCTGTAAAAAAAAAACAAAAACAAAAAACTGCAAACATAAACCAGTAAACAAAGCAAACAAAAAGATAAAACTAAGTATGCAAAAACAACAAATCAGAATGAATTGAATACACAAGGGAAAATAAAAAGGGCAATAAGAATTATTTGGATACTGAAATGAGATTTCAATTACATGATGAAATTAATAATTTACAATTCTATTGAAGAATTATTAAATTTTTGGCAATGCTTCGGCTAATAAAAAACAGAAATAATCCTGTTAAGTTTTTTGCACCTAATTCAATGACAGTTGATATTTAATAAATAAATATATATATATATATATTATATAAAATGAATAAAAACAAAGATTCTCTACAGAAATGTTGGAAAAACTATCAGGTTTCTGGTCATAAATAAGGTTGAGATATACCAAATTGAAGCCAAGAAAAAGAAAGAAAGAAACAAACAAAAACAAGATTTGAAAGAGAATAAACAAAAACCAATTGATTTTAACAGCATGTCAACTCATCCAGGGTTATTTTATACCAAGAGGTTAGGAAATTATGTTCATCATACATTTACATTTTTAGTGCAGTTAAGGTATTTTTATTACAGTTACATATCATGTATACAAATAAATTGCACACAGTTGTATGGTTTCAAGTATACTATCTAATACTAACAATCATATGGTTTCAAGTAATTATTTCTAATTAATTTGTTTGGACACAGATATAGGTTTCAACAAACGAATAATAATCTTAGTAAACAATTATAGCCTCAAGTGACTATTCTTAATACAAATAATGTACAGTTATATTACAAATAATTTTTATCAAATAGACCTATTTAACTCACCAGAAGTGGAGCCTCATTATCAGATGCAGTTTAGCAGTATACTCAGGATCCCCACCCCCACGAATTGTCTTCTGTATAGCATATTTTAAGCTCAAGAAACAGAGCACACAAAAAGTCTTCATAATTAGTATATATACATACCATAAAAAATCATGGCTATATGAAACTGCTATTTTGTTAGGTCCTTATTATTAGGCATTAATGTGCAAATCTTTCCTTAGAAGAAAAGCATGGTCTTAATTTCTCAGAGAAATGGCCGTGTGCTAATTTTTTCATACAAAAACTGAATTAATTTAGTTTGGTAATAGCACTGCTTTAATGTTTCATTTAAATGTCTTTTCATTAAACCATTTTCATTGTACCTATCACTTAATCTTTTTGCCTACACTTTTACTTTCATGAATACTGTAAACATCTTGAAATATTTTGACTATTTAATTTAATTTTTAAAGGCATGTCAACTCGTCTGAGCTTATTTTATGACTAGAGGTTAGGTAACCGTGTACATTTATATTTTTTGTGTAGTTGTTTCTTAAGAGATCTTTTTAAATTTTTTATTTATTCATTTACAATATCAAATATTCCTATCTAATACAAATAACTTAACAAAAAGATCTATTTGACTCATAAATGGGATCCTAGCAGGTACCATCACTCTGGGTCAAAATGAACCCGAGAGTAGTGACAATGAACAGATACTCCACAAATTTACTAAACTAGAGCCTCACAATCAGACGCAATTGAGTATCATATCCAGGACTCCTCCTTGGAGTGTGTGTGTGTGTGTGTGTGTTGGGGGAGTGTCTTACTCCTCTGCAGGGTATACAGTCAGTGTATTCTAAATAAATCACCCTGCTTGCAAGACAAATTTGAGAAATTACTGATAAAAAAAAAGGATATATTATACATGCACACACATTTTTACAGTAGATGCACATACAAAAGAAATATTATTGTATATAACATAACAGCAATTATTACAATTCATCATCTGTGCAAACTTTGCTATTTAATTTTAAAGTCAGGTAATAACTGTTTAAAAGAAATTCTTTTGATAGTTCATCAACTCTCAAAAACCTTTTCCCATTAAAACTACATTTGAATTAGTGAATATCAGATACATCATTACAATATCATTAAAAGAGATCTTTCAGCTAATTGGAATTCAACTTTTTTTCCATTTTTATTGACAGTTTTGCCAAGACTTCAATTATTTGTAACATAGATGAAAAACAATATTACAACACCTTAAATATATATTTCCATTTAGATTAAGTGTACAGAGAAGATATCTAGATTAAAGATTATATATATATATATATATATATATATATATATATATATACACACACACAAAGTTCCAAAATGAGGTATGTATCAGCAGTATTCAGACTCCATATTACTACACCGTATATCCTCTTTGGGTTTTAACATATGCATGAGTGAACACAAACCTATGAGTATACTGATGGTGAATACCATCCTACAATACATTATTCCAAGCTGAAGATATCAAAATTTTTTATCAGCATACCTGCTTTTTTCTGAGTAGAGGGCTTCTCAAAGTCGTCCAATAGGGGGTAAATTTACTAGTTTGGATTCATAAATCTCAAGGAGCTACTATTTTAGTATTCCAGGCTAAACTTGCTTTATATAATCCCACTTTGGGCTAATACAACTTTCAGTATTTTGCAAATTTCTCCTCTATAGAGAAATCAGAATAAAGTGTTTTGGATGACTTATCTATATAAAACACAAGAATTTGCAAGAAAACGTTTGATTCAAGGATCTTCTAAACATGAAAATTCCTGAATGGAATATTTCTCCATTTGATGTTGAAGTGGAAAGTGCAAATTTAGACACCTTTCTTAAAGAAATTATTGAAATGACTTAATATTGAAGTGAAGTCTAGGTATACATTTAAAGAAATTGGATATTACTGGATGAATGAAAAAACTGTAGAAAAATAAATTTTGTGAACCAGTTGAGCCCATTTTATTAACTTTTCCAAATTCATACACAGTAAAATCAGAGAAGAGACAAGTGCATTATTTACTAAGCAAACAGAGAATCACTTTGAACATAAAATGTGATGATTTGTGGCTCAAAATCACAAACCTGTAACCTAATATTTGTGATCTTAGTTCCTAACAAAAAATCCATCCTTCCCATTAAAAAATAATTTGAGAATTAAAGATGCGTTTGCATCTATAGTTTACCGATTTTTTCTCATGTAAATTGTATTAACACTGGTAAATTAGCAATGTTTTGTAATCTAATATTCAATTAATTTGGGAGTGAACAGAAATTAAATTTGGTTACAAGAAGTAGATCAAGTAAAAGTTTGAAAAGGCCTGATTTTGAACCTATAGACTATACCAGGCTCAAAATGAGCATAGTCATTCAGAGTGGTGCATTTTTTTTTCTTTTTAATTTTCTGTCTAGAGTGATAGTTTATCTGCCACACTCCCATTTAGACGAGCATTTCTTGTGTAAGTCTACTCTATCCATCAGATGAATTCCATGGAGCAGCCACTTTTCTGCCAGTTACTAAGAGACAAATATTTCAATTGCTCTATTACCATTGGCACGGTTTAACTAATTGTCACATAATGAAATTGGTATTATTCTTTATGTGAATTACTCATTAAAGTTTATGAGGGAAAAAATGCGATTTAAACAAATTAGACCCTCAAACTCACAATTTTTTTATTTTTTGAAAAAGCAAAAATAATTTCCCATTTTAAGGGGATTCACCTACACATTCAATTCAATGTAGAATGATCACCTATTTCTGAAAAAAGTATAATAAATAAATAAATAAAGAAAAAACCCTTCTCTCGGAAGTAAAATAAATAAATCAACCTGTCAGGTTATTTGTGTTTTCCAATGCTAAATATTCTGGAAATGGTTATTATTCTACATTGAATTAAAATGTGAAAGTGAAACCCTCTTATATAATCTATTTATTCTAGAAAAATAAAAAAATAATTGTGGTGAGTTTGAGTCTAATTAGTTCAAAAGGACAAAAAGAATTTCTAGAATTTTTTTCACAATGCACTTGAACAAGCACACGTGTAGAATTTTATAGAAAAATTTTTTGCATTCAACTGTGACAGTTTGAGCTCTTCTGAATATAACAGACAGAATTAGAAAATTAAAAATTTCCTATCTGATCAAACAAGTCAACAAGCAAGCTTTTTGTTCCTCTTCCAAACGAAAGCCTTTGTAACTGATTAAAGAAATGATCCTAATCAGAACAAATCAAATAATCTATATCCTTTCAGGACAATTATAATAACAAAAAAGAAATTCAACAAAAATGAACTTGAAATCTAAATCAGAAATGGTAATATTTGCATGATTAAAGAGGAGATATTTATTATTATTCAAAAAAAAAAAAAAAAAAAAAAGTTGATAATACAAAGGCAAAAACATATCTCCGGTTTTTTTTTAATGCTAAATATCTGATCGACTAACCAGTGACTGCAGGCTACCAATAGTTATACCTAACTCCATAATATCGTAATATTCCCTCTACCATGAGCAGGATGTGACACAAGGTCAATTTTTTAAAGTAGAGTAAAATTGGTTTGAAATCAGTTTTCTTTCTATACTGGTTGCCATACCTAAGTAAAAGAGCCCTGTCTCTCCTATTTACTCATAGAACGAGGGAGAATAGTTGAATTCATACATTTCCCAAGTGTATTGGTATATGAAATGCAGACAACCTCATCCAGGATTTGAACTAATCTTCAAGTCCATTTCCAACAATGATAACGATGACACCACAAATGTGTCTTCTGTATTATCAAATATATATAAAAAAAATTCATAATACAGTAATTTTATTTCATAAAATTTTGCACAAATTCTATTAAAAAAGGTAGATATTTGTTGAGTCATCAAATGAAGCTAACATAAAAGAAAGGAAAGCTTGACAAGCAGAGAGAATATCTAGGAAGAGAATCATTCAGGGTTTTCAAAGATTATTGACCACTCTACTATGAAATCACAAGTTGGAAAATGATAACATTCACATTATAAGCTGTAGACGTATCCTTAAAGACATATATATAGTGCATGTCATGTACTTAGATTCAGGAATATTTGTTTCATATATAATCAGATTAATATAAGCGTAACGAAAAAACAAAAACAAACAGTTTTTTAATCAGGTTGACATTCAACATAATCATGCACCTCAATAATATACATCATGAAAATCAAATTTGCTAAGTTATTCTTTGTTTTGCATTATTTAATACTGGGGGTGGGGGAGGTAATTAAGATTTCTGTAAGATTATCTCTTATATCTTAATAATGAGCATATATAATCATTTGTCAATATTTTGATATCATTTTTACAAAAATATTGTCTCATTCTTAAGGAAATCAAATGATCAAATTTATTAGCACTAGAATATTGTAGGTGTTTTATTCTTTCAGTTAAATCTTTTAAAAATAAAATGGTAAGTTAGATAAAGAATATGAGTGTTGACAATTTTTCAGTCCACCCAAAAATTGAAATGATCCTGAATACGAGTTAGAATTTCATCATCATCATCATCATATCGTGCTGGTAGCACGGATATCCCTGACCCTCTCTTGCTACTCCTCCCTATCGTTCATCGCCCTAGGTAGGTCTTCAGGACAACATCCCGTATCCTCACATAGCTGCTGAATGTACGTTTGAGCTGGTCGTCCTGCTTTTGCGCGGCCATGTGTGGGGATCCATAAGAGTACATCTCTTATGAGTTCATCTCTGCTTCTCCAGCAGTGTCCTGCATGTCTGGTTCGTCTAACTTGAATAGTTTTCGTGATAGGGGGCAGGTGGCCGTACAGTTGGTGTCTTGTGGGGTGTTGCTTCCAGGACTTGTTCAGGATTGCACGCAGCATTCTTGTGTAATTGCCATCTAGCTTCTTCTCCAGCCGTTTTGTTAGCGTCCATGTAGTGCATCCATATAGCAGTATCGATGTGACCGCTGCCTGGAAGAAACTGCATTTCATTTTATCGGTTAGGTCTGATTTCCATATAATCGATAGCCTATTGATAGTTGTCCATGCTTTCGTTAACCTCGTTTCAATGTCCTTTTCGGTTGATTCGACGCTGCTTCCTAGGTACGTGAATTTGTCTACTAGTTTAAGAGGGGTTCCTTCTAGAGTGGAGATGTCCCCCGTTTGGTTATAGCACATATATTCTGTTTTGTGTGCATTAACATAGAGGCCTATGCTTGCTGCTGCTCGTTCCAATCTATGCAGAAGTGTTTCGGCTTGGTCAGGTGTATTTGCCAGTATCGCTATGTCATCGGCGTAGTCGGCGTCGGTAATTGTTGTTGCGGGGTACCTTCTGCTTCTTTTCTTCGTCAGTTCGAAGCCATTCTCTTTGATTTTGTCAATCGATGTTCTAAGTACGTAGTCTAGACAAATGATAAAGAGGTACGGGGCCAGCGTGTCCCCTTGTAGTACTCCTGCTACAATGTCAAAGTATTCTGTGTCTCCATCCGGTGATCGTACTTTTACTTTAGTGTTTCTATAGAGAATCGTTATTGCCGCTATGGTTTCTTTAGGTATGCCGTACGCTAGTAGGATTTGTTCCATTTTTCCTCTGTGAATGGAGTCGAAAGCCTTGGTAAAGTCGACAAATATTAATGTCGCTTGTAGGTTCTTTGCCCGTACACCTTCAAGGATTCTGCGGATGGTTAATATTTGTGAGGTTGTGGATCTATTTCTTCGGAAGCCATTTTGGTTTTTTCTAAGTATGTTGTCGATTTTGGGTTCTATTCGGTTTCGTAGTAGGGCATTGTAGATTTTGGCAGCTATGGATGTAAGTGTTATGCCTCGGTAGTTTTTGGCTAATCCGAGGTCCCCCTTTTTAGGGAAGGGGAGTATGCATCCCTTCATCCATCTATCTATCAGATTTTGATTGTATACTGCGTTGCAGTGGCGGAGCAGTATGTCGTCGAATTGTCTGGTCTTCCATACTTCCGGGGGAATTTCGTCCAGCCCTGCAGCTTTCCTATTTTTAATTTTTCTGAGAACCGAGTCGAGTTCTTCTTGTGTGAACGGTCCTAGTTTAATGTCTAATTGTTTGCTAATTATTCTGGTGATTGGTTCATGCGTTATTTTTGGTGGGTTTCCAAGTAAGTTTTCGAAGTGCTGTTTCCACAGTTTTATTCTTTCTTGTTGGTTTGCTGCTTTAAGTTTTGCTTTGGCTGTGTTCTTTCTTCTGCTCACTTCGTTTATTGTTTGCCAGGCTATTCTAGATTGTCTATCTTCCACCGAGTCTCTAATCTTATCTATCTGATTTTGAATGTATTCTGTCTGTTCCTTTATATATATATGCCTGCTAATTGATATTGTGCCGTTTTTAGTTTTAAGGCATTTGTGTTTGTTGGGTTTTTTTCGATAGTTTTTGGAGGCTGTTTTCACTAGTGCACGTTTTTCTCTCACCGCTAAATTTTCCCATGGGATTCTATATTTAGTTTTAATTTTTGTTGGAATGCATTTCGCTGCTGGCTCAAAGTGTGCATTAATGAAATTTTCATATTCGTCGTTTGGTGTACTTTTTTCCGTCTTTTCTTGTAGTGTTTCGAATCTGTTTCTTAATTCTAATACGTATTTATCTCTTATATCTTTGTTGTTTAATAGGGCCCAGTCATAGTGTTTGGTGGTCGCTGTTCGTTTGGCGTTTTTTCGTAGGCTTAACCATATTTTCGCCGTGACTATTCGGTGATCGGTGGACACACCCTCAAAAGAGGAGTATGCCTCGCAATTCAATGCACTATTTTTCCATTTCTTGTTTATAAGGACGTAGTCTATCTGAGCTTTAGTATTGTTTGCGTACGTGTATGTCCATAGTTTGCCCTCTCTTTTTTGGTAGTTTGTATTGAAGCATGCTAATCTATTTTCTATCATGAAATCTGTTAGATGTTGCCCATTCCTATTTGACGTGTTGTGGAGGCTGTATTTGTTGTTTCCGTTTTTCCCGATTTGGGCATTCATGTCTCTGCCAATGACTAACATGTTGTAGGCCAATACAGATACTAAAATAAGTAGTGTATTGACAGTACTTGAATTCTATATTAATACATTGTATCAGGGCTCCAAACCAACTTTTTTGACTACTCTCCGAAAAACTATTTTAACTGTTAGGAAATAAAGTTCTAAAAAATTTTATTATCATCTATAGTTGTTAGAAAATGAAAAAAAAAAAAAAAATACCATTAAAGTGTTTAGGAAAGATAAAGCTTGTGTGAAGTAAAGACAAATTTTCAAATCATTAAAGAAAGTCCAAAACAAAATTTTTAATTGATGATAAAAAGTACAGAGCATAAAAAAATGAAACAAAACTTAATTATAGTTTTATACAAGTTCATATCAAAGCTTAATAATCCTGATCAAAATAAAAGTATATATATATATATATATATATATATATATATATATATATATATATATATATATATATATATATATATATATAAAAAACATTAAACAGGTAATTTTTCTTTTTATAAAGATTTGGATGAATTAAAAAATTTTTTTTTAAAAAAATCAATGTTGTAATAATAAAAAATAAAACCTCAAAATGATGTAAAAATAAGTGAAAATTTTTCACCCCTCAATAGCTGGTTATATTTTTTTCTTTAAATTGGTTGTCGTGAGGAGAGTCCTCGATAATAAGGGCACAGTGTCCCCAATGAATATTCTAACAGGGACACAGTTAATATTGAGGTATTTAATTGACTTCCCACCAAGCCAGGATGTGAAACATGGTCATTTTATAGCAAGGAGCCATGAATGAATCAAGACTCATGCATGACTATTTAAGAAAAAAAAAAAAAAAAAAAAAAAAATGCTTGGTCTCTTCAACATTCACCATATTGGGGCACCTCAGGCGCCAAGCCATGAACTCCGCCCTGCAAAGCAGTTATTGTCTGGAGGAGAAAAGCATCCTGGGATCAGACAAACTGCTCAATACCACTCATCACTGAGCCCTGCTGTATATCCTCTCTGAGTATTAATATAGGTTTGTACTCTCACATGCAGATCATACATAAATTTTTTTTTTTTTTTATGTTAAAAGAAACCCAAGAAATAATTTGCCTCATGTTGAACATAAATATAGAGAATACCATGTATGTTTTATGGCTCTTAGTTGGACCAAGAACCTTTTCAGTAACCCTTATGAAACTTAAATGTTTCCTTGTACCTCACCTTTTTTTTTCTTTTTAAAGAAAAACTAATACATCATGAAATAATAGCTTAAAAAGGATAACGTTATTTTTAATTCTTTCAACTAAAAAAAAAAAAAAAAAAAAAAGAATGAAAATAAAGATAAAGATATTCAATTTTGATTGCAGAGAGCATATAAGAGAGAGCAAAAAAAAAAATCTACGTTTTCTTTGATGTCATCTTTAGTTTATAAATGATTCTGACCAAGACAAATTGGTTGGGCAGAGAACACTTTCAGCAACCCTTGTGAGACCGAAACATTTCCTTGTACCTCACTCCACTTTTTCTTTTTTTTATAAAACACAATATGAAAATAACTTCAAATAGATAAAGCTATTTCTAAGTCTTTCAATAACAAAAGAAAATAGAGAAGAAAAATGAAAAGAAAAATAAATAGTGATTCTGATTGAAGAGAACAGAAAGAGTTGATATCATTTTTGAAAATTGTTAAAAAACCTATATACTCTTATATATATTTTTTTCTTTAAAGGATTTTGGCCAAGACAAATCAGTTAGTAAAGTTTAATGATAGCATCTTTTATCTATTATTATTCTTTAGATGAAGAAGTCACCCATTAATTTCAACTATTATTTAGCCCCCATCTCAATCAAAATTCACTCCAGTCATCACTCTAGAATAAAGAAAAGGTGCAAATAAGAAAGGATAAATTTTCAATGAGTTTAATGATTTTAAAAACTATTTTGTACCAGATAATAGTGAATAAACCTTACTAACTATATATATATATATATATATATATATATATATATATATATATATAAAGCAGTTTTAAAGCCTAGAGCAAACTTAGCTCAATATCTACAAATATTGGTGCCTCAAATAAATCAACTTCAAAAGCATGTTTATTATACAAGTGACATTTACTTAAGAGAAAGTTCAAGATTTTATTAATATCTAATGATATTAATTAAGAAAAACTGATAATTTTTTGTTATTTATATTAATATTTAAAACATAATAGCATACAAACCAGGAAGTTAAAATTAGTTGTATGGTTATAATCATTCATTAATTAAAAAAAGAAAAAAAAACAAACTTTAATATAATCATAACACACAGAGTAACTTCCATGATTATCAGTTTTTTTAGAGATTAAACAATATAATAAATAGACTATTAAGGTTTAAATGATGAAATATGAGATTTGCAAAGATAAATCTTTCTTTTTACAAAAATTAAGTAATAAAAGCTAGTTTTATGATAATCCAATTTTTGTATGTTACCAAGAAACCAGTATGGCATATAATAGTGAGATTTTTGTAGGCACAATACCCACTCCAATTTGCAGCTGAACATATTTTAATCAAAATTTTGAATATAAGGGAGATAAATGTGAAATGCTATTTAGAATCTTTCACTCCTTAAATAGAAGCATCAATATCATCAGAGATGGATGTGACAATTTGAACCAGTTGGGTGCACGGGTCATTTAGTCTAATAAAAACAATGAAAAACAAGTATAGATTTTTTTAGAATAAATAATGTTTTTGTTCTATTATCAATATAAAGGACATAATTATAAAATGCTATTTAGGAGCATCAATATCATCAAGGACTGAAGTTACAATGGGAATTCAATAGGTTTACAGGTCATCTAGTATCTAATAATATAGAATTACATGTAACCTATCTTACTTTATCAGCTCCTTTCTCAATTTACAAGTTATTGACTGACAATCTTTAAAGATTATTAAAGATTGTGTTTTACCATTCTTCCATGGAAGGTTTTAAAGAAACTATGCAAAAACCTATAATTAAAAATTCTAAGCTTACATTTTGAGTTTATCTTTCACAAAGAAAATACAAACTTGCTTCTCATCTGAACACAAATCCAATTCTCTAACAGAGGATGCTGAGCATCTTAGTTATATATCGAAAACTCAATTATTCTTAGATCAGATTTTTCTGGCAGACAGTACCAAAATAATTTTAGGGAAAAACAAACATTTCAGAACTACAGCAGGAAGCTATGCTAGATTCTACAAAGAATTCTTACCATTTTTCCTAGGTCTTTCTGGAGAAAAAAAAAAATCCCCGTTTTCAACCAAGCAGCCATTTTGTAATTTTATCAGCCTTTATAAAATCTAAGATTAGCAGCTTTCATCAATTTTAAAGTTACAAATGTATCTGAACTTAAATTACTTGCTATAGAAAATTTCCCCTCCTGCAAGTGTATGTTCTATTGTTCCAATTACAATCTTCATCGTTGAGAAGCTGAATAGGATGCAAAATCCTACACCAGATTCAAAAGGTCTACTTTCAGCTTGAAATGAATACATGCATAATTGTTCAATGTCTCAGTCAATCAATGCTTGTAATTTCCTTAGAGTTATTATGGCAATGGAATTTTTCAGCTGTTTCTCTGAATGAAAGAAATCTATAGCAGACTTGGTATTCCTAAAAACCAAAAATGCTTAATTTTAAAAATCTTCAAGACTTCGTCACAAAAGAAGTGTGAAAGAGAATGTGTATATTTAGACTGCCGTAAATTCTCAGATTTTCAATAAGCAATTCTTTATCAAAGATTTACACAAATAATTTGATTGAATTTAATGCTTTTTGAATATTGGTTTTAGTATCCTGCTTCTTCAAGATAACAATTGATCATGTCAATAAGTACTAATATATTATACTCTTGTATAACAGCACTTCTCAAGCTGATGAATCATTCACCCAAGGGTGAATAAAATTACTTGGATAGGGAGGGGGCGAATGAAAGAGAAAGAGTGAAATATTTAATTTACTCAGATATTGATTTCATAATTAAGAAGCATTTTTGGTAAATATACACACAAATATCTCCATATTATTAAAATTCTCTTTAACTAGCAGAAATGGCATATTATAGTGAGATACAATACACTTAAAATGCCCTTAAAAAACAAAGTAATTTGCAAGTGAATGACAATTTTCTAATTTTGCACTAAATGTCGTATTTAATCTTTGATTCTCAACATAATCTAGAAATAACTATGAAATGCTAATTAGAAACCTTCATTCCTACCAAAATAGAAGCACCAATATCATCACGGATAGATGTTACAAGAGGACCCAATCATTTTATAGATCATCTGTTTCTAAGAATCTAAGTTTTGTTTATTGACTTTATGCAAAATAAAATTAAAAAATTAATTTTTTTCCCTGTTATTTTTTGTTACTTCTAATTGTTTTAACATATTTCCAGAATGTTCAGAACCTTTAATAAAATAAACAAATTTGCTTTTTTTAATAATACAGAATGAATGATGTATAACAATTATACAGAAGAGAATAAGATGAAAGGTAAATTTCAGATAAATAATACTGAAATAACTTAAAAATCATTTCCGTATAAGTCTACCTTAGATTTATGGTCACAAAATCATTAACTGTATGGAATTAATTTTGACACCAAGAGTCAATCCTAGTTCTGCCTTGTTATGTTTGGATTTCAGTTTTACAAAATCATTACTTGTGTATAGATCAATGCCAAATCAATTTTATTAAAAATTAGGCTTTCAAAACTTGACCTCCAAATGAGTATATACAGAAAGCAAAAGTACAAAAAGAGCTACTAAGTAACAATTATAATGAAAAAGCAAAGCCATTAAAATTTAATATAAATACCTCAGATACCAATTATTGTTGAAAACAAATGCTTCTTATATGTAGTGCCTATTTTAAGATTAGGTTTTTTTAAGCATGTTTCATTTAAATGAAATTTATTAAAAAAGGCTAAACCTATAACACTTCCATACACACAATATATATATATATATATATATATATATATATAATTCATGGAATTTAGACTGCGACCCCAGGGTTTCATGGATTTTTTTTGCAAAACAATAATCATCAGGCAGTTAACAAAATGAAATGAATTGAAAAAATACAGTCAAAAAACCATTGGGATTTTGTAGGAATCTTTACATGTGATTTTAAGTGTGTGAGCGTGTGTTTGTGTGGGTGGCATATAGTGTATGTGAAGGTACAAACACAGCGCGTTGTTTAAACTGGATATAAATGTGTTGGTGTATCTTAATTTTGCTACATTATCTTATTTCTGTATGTGTAGGTGACTATAGCTAAGGAACAAAACAACATCATTGCATGTCAAGGGGAATGAATAAAAATTTGATTTGTAAACGTATTTAAATGGTTATATTATGGTAGACCAGAATCACAATGGGTATAAGTAGGGATAAGTATTACAATATAATATTGGACGATGTTGGTGTTATATTTAGGGAAGAGAATTGGGTAAGGATATAATAATAAATTGATGAAATGTTGTGTAAATATTATATATACTATAGCTATCTTTGATAGTACGTGCGAAATGAAAATAATGAAGAGGTTACAATAATAATATTTTCATGTACGATGATGATTATAACTGAAGCGCAAAGTGTTGTCAATATAAATTTAAGGAAATTGACTAAGGAAATAGATGCTGGGTTTGGTAGGTATGGGTTGAGGTTGGGCGATTGAGATGGTTATTTTTAATAGATATATGTTTTGTGTTGTATGATTTATACACTATTGTAGAAAAGAGTAGAGTGTACATGGTAAATAAGATGAATGTAGTGTTCTTAATGCTCACAAAAATGTAAAATTAACAGATAGTAGAGGCGTGTGGAGAAGGGTATGGGGGTTAATGGAGAAAGATGGTACATATATTGTGGCGGGTGTGATGGTTGGTGGAGGAAAATGGTACTTACAGTGCTTCAGGTGGGGTTTGGTTTTTGTTTTTTAATATTTGAGGTGTTAGATGGGTATAGATCGAAGTGTGAGAGAAGGTTCTTGTTCTCATGCCTACATTTTGAATGGATTTCAGATTTTTTATTTTTATTTAGTAGGGTGTTTTGTGATGGGTAGGTTATTATGGCTAATTTTTCGTTGTAGGCAGATGTATATTTTTTGTTGTAGGCGGGTGCTTGTTTTACTATCTCCCAGGTGATTGTAGGAGAGATGTTTGTGTCTTTTAGGTACCATATGTATGAGTATAAGGAGGTATTGGATGAGTAGTCTATGGAAAGTTTATGGTTGTAAATTCTGTTTTATGGTGCCCTCCATTGCACCGATGTAATGTTTGATGGAGTTGTTTGTTTTTACCGTGGCTTTATATATATATATATATATATATATATATATATATATATATATATATATAAAATAAACAAAAACATAACACTGAATAATGCATAAATATCATTTTTACAGTTTTTTTGCCAAGGTTCTATACTTATAAAATGTATACTAAAACTGAAGACACCATAATAGACAATGCTTGTTAATAAATGCAAAATAAATTTAAATATGACCTATATCCCAGATTAATTATTAGATTTAGTGCATGAAATGTGTATACAAATGTAAGAACCATTATGGGACAGAGGTAGTATAATTTTTTTCAAAACATGGTAACACTAAAGTTGATTTAATTTGATTTATAAATAAAAGGCAAATTATTACTACTATTGTTCCCGAGTTAAATGCTACTGTATAACTTTTCTAGGATCAAGTACTAAATACATAATAAAATAATCTATTAAAATTTATAGTGATTAAATAAAGAAATTTAAAGTAAAGTTAAAGATAATATAAAGAAAACTGTGATTATGAGTTTCTTTTTGCCTTTCCTAAAAGTGATATTAACTTAAATGTCTTGACATCAATATTTTTGTTTTAATAAATCAAGACTAACATTGGTTTAAGATTTTTCTTTAATTAATGACAAGAATTAAAATAGTTTACAAGTTACTTAATATCAGATGTTTTAGTTAATTTAATATAATAAAAACTATCTTAAGAATTATTCATACACAGTAAACCATTAAAAATATTGCTTTTAAAAAATTGAGTGAATAAGAAATTCTTTAAAGATTTAAAAAAAAAAAAAAGAAAAAAAAAAGAAAGAAAAAAAATCTCAACAAGGTATAAAAAAAAGTACAAAGTGTATATTTTACTAAAACTCATACATTATACATAAAATAAAACAAAAAAAACTTTAAAGAATCTAACAAAAATATATACAGTATACAAAAATACTTTTAGATAAATAAAAAATAAACAAAAAAGTGAGGAGTGGGGGGAATATAAATTTTGATTGAATTTCAGCCTCTGAAAATAAATTTGACATAACTGATAATAGTTTGTATATTCCTCTATATAGTTTGATAATAGTTTGTATATTCCTCTATATAAAAATTTATATAGAATTTTATAGTTATATAAAGTTGCATAATTAATAAATCATTACTAGTTATTGGTATAAAAGTTATGTTATGAAGAAATAAGTTATACAAGTTATCTTAATTTTGAAGCAATAAGATATAGTTTGAGTTGGATTTAATTGTGATTGTATCTTTTACTAAAACTTAGAATCTCACTTTTATATTGAAAACCTGATATTAAAAAAACACAAGACAATGATAAGGAAAGGTGAAAAGAAGCTAATCTCTCAAAATGAATAAAATTAAACACTTATTGTTTGTTACTAGAACAGTTTAAGATGTCTAACTGGTTTGGGTTGAAGGTTGTATTAATGCAAAATTCACATGCAACTGTTTATTGTTAGAGTTGTGAGCCTTTAACAAAAAAGGGATATTTATGATTTGTGCTTAACAGAACAAGAGATGAAATTAAGGACAATAGGTTTTACATAGAAAAACCTATAACCTATAACCTATATATATATATATATATATATATATATATATATAAAAAAAAAAAAAGCTAACATGCATGTATCACTAAGAATGCATAACTTTTATAATAGAGTATGAAAATATCATTGGGTCATCAATTCACAAATATTAATCAATTTTTCTTTATTTGCAGAAATTAAACAAGAAAAAAGTATATAAAGCTGAAAACTGCTAGTTTATCATCAAGATTTTATCTTCAAACCTAGGTCATTGCCAGTGGAGGGTATCTTAACTAAAATTAATCTTTTGCTTATTTCTTTATGTACAGAATTCAATGAATTCAAGAATATGATTTGATGATGAATTTCATTTTGAACAATTACAATTAAGAACATGAATTACAAATAACTTTCCTAACTAAAATACAGACACAAAAAACAAAAGTCATTTGTAAAAATAAAAGTAAGATAAACAATAGCCATAAAATTGATTTTACTATGAAATGCAATAAATGAAATCAAGAAAATATAAATTGGTAATATTAGTATAACTAAATAGACATGGGCACAAACAAACTAAACAAAATTCAAATCAAGCTTCGTCTCAGAAATTCAGAAAACTAATTTTTTTTTTTTAAACTTAAGATATAACAATTTAAACTTAAAATTCTCAAGTTATTTATCGCATATTCCCATACGTAAGAAAAACAGACATACAACAAAGGAAATTAAAATTATTTTCATTGTATGTAGTCATCAATTACAATGTTAAAATTAAAAAAAAAAAAAAAAAAAAAAAAGAGAAAAATTAAATAACTAATGCTACCTCGGTCCCATAACTATTACATTTGCATATGAAAAGTGTGTATAATATATATATATATATATAGGAACATTCTGATCTACTATTTTAGATCAGTAATCAAAGAAATTCTAGTGAGGCAATTTAAATATTACATTGATAAAAACTTCACTATAAAGTGACTCTTTGCTGACTTAGAATTTCATATATATATATATATAATAAAAATGAGAATTTAAGTGATATACAGATAATTTCACATGAAATTTAATAAACCCTATATATAAACTCTGAGAAAGTGACTACTTACATCCATTCTATTTGAGCTGAAAGCACAATAGAAATCTCATTCTATAAATATTTAAAAAAATTTTTTTTCACTTGCATTAAAAAGGTTAACTGGGCTTAGTAATTAACCAAATGTGAAGAACACTACCCAGATTACAACTAAATGTAAATATGACAATAGAAAGATATTAGTGAACGAGACAAAGTTAAAGTGCAAAAGAAAATTACTCCAAAACTTAACATGAAAAAAATTAAAGATAAGTATAAAAAAACCAACAGCAAGAAATTAATTACACATA